>JACSYO010002157.1:924544-1337260 GCA_016806645.1 Ophiodon elongatus
CACATGGCCACACAATGGATACACACACATACAGACACACTCCGAAATGAGACACAAAGACAAGCACCGACACCATCTGATATTGCAAAACCATCACTCCTACGCAAAACAGATCCTCATTATGCCATATCATATATGGACATTAATAAAATTTACTTGGAAAAAACAATACTTCTGAACTAATAATTTCAAAGCTAAAATGTATATATTGTGAAAACTTATTTGCCCCATTTTCCTACAGCAAGTGCACCTCCATTGGCACAGCTTCCGTCAGTACAGTAAGTTTTACTCTTAAAAAAGATTATAAAAATTCAGAACATAGTGAGATGAAAATGAATTTTAATATTATTTTTAATCTAACAGTATGTCAAAAAAGAGAAGTAAAGCTAGAAACAGGGTTTAACGGAGAGAAAGTAATGAAAGGGAGAGACTTGTCAAAGACATGTCTTGCCAGTATTGCACCACAAGAAGAAGAAGAAGAAGAAGACGAAGAAAACAGAGGCAGCGAATCCAAAAATCACTTGGAAAAAAACAGCTATGTTGTTCAATATTTGGACGACTTGGTGACTGTCTGCTCAAATATTGCCCCGTGGCTGTTGGGCTTTAGAGAGGAACAGAGTGGCAGTGAGACTGACAGTGAGATCTCTGTCAGTAGCCAACACTCTGTTTATCCGTCTGTCTGTCTGTCTGTTTATCTGACTGTCAAATTATCCCTCTCAGCAAACAGCTCGCCATGAGCTGAATGTAAATAACACGGTTGATGTCGGTCACGTGAGCCTGCTGGTTGGGCTCCTCTTTGGTCAGCTGAGCCGTCATGCCGGCCATCTTCAAAGGAAACACACAGATGAATTGGTAAGCAGATTTTTTGGGCTATTTTTGTTATGTGGCTGGTGACATGTTTGAATTGCATTTTAGGGGGTCATTTTACATTATAGGTACAATGCCTTTACTATAAAGTATTTAAGAAAGGAATCTATACTTTGCAAATACAATATAACAAGTATATCATGTAAACAACAACAACAACAAATGACTCGACACAAATTCATGTGTGTGCGTGCTTTACTTCTTCTCACTGCTTCGTCTCACCTGAACATTATAGGCCTGTTGGCTGACATTTTCTGCCTCAAGCCACAGTATACACAAAAAATTACACAGGTTAGCCTAGTGAGTGACAGACGCTTTCATTAAAATCAGATCATCCCGGATGAAAATATCCTCTGGTGAAAATCTCAATTCCATGCGGATTATACAGCAAATATACAGCGTGGAGACATAAACAGACACATATCACTGCATTGATTCATGAATAGCCTCATCCTTGTCAAAATGATCTCTCTATACATCAAAGAACATACATCGATGTCTGTCTTGTCAGCTTTGAGAGAAATGGTTTCAATACACAGCATGCCAGAATCCATGATGAATGCCTTTTCGAGTGATCGACATGGATTTAATGCCCAGGTCATATTCAAAGAACTTAATATCAGTTAAAAAGACTTGAAGAAATAAAATGGTCAACAGCTATAAGTGCATTGAGCACCTGCTAGAACATAAAATCCCTCTTCATTTAGCCTCAGAAACAGTTGCTAAGGAGCTTTTATTGTATATTGACCAAATACCTTCTTCACTCACTGCCATCTTGAATTGTCCCTCTTTGTCATACGCACTGCTGGAAAAATACACAAGCAGGCGTTTTGACATGTGTAAGTAGACACCCTATGTACTAAACAAACAAAACTTGTCCAGATCACTTTAAAAGCCATTAGGAGTTCCCACCCACTGCAGTTGTCCTCTTGGTTTAATCAGGTGTATCAGCCAAACCTCTCGAGGTCCAGACGTACTCTGCACACCAGAAAGGAAACACTGTGGAACTGTCACGCAGGGTGCCTTTGATTTCAATAATAAAGTTGCTCTTTTGAAAATTGAATAGACGGAAAAGTTTTTCACGAATGCCGATTGAGAATGACTTCACAATACGGTTGTTCATCATTCACTCGAGAGCCAATATCCAACTGAGATGATAACTGAGACATCAGTGGAAAACTCATATACATCACTAAACAATATCACTGAACAATAACTTAAGGAGCTGTGATTTGAGCAGTACAAAGGGCGCCATTGTGAGTGTAAAATATGGTGCTATAAAACACTTGTCACAATGACAAAAGGAAAAAGTCAGCACTCGAAAAGAAGATGAAACTCAATTTCACATTTCTCCGTACATTTCCATGCAAATCGCGGGAGATGACATATTGGCTTCGTTTTAGCATTATCAACTCTCTTAGGATTATCTGAAATGAAGGATAAAATGTTTCAGTCTGAACGACTCCACTGAGAGAGGCAGACATAGAAGGTCAGAGAAGGTGAAAGGAGAGAATGAAGCATAACAGGACTCAAGGAGACAGCCCTTTGACTGAGGCCTGAGACCTGATGCCACCCAGAAACGCATGCCAGAGTGCTGAAAAGGGGCAGAGAGAGAGAGGGACCAGCATCCGACCACTTCACTGGAATGAGCAGGATGTTTGGACACAGCTCTGTACTTCACAAACACCACTGGAGCCTAAATCCTCCACTGCCACCATGTCAAGGCCGACCTACAGTATTGGCTCAGACAAAATATATGGATGTCTGTGTGCTGGACTCCCTACCTATCTATGTACATCAACAGACTACTATTTACCAGTGAGACTAACGGCGGAGCTCGTCTGTCAGTGTCTGTGCATGATTATGTTTGATTATGTGTCTCCATGTGTATATATTAATGAAATAGAGATTTTGATTTGTATGTGTTGGTCTGCCCACGCATGTGTATGGGTATGTGTCTGCATACGTTTATTTGTGCGCGTGTGTGTGTGTGTGTGTGTGTGTGTGTGTGTGTGTGTGTGTGTGTGTGTGATGGAGGAGGAGAAAGGTGGCGTGTGGAAAACTAGTCTCGCTCAGAGCTGCTGCAGTCTGAACCTGTGTGGCTGCCAAAGAAAACTGTGGTCGGAAGAGTCTGCTAATAGAGCATGAGGCATGTCACCTGAAACTAGAATCATCTGAAACCCAGAAACCACAGCAGGCAGGCATCTCCATGGTCCTCTATTAAAGGGCCGCCAGAGGCCCTGGGTGCGTGCCACCCTCCCACCGGGGTCCTCCCATTAGCTAGGCCTCTTCCGTTCGCGTGCCCAGCTGCACCATGGGACATCTAGTCGTGTTAGATGCGCTATTAACGCCTGTTCCAACGTCTGAGCTCACCTTACCACAGTTTCCCCAGGAAAAGCCATCATGCGGAGTAGGAGACCTGGTGAGATCCTGGTGAGTTACATATTCTCATATTCACGATACAGATTGGCAGGAATGTGCATACAAGAGCATAGGCGCAACATTTGAAACGACACTTTTACTACACTTAACACATGCTCACGCATTCAATCACACATTTAGACATTCGTGCTTCCACACATTGACGTCTGTTGTAGTGTGGAGCAGGACCTGTATTAAGACAGAGGTCGCCGGTCTCTAAGAGACAATGGTGTCTTTGTGTGATGGCCAGGTGTCTATACAGCGGGTGTAGGACACATTATTCATTCACATGGTCTCATGGCTTTCCCACCGGTCTGCATAGCTTCTTATTACAGCAATCATACCTGCAGCTTTTAGCTCGCAAGCTCTTTTTAGTTGTAAAGTAATAATTTAGATGAAAAAGACAAGCGAGTTCAATGTCAGTTGGTTGTAAAACCAAAAAGCTGTCTCATCAAAGTCAGATTTATTTCAGTAGCTATCAAGTTTTATCTTTCAGACTTAATACTGGAACTTCAAAGACTTTTTTTCCATACATTGTCAGTTGATCAGTTCAGGACCTTCCAATATTCCATAGTTCTGACAATAGAAATGACCACTTTCTTTACCCTCTATCAACACATAGGAATCACACCGTTTTAGGCAAAGGTTCTAAGACACAATAATGCAAACATCTCATCTTAGCACAGGTGCAATAGAATGAATCCCCACTGCAAGAGTAGCAATTTGGTGACAGGCTGTGGGAGGCGGGGAAGACGAATCGTGTCAATGGCGGCCATTAAAAAGGACCACACACTCTCCAGTCACTGGCGAGGCATGATGGATGATTATCTCAAGGTGTGACAGGTGCTGCGATGGTGGGGGGGAACTCTCACTATCCTTCCCTCTCTGCCCCCCTCTCTCTGTCTTTCTCTGCCTCTCTCAGCGTATCTTGGTCAATGCTTTAACACCCCACTAACATGACTCTATTGACACACTCCAGATAGCGTCTGGTGGCTAATGAGTATCTGAGTGCCTCTCTCTCTTTCTCTCTCCCTCTCTCTTTCTTTCTCTCTCTGCTCCTCATCTCCCTGTTATCCTCTTTTCACTGTCAGAGCAGTACAGTCTGGCCTATCTCACACACAAGCCATTAGAGCTTGGCTGGTCACACACACGCCAGCTTACACACACACTTCACAGAAAAGCCCATATGTATACACAAATTGAATACCAAAATCCATTTGCATTGAAATTAAAATATAATTTACACATCAATATTGAGTATCAACATACCTTATATTCTGTAATAGTATACCTAATTAACTTTTTGCTTATTTGAAGTGTCTTTTCATTTTTTCACACCAAAGGTTGTTGAGGACACGGGTTTGTGAGAGCTGTTTTCTGGTTCACGCACAAACCAGGAAGTTTGTGCCGTCTTTAACATCTGACCCAGACAGGAATAAACCACTATGTACTATATCTTCCCCAGTGACAGGGAGTCATTGGGGAGTTTCCCAAATGGAAAATTAAAATATTTAGGAAGCACAAGGATAACAACTCCCAGTTTCAGACAAATATGACTGGGTCATTATTTGTTTTGCAAATCCTGATTGCACTGTGAAATCTGAGGATTGATAACTCCATTGAGGAACTGGATAACCTTTAATAGACAGCTGTGGTTTATCTTGTGTTGGTTGCCTGGCAAAGCAGAGGAAAGGCCATTTGCTTGGATTAGAGGAGTTGTCTGAGGGCATAGGACAAATGTCTTTGCATCCAATTGTTTTGGCCTTTGACTAGTCAGATGCAAATTCTCAATGCTGCTGCTCAGTTGTGCTATTGAATGGATTACTTATAGTTTGGTGATTGGTTCCGCCTCCACTTTGAGGAGCGAATGTTTCAATGACAAAGCGTAAACTAGTTTAATAAATGTAATGACATTCTTTTTTATTTTAACTTAGAAGTGCAATTTCAAGATCAGATTTCTAAATTCAAATGTCTTTTTTTCATATTGCAGCCCTGAGTGTCGACTGGAAGGTAGCCATCTTCTCCCAGGCTGCCAACAGTGGGCACACAGTCTTTGGCCATGTGGCACAGAGCCTTGCTCATTTTCCCTGCCAATGATCGCAAAACATTCTCCTCACTTGGTGAAAGAGTTGCAAATCTTGTCATTTGTGTTACACTCCCGAACGTCTAATCTCACACCTTCAGTTTGAACAGCAGAGGTCTGGAGAAATTTAAACTGGTCAGATTTTGCCAGGGCGGTGTTAGCATCTTGCCGCAACCTCCTGTTTCTGCAGTAAGATGCAAACAAGACAAAATAATTATGAGCTATTTTAGCTTCAAAGCTACAACTTTTGTGTTGATTAATCCCAAGTGTGGACAGTCACAGTACCTTTCCTGCCAGGATATTTCTTCTATATCAAGACACCTTGATTTGCATTGCGTGCGTTAAAATGTGCTTAAAAAAAATGTCATCCATTTAACTCATGGTGAGGTTAGTTTCACCAACAATTGTACAATTATATCATATGTAATGGTTTAGAGCTGTGGGTAACTGGTTAAGTGACCCTGGTGGATTTTAATGGGTTAATGCCAGCCAATCAGACTAGTTACTAAATGGTAAATGGACTGTACTTGTATAGCGCTTTTCCTCTGATTGAAGGACGACCCTGCTCTACCACTGAGCCACAGTCACCTTCCTAATGAACAGGAGGGGAACAGACAGATTTTAAGTGAATTCCATGTGTACCATATGCATTTCACCCTTTGTTACCAAATGTACAGATCTTTTGTAATCTTTTCAGAGTAAAATTCATCACCTAATTTGACATTTGATTTACATTTTGAAGGTTATTAAATTTTTTTAAACCCAAATACATAACGTTTATTTTCAATTGTTTGTGTTTTGCATTTGTCTGATACACGACCTGATATATTTACTGTAAATCAACTCATGTTTGTCATTGTTCATTTAACAAGGGGCTGAAAATGTCAGATCAATAACTATGCCTACCATATTATTTTCCAGTTGTTGTCAATCTGAAGTTTAAAGTTGCACTGAAATAAACAAATAAATCTAACCTCTAATTATACAGCAAAAATGAAGTAATTGCAATGCCCTATTTTGAAAAAAAACAAAACAAAAAGAAGAAATATGAAAACAGCCAATTAACATGAAGAAAAGACCAAAAATAACACAAATAAATACAATACGTTCATTAGTCAATGTTGAATAATGGCTTTTAAGAAAAAGAAAGTGTTAATCCCCAGACAATAAGATCCTTCTGATACCTTCATTAAAGTCTTCTTCCCTGCACTGTATGCTAATAAGATGTCTTAGTCATATTATTATTTGGAAAGAAAATATTTTAATATCCATCTCCTGAATCTCATGAAGAAGAACAGGAGGTGTTTTGGATTAAGACCCGTCAACCACAGACCTGTATTTAAGTTCAAGCATTGGTTGGTTGTATAGCTCTGTGAAGTGGCGGTTGTAGTAAACGTGAAGTACACTTTAACTAAGGTGACTCTGGCTGTACGTGTCCTAAAAGACCATGAATGTCAAATATTTATTTATTTTTATATAAAATTAAACACTCAATAAGTGTGATAGACCAATAGATATATAGACAAACATATACAGAGAGAGAGAGACGGACAGACAAACAGACATGCTTTGATTTACGAGTAAAAATGATGTGGTACTGTATAGGAGAGACTGCTCTGTGGCTACTAGCTGGCTGGATTTAAGTCATAAGGACAGACTGTGAAATAAGCAGGGCCCCCCACTCCCCACCCAACCCTTCCCTCTGGGCTGATGGTATCTCCCTCACTATATCAATTTCACTGTTACTGCTCAAATTTCCAGGCTCTGTGAAATGGTCCAAATAGCGTTACAAATGGTGAGAGATAAAAGGGTTAAACTAATTGCAGTTAGATAGTAATAAAAGTGATTCTTTTTTATTCTATGTCTACTATGCAAGACTGTCTGCACTATATCCTCAATAATACCCAGGCTGATTAAACTTTTTCCCTCGTCTATTTCATTATTAAATGAAACATAGCCCTATAAGACACACTACTATTGCCTATCTCAGAAGACAGAGAATTCGACATGCTAATTTTGAATTATCACACTTACAGTAGCGCCATATACTCAGAAGATACATGCCCACAACTATCTCTTTTATTCTCTAGTTAACAAATCCTATTGTGTTCTTGGGTTTTTAAATCAATTCCACTGACAAGACGTGACCAATCTAGAGCCACGTACGTATATATTTCTATTCAAACGGCACATTATGCTGACATGGCTTTGATTTTCGTTGAATCAGACATTTTTACTGTGTTTTATCCTGGGTCTTTGTGTAAAGTGGTCTGTCAAATGTCAACGATAATATTGGAAATGATAGCTGTCATCAAAGTCTGCTCATCAGTGATTCAGACTTAGACTACAAAGAAAAGGTAACACAACAACAAGCTGTTCAGCTTGCTGCTCATGATTTACTTCACTGTTTCTGCTCATATGTTATTATTACACACTGTAGCAACAAATGGCAGAAAATTACAATTTACAGTGCTCCTCATTTAAATTGTTCCATCTGGACTTGTTTTGAAAAAAAGTTGTTTAGCTCACTGACAGGCAAATATTGGGTTTGTAATAAAAAAATATTTTGTCTATATTATTTACTACCAGATGTGAGTGACAAGAGGGCCGGTAGGTCTTTGGGCAAACAAAGCCATAGCAACCTGTGCCGCACACTGTGCCAGTGCTGTCAGTGTTTATGTAATGCTGGGCAAAAATCCATTATGTCAAAACTCATTTCCTGCACAAGAAAACTAAACAGGTCCTGTCTGAAGAGGGAAGAGAATATGGTGAATATTACACTTTGAAAAATTGATTCTGCTTTCCAGACCTCCACTGAGTAATGTGCTTGAGAGAGACACAGCTGGCTGCTGTTTCGATAACATACAGGTAGTACACTATGTCTGTATATTACTCATTAAAGTTGGTGAGAACAAAATGTGGCGAAAACAAAATATTACACATGACCGCTGAGTTAGCTGCATGCAAAAAACAGTTTTCTTTTCATTTTTTTTTTATGTATTATAATATTGTCTTCTATAGTTGATTTTCATTTTTCGAACATTTTGGTCTTTATGTTTAATTACAGTATTTTAGCTGAGCCTTCTGATACTTGGTGATGTTGAAGTTTGCTTCTAATCTTCAGTCCCACAATAAAGGAGCTGTCACATTACAAACATTTCAGAAACTTACCCACCTCAAATAAACTTTTTGATAGTTCCCCAAACAGAACTAATGACCTTGAAAGGAGAGCAAATTAGCAAACATACAGAGCCATCTGTGTGCCCCGCAGGCAGGCGAATTATTCTGTCTTTGCCAAGGTAGTGTAATGAAGCTCGTACATTTTACATGCAAATCTCTGCCTAATCTTACTCCTCTCCCTGCCAATGTCTCCACCAAATAAATATATAAAACCCAATTATGATTTAATTAATAGAAATCTACCGTTCCGTGGAATTGCTACTTTGGCTGGGTTGACTCTGGGACTTGGGCGTATTAGTTGCACCGTTAAACCAGTATGTGGCTTCACAGTGAAGCCTCATCAGCTCTTGCTCTTCAAACAGGCCCCCCGGGCAGTACAGGAGGCATCCTGAGGTCTAAGCACCACAAATCCACCGACCCTTACAGTCGATGCAAGACAAACCGCTGGGATACTGTCATTTGCTTGATTCCCCTCTTGTTCTTTCTTTCTGCAGATGTACAAAGGATATTTGAAGTCACATTCACTATAGTGACCTCCAGAGAGCTGTTGTTCTGCTCCGCTGTATATGTATATATATATGTGTGTGTGTGTGTGTGTGTGTGTGTGTGTGTGTGTGTGTGTGTGTGTGTGTGTGTGTGTGTGTGTGTGTGTGCGTATGTGTGTGTCTGCCCTCTCATTCCCTGTCAGGATGAAGAAAGCAGACATGCTTCATTAGCCTCTCAACGGCAAGGTGTTATTAGGGCATCCAAAATCCCAGAGACACTGTTTTTTGCCTCTTACCCTACCACACAGAGGACAGCAGATTCACAGCCCCCACCTCACACACACTCACACACACATTTTTAAAACTTTGCTTTGACATCCAGAGTCACTTAGCTCAAGTGAAGCTCACTCCATCTGCATGACTCATTCACTCAATCAGAGGCTACAGGCAGCTCCTCCAGACGACTGCGGTTTCCACATTATATGAGTCAATTTCTTGATGACATAAATGCGACTCAGATTACCCCTGTCACCACCTTTTGCAACTTACACAGAAATTAATTTATATAGCATATAGCATATGAATGTACACAACAGTTTTTACACACACAAAGTTTATCCCAGTCTGTTCTCTGGAAGTCATCCACTAAGTGCCCTGGATCTGGCGGCTCCCGTGTCCCCACTGATAGGAGGCCATACAGCTTAGCACCACAGAGCTGGCCTCTGCCATGCCAGTCAAGTGTCTGCCCTTACAAGGACATGCCTTTGTACCCCGTTCAACTGTCCTGTCCTGTCCTCCACCCTGCTCCGGCCTGACCCGCAGACCTTTTGCCCCACAGCCTAAATGACCAAGTTTCCCTGTAGGCAGCGGGGAGTTGACCGGCGTACAAAGTAGAAACCTGAAAGGAAGGATAACTGTGCTACAGGAAAGCACGCTGTTGTCTACATCTGAAATCTTTAGTTTGTGTCATTGTGAGATGCATAAAATCCCGACACTTTGTGTTGGAGGATGGGAGTCTTTTCTGTCAGACGGTATAAGCTTTGACTTCAGAGAGGCTCATGTGCCCTTCCCGATATCTGCTGCTGTCTCCTCTGGTAAACAGCATGAAGGCAGTAAGACAAAGACTCACACACTTCTTCCTTTTGTCTCTCTATGAATTTGTCTCCCTCTTTGACAGTCTCTGTCATTCCTTCCCGGCTTTCTCTTCTTTGTGTTTTCCCTCTTTAACTCTCACTAGGTGTCTAACCTGCTTTTCATTCTTCCTTTCTGTCTGCTAACTCCTTCCCTCTGTCTCAAGCAAGGGATCCAATGACTGATACGGAGTGATTTTCCCGGGACTGTGGGGATCGCAGAGCAGCTATCAGGGCCTTTCAATCTCTCCGCTGTGCAGGGCGATAGCAGGATCCTAATGGGCCTGTTCTATCAGCGAATGGCTGGTCCCTGCTCTGGCAGGAGACAAGGAGAAAGAGAGGGACACAGAGAAGGAGAGCGAGCGAGAGAGAGAGAGAGTGTGTGTATGTGTGTGTGTGTGTGAGAGACTGATCATTCTGACGCCTCCATCTGATAGCACTGGAGAGGTCCCCTGTCAAATGATACAGCACAGGCTCCTGTCTCTCTCTCTCTCTCTCTCTCTCTCTCTCTCTCTCTCTCTCTCTGTGTGTGTTTCTCTTTCTAAACAACTCTTTCTTCTTTTCTCTTTCTCCAGCTCATATATTTGCCATCGTCAAATGTGCATTCTCCTGTGCACAATGATGTCCTCCTGTTCAGGAATATTTTACTGAACACAAAACATTTTCACAAACACTAAATACCGACATCAAAAACTTAAATTGGTACCCATCTTATGACCTAATTCCCCATTACACCTTTCCCATTTTAAATGTAATGCTGTAAATTTAAAATTTGACAAATATGCTATTTGTATCCCCCCGACAGCACAGAGACAGCTACTTATCCCCCCATAAACACCTTCCACCCACTCTTTCTGTTCTCACTTTGCAGCAATTATTAGGAGCTAATAGATTTGCAGTGTTGCCATTCAGTGATCCAATTACTAGGATCTCCATTAGCAATTAACTTCTAGCTAAAAATAACAATAATGCCAATTACATGCACACTTAATCACATAATCAGCATATTCTGTCACTACACAGTTATTGTGATTACCTCTATGTTTCATGAATTGCCTTGCCAGAGGGACGAGAGCACACATCAATGACAATTTTGATTACATGAGAATTACAAATGCAACATCGTATGCTAGGATAATGAGTGGGCCAGAGAGGCCATTCTCTGGTTCCTAAATTGATTTCTGTGGATGACAAAAGAGGATGGGGTTTGGTTTTTGTAAGTGGATGGACTGTAAATTAATTGTGAGCACTAAGCTGACAAATGTTCATAGACAATCAAGCAATATTTTCATATTTCTCTGATTTGGGTTAGCTGCTCACATTCCCGGTCTGTTCATAAAATGTGCCTTTATCCTTGCCAGAATTTTGGATACAAGATGGTTGGGAGAATAGCATCTAAATATATACACGGAAAGTTAAAAGCTCCAGTTGTAGAGGCAGGCAGCTATTATCTTATTGTTTATAATGTAAAAAAATATGATATTGAACAGTAGCCAACATGCAGCAGTTAGTAAATACTTTAGACTTAACATAAATTTTTGGGCAGAACACCGATAAAAATAAATGCCTGTAACATACAGTAAATGCTTTGCCCACTGCAATATTTTGATTTTTTTTTTTTTTTTATTGCTTCTGAGATTACATATAAATTAATTAAATGAAATCAAACCTTAATATTGTTTTAAATTGCTTACATGAATGATGACACATCTTTCTTTTTTTGGTGAACTGTTCCTTTTAAATTTAGAAAATGTTGGCTTCACACTATTTACTGGTACTTTGGGATATTCAAGTTTAGCTTGTTTTAACTTGATATACCCTAGAGATAGGTTTGATATTACTAATCTGGTCCAATATGGGACTTTCCCTTACCACTTCCCAACAGTTTGCATTCTGACTATGGGTGGTGCTGGCATGGGACCATGGAACACAAGTAAAACATGGGAAAATGGAGGATGTTGGTGGTCTTTCCAAGATGACGGTGGAAAAGTCCCAGTATGAAGCTCTGGATTACCAGTCCTTGTGGAAGTCTTATTCAGGGGAATTGCTGCAAGATGGGCTTTGATATGGGCCCATGTTTTCATATTTGTCTTGAACCCTGTCGTTGAACTTGTGACCCTTTGCTTGTGTCATTTATTTAACGTAGTTACCTGCATACATTGCGAGTGTTAGTTTTCTACTCTCCATCCTAAGGCTTGTATCTCTCTAGCACCACCTGTGTGGGCCTACCCACACCTACAATCACACACATGGATGTGCGGATGGACGCACAGACTACAGGCTAAAGTTTGAGATTATGATTCTCAAACACTAAGTAGCCTATTGGGAACTGTGTGTCTGTGTTTCTGTTGTGCTATTGTGTGGAGTTGAGTGTGATCGTATGAATGTATGTGCCTCTAGATGTGTGTACATCTGTCTGGAAAGTGTCTCTCTCCACAAGCTACTGTGCGTCAGCAGCAGCCATGCAGGCCCCCCTGTGGGGATTTTGGGAGTGAGCCTGGTGCGTCTACATGGTGTCAGGTGTCTGTGCAGTAATGACCAACAGGTGTGTTTTATTGTTTGTGTCTGCTGTGTACTGTATTGATGGGAGAGGAGTGCACAACCATACATGGCTACAAGCATTTGTGCAAGTAAGTGTGTGACTGCATGTTAGCCAAAATCACATCCTCCGCCACTTTTCTCCCCTTCTTCTTCTTGTCTCATCAAAGGCTTGTGATCACCCCACCCAAAGCAGACGCCATGTCTGTCGCTTACTCATCCCCGACCTGGGATCAAAAGATACTTAACCAGGACCAAATACTTCCCCTGCCAAAAGTGGCCTTTGATTTAGGTTTAGCCTTGGACGCCATGTGAGGGGTGGTTATGACAGACACAAGCTTTCAAGAAGCCACCGGAGTAAAACGTTTTGGAATGTGTGTCATCTGCTTTCGGAATGTGGACGTAAAGGGAATAGCATTCCTGGTGGCAGGGTTTGAATTCCTCCACCAACCAGACCAGCCTGATGGTTGCATCTGTCCTAGAGGTCAAACTCTTTGTAGGGAATGCAAGCTTGTGCACAGATCTACTGTAAACACATGCACAGATAAAGAATCTATTCTTACTCAGTGATTTAATGTAAAATAATTTACCCTTTCTCTTGTTTGTTTAAATAATTTGTCCACAGATGGATAGATTCTTTAAACAAACAAGCAATTGCATAAACCAGCATTCAAATTATGTTGCCCTTTTTTCTGTGTAATTACCCTGCTATTACGCAAATATAATGGTTTGTATTTGAATGAGCGTTTCCTTCTCTTTTTTATAATGGGAAAAGTATGCTTTGTTCATAAGCCATTTGAGCTAACGGGTGCACTGTGGTAACTGCCAGTGAACCAGTTCTGAAAGTGGGTTGTGAGACAACGAGGAAGCCGACAGTGCTGGACTAGATGAAGTGGAAATGGGCTGGAAGTTGGTGTTCGAGGAAAGAACAGAGGGGTGGAGGCTGCAGCAGGGCACTGTTATGGGGGCAAAAGGATGGCGTGGTGTGCTTGCACCATCCAACCACAAACAGAGAGAGGGAGAGATCCTGTCTGAACAAGGGGACTGAGTATACTTCTTCTGTAAATAGTAATAGAGCTGTGGTAGCCTGCCTCTCTTGTCCAGTCAACTTTCCTCCCTCACTCCCCCCCCACCCCCTCCCATCTCTCTCTCATCACTGACATATGCTGTCTGGTCGAGACACACTCTATCATTCAAAGGGGAGTTTATTAATAGGCCCTGAGCAAACACAGTCAAGTCTAAAAGTTTCCAAAGGGCTGTGCCACAGGCTAGAATTTCATAATGGGATAATGGTATGTATGGATTATTACACATCCTCTTTATTTATCTGTAATAATATTAACCTCAGCTAAGACATGTCACTCATTATGAGTGACAGCTTGCAACATTTTATGGTTTGTCAGTGTGGAAATGTTTGATTTGTTTGAATGTGAGAAGCAGAGGACTGAACAGTGAGGTTGTGGTGATTCGGTTTTTGATGCCCTGCCAATCTGAGAACAATGGGAGAGTTTAGTAATGACTCTAATGAGGAATGAGAATTTGTTGTGGTTATTAAGTCTCAATCACCATATCCATCTCCTCTTAAATCACCTCTTGCACTAAGTTGATACAGGGAAAGGGATCCTTCAAAAGCATCCACAAAAATTAGAAGAATTTCCCATTGGCAAGAAAGCAGCAGGTTTGCTTCACCTCATATAATTTTTGGTTTTGGTTCTGTAAATAATTTGAAAGCCCCTATTTCAAATGAAAAGCCTTTTCGTGCACACATGTCATGCTGTGTGCATGGTTGCATGAAGTAATAGCAGTTATTTGGTCTGCATCATTTGAAAGCCAAGTCATTCAATTCAATGCATTATTATAAGATATGAACAACAAAAAACTTAAATGGCTTCTACTAAAATGCCTGCAGCACCTGTGGCAGTCTTAAAGTGTTCACAGGCAAAGTTATTATTATTGTAAGCATACAAGACATTTTTCTTATGAGAGCTGATTTTGATTGAACTCCAGGGTCTTAGATTGAGTCATGTGGTGTGATGTCTAAAAAGATAAAGGAAGGTAAGACACAGTAGTATCCACATGTTCCAGAAAAGGCAGCACTTCTCCATCATGTCAAACCCACATTCAAAAACACACCAAACATCAAACGCTCTCTGTTTACATCTAAAGGAAGGCAACCTTATTGTCACATCTCTTCCTTTGACCCTGATCACGAACTTTTCCACAGAATGAAGGCGGCAGACCACTGTGTTCCCCGGCCACCACAGGGCTGACCGCTGCCCCCACCCAGACAAACTAGACAATCCCATAAGAGTTCGCTGGATGACTGAGCCAAAGAACACAAGTCCCAGGGCGAAACAACCATCCCTGGGTGAGGATTTTGAAATGCCCAGTTGGGTTTAGACTGGAAGTGCTCTCTGTGAAATCTAGGATCCAAAGACTTATACAGAACGTTCCACTCTGACCACTACATTAACACCGAGCACTAGGACTGTTGCCTCCAGGCTGGATTGTATTTCAGCACACATGGAAAGTGATTCTGCAATATTTTCTCAGTTTCATTACATTTAAATCTTTACATACACTCCAACTTCAATGTAAAATACATGAATGTAGAAACACAGGCCACATTGTGTGCTTGGCTTTAGATTTCCTAAAGACACGCACACGATAACCTGCAATTATTGCTGTCAAATGATCTTGAAAGGGATTTGAACAATGATATAATCCCAACAACCTTAAAGGTTAGTTTTGGCATGGTTGTGTTGTAGTTTGTGGTTCACAGTCAGGTTGCAGACATAGTTGGTTATTAATCTAAATATACAAATGATCTGAACCAAACTCATGTTCATTCAGGGAGAAGAAAATGTTTTTATACTTTCTTATTAACGTGCCTATTTCTAAATCCTGTCTTTTATGGAAGACTATGCACTTGAGAAACATAATGAGACCCAGGCTTGCTATACTGGAACATACATACCTCTATGTTAAAATAGTCAGGCAATTTGAAGACTAGCTAAGTGTTCTTTGAGTTGAGAATTTATTGTCAACAGAAGGCCAGCAAACACGAGTGAGGTTTTGCTTCTTTTTTTTTCTTTTTCCTTTTTAACGGGGGCAAGAAGCTCTGTCGTTGTCTGACCACAGGAATCTGGCCATCCGGGCCGGCCTCTCTAATGTGGCCCGCCACCACAACCTCATGAATTCCAGAGCGCACAAACATGTTGACCAAACGAGACTCATCAATCCAGATTACTCCAGAACCCAGTTCTTAAACATCTACTCTGTTTTTCACTTGTTCCCTTTCACCAAACCACCTGCCCATCAGGCCAATATGGTTCTCATTAAACTGACATTACTCTCAATACACCATTTTCTTGAGCTATGCTTCATTATTTTCCGGTAAACATTCGTATTGATAGGTCTATAATTTGGGGCCTAAACAAAAATACAAAACAAACTCAAGATTACAAATGCGATAATAATTTGTTTTTCACTTAATTATGTCAAATTTGATTAAGAATATTGTGTGAATCAACTTGAACTTGTCGTTTCTTGACAGTGCACCGATCTAGTTTTTGTTCCAAACAATGAAGTGAAATGCTCTGCACTGAAACACAAGCCGTTTCAGGCATTGTCAGAACAATTATATTCTGTGTGCAGATGATAGTTTGCACTACAACTAATAGAAATATGTCAGCAATGATGGTGATTAAGGTTGCTGGATAGGGTCAGCCTTCTTCTATTAGTGAGCGTTAGGATCCTGTGATGACTCTCACATCAGGGTGTCTGAGTTCCAGTATTCCTATTCTTCTTTCAATTTGATAGCTAATCAATGAGGGGCCCGGAGGAGGACCAGCTGAGTTCAGACGAAAGGATCCTAATTGAATCTGACAATAATTTTCACATATTTCTCTTGCTCTGTCTCAGATGCCATTAGCGACATCACTGTGATAATAGTTGCCATGACAGCATGAGCAATGCTCATTAATGACCTGGCTGGTGGTAATGTACTGGGCCATATTTCCCTTTCCCCCTTATCTTTTCTGCTTTCTTTCTTTTTAAAACGTCTCTCCTTCTCCATTTGAGAATATGCAATACTCACACAAACAGTACTTTAATCAGGAAAGCATATGGATTGAATCGCATATTATCATCCTATAAAAAAATAACATCTATTCCCATGTTTGACTATTTTCTGGAGAGGCCATAAGAAAGGTTCAAGTGTGAAATCTTTATGTACAGTAAAATAACTTTAAAAAGGGGTCTGGGGATAATTCTTGCTATTGAAATAATCCACCAACCGCAGTCTCCACAGCAAAGTGGCTCAGTGGACAACAGCCTCCATCAGGATTCTATTCTTATGCTCAAAGCGCAACAGAGCAAAGTAGACAAAAAACAAACATCTGTCGTGGACAGGGCTGTGTTTTCAGTGTGGTCTGGAGCCGCTTAACGAGAACCGTGGACAATTTCCCAAGAGGCTTGGAAGGACAAACACCTCCTCTTTTACTAAGGACAAACGTTTCTGGAGGGGGCCACGTCCGTCTGCACTCACTGTAAACACGAGGGTGTCAGGAACCAATGTCACATTCGGCTGGTGGGGGACTTCTGGCATTGAGGGCCAAGAAGGCAACCACAGATGCACTCTATGGAAGAAGCAAACAGCTGTACGCAGACGCACTAACATGCTCGTACAGTAGATACACACACGGTCACGCCTGCGCACATTTAGACACACATGCAAATTGTCACGGTGCAAGTCTAATAACAAAAACAGCACTAAATAAGAGAACTGTAAGAAATTAAACCATCTCTTGTATGGATTTAAAGTAATCTTTCACTGAGCAATTGCATTATCAGAGTGACTAACAGTGTGCTGCCAGTAAAAAAGAAATATATTTGCATGTGCTGAATTAGGGAACTGAGAATGCAGGAGGAGTCCAAAACGTTTCAACTGAGATCAGCTCCCTTGGAAACAACAAATAAAGAGAATCACACATCAAATGTAGTGTAGTGTATTATCAAAGTGCATTTTGCAGGAAGCGCACACGCCAATTATGACACACTAAAAAAAGATGACGATAATACCAGCACTCTGGTCACAATATGTGGAAAGTTACTATTTTTAAGTAATTGTAAATATCTGGTTAATGAAGCCTGGATCTTTAGATTTTTTTGTAAGCACAGATATTTGCTAAAACTCTCTGCTTAAAAGGTATGTATAAAATATGCAAATGACCAAAAGGTTGGTACTTAAAACAACTTTTCAACAGAAAAGAACTTGAACCACTGTCAGTGTCAACATTGGCTTCCTTGGAGCATTCTGCTCAAGCACTCTAAGTCGAGCCTCACAAACATGCAAACGAGAGAGCATAGAAGATCTCTTGCCGCTTGAGTGGATACACGTTTGAACCCCTTTGTTACGGCAGTGAAAGAAAGGAAAAAACATTTTGAAGTTAGCTGACAGATTCCATTGGTCCTGAGGCTGTTTGACGTGCTGCATCCTGGCAAATTAAGGTTAAGGCAAGGTAGATGGAATATATCAGAGCTTGACTCTCCCTCATCAGATGGAACAAGCAGCTGCAGGGCATCTCTTGTCTCGGGTCTTATCATTACACACTGCATTTATGTACGTGTGCAGGCACACAGTCATCCACGTATGCACACACAGACTCACATACAAACACACAGTCAGATTTGTTTTTTTCCGTCAGACAATGCAATGCACAATACTCTAATACGCTATTTTTCCTTATAAAGGACACACAGCAAGATAATTATTGATTCAAAGGAAATTCTGTGTGTCAAATATGCTAAAGACACAACATCAATGAATCACCACTACACCGACAGCACAGATTCACAAAAAAATATTGTAAACCACAAACTACATATATTTTTAAATGACATTTTAGATCCCTATTCCATGGCAAGTTTATGTTTAGATAAGTGCTTCGTCATTGAGGTTTACTGTATCCTAATGTGCCTCCGCCACATACATTGTGGTATAGACAATGACAATATAATGACAAAAGACCAAAAGACACTTGAGGTCACTGTTTAGAGGAAGTGAGACAAGAAGGGCACATGTAAGGGAAGTTACTGCAGACACCGTGTCCAGTATGCTCTGCAGTCCTGTATAGTAACTATGAGTCACTGAATACTGTATGATTGAGAGGAAAATGATAAGTAAAAACATAACAATATGAAGACATGAAATATAAAAACAATAATAGATATATTTACACTGACTTGTCATAGCAATTAACACTTGAACATGCAATATGCACAAACACACACTGAGCACACGTAAGAACCAGGCTGGCTGACCCCGATGTCTGATCCTGATGTCTGCTGCATCTCAGGAAATGAAGTGTTTCAACACTTCTGTCTTCTTGCAGAGCAGCTGAACAGACATTCAGGACTGAGAGGGGGTTTCCAACACACTCAAACCCTCCGAACACTTATAGGTTCATATTGAAAACCAGACAGACAGAGAAACAAACAGATGCCCCTCCCCCTCCCGCAGCCTTCAGCATTACGAAGAGCACACTTCCCCTTTTTGTGCAGCCTTTGGTATTACTAATGCCCGATACACCACCACCAACCCTAACTGATAAGCCACCAATACCACCCACTACATGAAATGAACAAAGATTCTTTACTTCTCCTCAATGTCAAACATGCAACATGTTGATGAGAGACCAGTTGACTAAAATATGAACTGCATGTTAGTCTGATTGTAGACTGATGTTTAAGATTAACTGAAGGGCCTTTTGTCTTGACTGGTTACAGTGCACAGACCACTCCTACTCCACTGCTACGCCTGTGAAAGATGACAGAAAGAGGACGAGAGTGGAATAAAGGTTTACACTGCTACTATTACATTAGTTTTTGTTTGTGAATGAAGATCTGCCATTTTCACATTGTGAGTGTAGCTTAGTAGAAGTCGATATTTGTCGGTGTCATTGTGCAAACAAGTGCAAACAGGCATTTGCAGGCATAACTGCTGCTCAGAGAGAAACTGCAGAAATGTTGTACTACAGATTACATTGCTTGTAATTTGATAATTTGTAGATAATTCAATAAAACGAGTGCAAAATAATCTTACCAACTATTTTAACATGATTGCTTGTTCTATTAAACCCTCATCTTGCACTGCGAGAATTTCTCACAAAAACAAAAAGAATGCTAAAACAAGAATTAAACTCAATTTACGTACATTTTTCTATGGATACGTTCTTTGAACTCATCCACATTAAAATAAAGCATAGCTCCATTAGAAAACCTCATCTGGTATAATCAAGTTATACAGTGTGGATGTTAAGCAATGCATGTATGATTGGGGAATGCTATGTACGTACACTTTCTATTTTGTTTATATTATTTTGGGTAAATTATGAACTTGTCTAAAGTAAATTGACATCATTTTTTATCAAACTACTGCGACTTTATGAACAGAAATTTCTCTTTTGCAATGGCTGTAATATTATTGTGTTGACCACACACACAATGTCATTCTCTGGTAGTTCAATGTCTCATCAGTAGCATGTGTAGACTACATTTGCATGCTTGGCCACATGTTTTTATATCACGTTACTGTCGCAACTATGTAAACTTCCTTAAGCCTTACATAGCTGGGAGAGCATAGCAGTTTACAAGTCTAACAAAAGGCATTCACAGGGAATATACACATATCATTTGACTGTCTTTTGTTTAAGTGAGCAATTTAAATATCAGGGCTAAGACAGGAGCAGCACAGTCAGTTAATTATGTCTAATAAATCTTGGTCCAAATTGTCCTCCGGGGGTGGAAACGGCTGCCGGAGAATGGAGGAACCGAAGTGGCACTTTGGTATTTGTTATTCTACCTTTAACAGATTACGCACGCCGACTTGTCATCCCTCATCCGGTTGGGCAAGTGAAGTGAAGGGAAAACGTCAACGCACCGTCGGTCACTGCCTCTGTTTACCTCGCTGTAGCCCGGGGGTAACAGGCACTAATCAGCATCCAGCAAAATGCTCTGTAATTGGCCATGTTTACTCTGTTTTAGCATGATTGCATGCCTGATTGGATTGTCGTATCCCATTTGAGAAAAAAGGGTCCCCTTATTGTGTACAAGTGTTTTGTGTAAATGGGTCTGTGCATGTATGTGTGTGTGTGTGTGTGTGGGGGGGAGGGTGGGGGGGAGGGGGGGTGTGCAACAGTAGACAGGGTCTCAGGTGATTTTATCAAGATGATTTTCTTTTACCATCAACTACATGGACATGAAAATAACAGATTTTGGAATTGTATTTCACTTCATTTAACTCAACTTTGTAATAATTGTATGCTGATGGTGAAGAAAAGATCTTGAACAAGTTCCTCTTTTCTCCTCTTTTCTCCTCCTTCACCACCTCAGTTCAACTCCATGCAAAATATGTCCCGCTGACCACAGAAATGTATCCGAAATATAAAGAAGAAGAAGAAATATCCCCTCAAAAATATGGTAAGGTTTACGGCGTACATATGCAGATCATGTGGGCTCTGAAGTCTGTCCCCTACTGTAGACTACCAGAACACTCAGCTCTTTGTGCAACAGTATGTAAAACGAAACTTGATAAATGTTCACCACATACACTGGATCATTGGCGTGCAGGTTTGGGGTTAAATTCTGTTGAGAGATAGGTATGTGCCGTAACCAGCTATGTTTTTGTTGAAGTAAAAAAACAAAGCTGTGGATTATGTTCAAAATCAAAAATTCAAGAGTTCCGTGGACCCAGCAGTAAGTTGTCATCCTGTCGGACGCCCCACAGGACTACAATGAGAAATTGTGAATTTTGGTCAAGTTTACATACAGCCACTGAAGGGAAATGAGAAATGACCTGCTGTGTTGTGTGCAAGTGAATATAAAGCACAAGTAAAAAAATATTTTAGACCCACACAGTTCTTGTCTATGTGTAAAATCTGACTTTCACATACCGAACAGTGGGTTGACAGTAAACCTTCCTCTGGGATTACAACTCAGGGTAAGCTAATTGTTGGTCTCAACAAAAAAGATAGAAAGCAGTAGCACCACACCTCCAGAGAGTTTCAAACATATTGGTTCACAAGGGGTTTTCAATGTTTTCCTCCTAACACCCTGTTTTTAGCCAAACTGATATGTGTCTTCGGGGTATTTTTCATACAGTCTGTTAACATTGCATTTGAGAATGTCTGAGTGAAAAAACTTGAACTGCACCTTTCCAGAGGCTCTCAAATGTTTGAATTGGGAGCTATGAAGGGGGATAGGTGGGGTATAACTGGGATTTTTGCCATGAGGTAAATTGGCAACAAACCAATGATGGAGAGATGTCATAGATATGATTTAGAGGTTGGTTTTAGGGGTGCAGTGAGTAACCTAGACAGATTCTTACAGATCTTGAGAGGGACATAACTGCAGCAGTTCTGAACCAAGAGAGCTCAAAATCGGATCAATGAGTAACTTGAGGCCTACAATACAGACAAAAATAGACTATTGGTATCATTTTTGTTGTGAAGATTGTTACTAGTTTTGTTGGTGGTTTGAATTTATCGTAAAAAAAACAAACATATATATATATATATGTATATATATACATATATAAAATATAAAGTATACATACATATATATAAATATACATATATACTGTATGTATAGTTAGCCCATTCGTTGTTGTTCTTTAAAATAACTTCAGAGAACGAGATACAGTAAAAAAGGAGTGCAAGTACTTAAGCATAAGCATCTTAATTCAGAGATAATTAGGACAATGAAAATTATTTGACAATAAAATCATAACTGAAAACTCATACAGATGAGAAACTTGTGTAATTACTTAAATAAAAACCTATGAAGTGTGCAATGAAGAGGAACGTTGAGTAGTCCGAAGAGAGCATTTACACTCATTATTCAAATTAACCCCATCCAAGTGTCTCTCTGTGTCTGTTGTATAGCTGGTGGTGTAATTGGGTTGTTACTTAAAACAAGGAATTATTTCTACTCTGCTTTTCCCTCTGTTGTTTTTATTGTCCCCCACACTGATGAAAATGGTCAAGGTACCTGCAGGGGTGATTTGCAAAATTACCCAATTTCACCCAACACCTGCCAACTCAGGAAGAGAAACTCCGTTTTTATTTCTCATAATTTTAGAGGCTTCAATCAGAGAGCAATAGCTAATTACAAAAACAAACTTCTGTATCCACCTATTTAGTAATTCTGTCTGGTACTGACCCCAGCCCTGTCTCAGTTGTGTTGGCGTGGGGTGGGGCTGCTGGGGAAAACCAGTAAGCCACAATGACCAGACTTCTCCAAACATGTCATTCTGAATCCCGTTCGTGAGCTGTGCTGAGCCGTACCCAGGGCGCTGTTAACACTCCAAACATTCAGAGTCACAGACCCGTGTCCCCAGCCGTGCTCTTTAAACACTTGGTAAAACGTACACTTTTTTGCAATGTCAACAGCCTGAGAATGAGCCTTCTGGGACTGCTACTGCACTATATGCACTGTGGAACCTCAACGCAGAAAAGAAAAGGGGAGAAGCCGAGGAAGAGAGAGAAAGAGACTGAGTGGCAGAGGAAAGCAATGGAGGGAGGAATAACTTTGTACACTGGAAGTAGCGCCCATGCTCTTCTCCTCCCCCTGTCTGCTTCATGAAGGGCCTGATTGAGAGACAGAGCAACCCAACTCAGAGCCATTCAACCAAACCACTCCTACGCCCCTGACCTGCTGTCTAAACCCCCTAAATTAGACTACTGAGACCCCAAGAGCAGGGCTTACATTACCAGTACCTGTGAAACCTTGGCAGGCGTCATCACCCTGAATGGAAACGCTGGGCAAATAAAAGCAGGCTCGCCTGTCTGCACTCTCTCTATGTCCACAGATGGATGGTGAAAGGCAACATGAGCCTCCGTGGCAGCGACTGCAGGAATAGTTGGTGGGTTTCCCCTCTGGGCCCCTATAGGTCTCAGGGTCTAGTTTAGTATACCCCATGGAAAGTTTAGCTTGTCTGAGGAGTTTCCATTGTTTGCTCGAAAACAGGCTCAATGAGAAAGAGCAACTGGGACCGAGAGAGGAAGAAGGCAAGAAGAGAGTCAGAAAGAGGACGCGAGAACAATCAAAAGAAAAAAAGAGAGGGAGAAAAGAGAAACTTAGAGATTCTTTTTCATTAGAAAATAAGCGATGAGGTGAGTCGCAAGGCTATTGTGGTTGAGGTCCCGCTCAGATCCTACCCAGAGGCATGGGATAGCGTGAATAATTCCCTCTTTTTGTGAAAACGTTGGTGGCAGCAGTGAGCCTGCAGAAATAACTGGACAAGTGGTAAGCCACCCAGCCAAGGCCTTTTACACTCTCAAGCCCTATGATGTTGTGTCATAGCAACTACAATACTAAACACAGACACATATATGTGCGTACACACACACACTCTCAGCTGGGTATTGTCTTTCATACATAACAAGCTTGGAAGGGCTCGCAGACAGCCAGATACAGAGCAAGTGAGATCATTGGACAAGTGTGCCCGTGTTTTATAGGCTGGGGACGTCGGCGAGGGGGTCCATGGTTGCCTGAGAGGAGAAGCGATGGCAGGGGGTAGATTAGCACATACCCCATGGTGTGACCAACAAGAAAAAAAACCTTTACCGCAAATGGAATAGTACAGACTTGGCCCCCCACTTACTGCATATATACACATGTACGAAATCTGGTACTTTCTGTAACTCTTTGGTTTCTTATTAATATTTTTTTTTCATCCTTGATGTGATGAAGGAGAAATGTAATTCATCTGTGGATGGGTGAAGACAAGCTTCCTCCTCTTTTACCGGCACAAGGTGGCGGAAATAAGAGAAATGATTATGAGAGGAGAGGAAACTTAATGGGAGGAAATCATTCAGACGTTACAGTCATTTTAATGTCCTCATGTCTGTTTCAAATCATCCTTCAGGGGCCAAACACACTCCTCTACCACAAGGAAAGGCTTTTACTTTGTTTTAACACATTATTTTCTGATTAGAAATATGAGGGACAGGATCAAACAGGCAATGCAGGAGACCAAGTGCAGTGTGGGAAGCGGAGTTATTGTTTGATACACAACCAGACAGTCCAAAGATATAAAGTGCAAATAGTGCTATAGTGTCCGATAAAGAATTACATCACTATATTGTGTAACAAAACAATATACTGTAATAGGTAACATGTGATGTGGGATCATTTCTTTACAGTATCTTTCACACATGCCCTCAAACCTTTCTTTTGCACGTTAAGTAAGACACCCTGAAGTCAAAGCCTGAACTGCTTCCTCTGCCTGTTCACCCTGCCTGAGGCCCTGTGTCTTCTAAAGACCTGTTTGTTCACAAGTAGAGCACAGCAGGTGTTTGAGCAAAGTGCAAGGTGGAAATGTGGCTCCCTTTGCTGCGGTGAGACTCATTTATTGAAATGCGCTCAATTTCTCAATACAACACGCAAAGCTTTCAGGCTAGGATGTACAACAGTGTCTCCTTCCCATTAAGCATGAGCAAAAGATGCCAGCGGTGGAGAGACACATCTCAGTGGGTATGCAACCCCTTGTTGCAGAAAATATCGCCACAGTCTGTTCTAAAGCAGATTATTCAGCTGCACACTTTCATTTTACTTGTCAATAATGTGCTTATAGCTGTGAGGCATGGTGCATTTACAGTACACCTGCTCCTTTAGTTCCCTTGCTACCAAATCTGTGCATGGTTTCAACACAACCTTTGCCAATAACAAAGTGGAAGCCAATCAAAGCAAATAGGCCGGTGGATCTTTACTGTGTAATTGGGGATCTGTGTAATCGTTAACCTTGGCTCAGTGTAGGAAGTTAATGAATCAAATCAATACCTCTCTCTACTGATCCATAATTATTTGAAAAGAGATGAAAAATTAAACAGGCCGGGCCTATGAGGTTATCATGCCATGCAATTAGTCCGCCGGAGGGAGATTATGTTACCTAGATACCATTGGGGAAGTGTAATTTCTCTTACAGATGGAGTTTTTTTTAATGAAGAGTGCAATTACCTAAATAGGTCAGCCAAAGACACGCTGCTGCTGCTGCTGCTGCTGCTGCTGCTGCTGCTGCTGCTGCTCCTGGTACTGCTGCTGCTGCTGCTGCAACGTGTCTTGCCGCTTCCCAGCGTACCTGAGAGGAAGCTCCTGGAGAAAGGGAAAAAAAAAACACAGCAATGTGTGCAACTGTTGTTACCCCCCTTAATATCCTGCTTTCTCTCCCTCTTTTTTTCTCCCTCTCCCTCAGATACTCCCTGGTTGGCGCATCTTCTGCTTTTCCTAATTAAATAGCACATACATAGAAGTCTTTGTTGTGCAGAGATTCCGCAGGAATAATGTTTCCTCCAAATCAGGCTCAGGTGATACCGAGCCTGATTTGTTGAGACCATTTGTTGACTGCAACATGTGCAGCAGCTCACTCTGTGAAGAGCAATAGAAAATCTCCTTGAAATTAGATAGATGCAGAAGACGTTTTTCATATTTCTTTATGATGTACTTTGCATTTTTATGCATTATTGATGATTGCATTATTAATTAGGATTTGATATGTATTGCCATAATTTTAACAGATGTGTGTCACGCATTTAGATGCGGCATGAAAATGTAAAAAAATATATATAATTATATTAGTGTACGAACGCTTGTTTAATAGTTTACATTTTTTTATTTTACATTATATATAAGTAATGCAATATTGAGGTTTTCTGGCAGCTTTAACAGATGTTACCTGTAAAATAATCTATACATCTACATCATATTTGCAAATATGTAACATGACTGGTAATAAAGTTTGATGTTTCTTAGATTAAATTCAATAAAATAAATCAAATCCATTCAGTAAGGTTTAGTAGGAAAGGGAAAGATTCAGATGCATTTACATACATTATAATTGTGATGATAGCCCAAAGAAACAGAGATATGATGATAACACATGAGAAGTACTATAATAACCCTTGTATTTACCTGAAAGCCACATTACGATATGATTCTTACAATTCACTTAAAAAAGTGGTTACGAATAAATAAAGACATTTCACCAGAATAATTGACTTGTTTCTGTTTTCTACGTGATTCAAAAGATACTGCTGTGATTAGTGTGAAATTGCTATAACCACTTCAATTTAGTGTTTATATTTTGCTACGCACTTGCAATGAGGAGAGACATTTAACACACAGAACTCAGCAGGCCGCTAACACTCAAATGCAGAGAGCAGGTACTTAATGAAATGCAGCTCAGACTACAAGGCGGTGAACTCATAATGAAAACTGTGAGGTGTATAAAACAAGTCAACAAAAGAACGGCCCTGAACGGGTGCCACTAATAAGCAAATCTAAGTTTTTTGTTACATCTGATACAAAACCAACTGTGGAAAAGTGGGTAGTACTCTCTACATGTACTATATGATTGAAAGGAGAATTTGGCACATCCTTTCTCTCCTCAACACAGACCGAGTGACCTTGTGAACTGCCAAATGGTGCCTGTTTCAGGTTCTCAATGTGGCAGGTGCCTTGATCATGATTCAACCAACTTGTCAACAAGCGCTGTTTTCCTGAAACTTGGCAAAGGCTCCACAACAGATTCCAAGTTGAAATATGGATGAACGCATTCCAAAGCTGGAGGAGTTTTTTTTGTTGTTTTTTATTTATATCTGTGATATACCCATTTATTGTTGTGCTGACCTGCACTTAAAAAAACTTTATCAATTCAGTAGGGAAAACATCACAAGAGACTTCAGGTATCCTGTTGGACAGTAATTTGCTCGAGAGCTATACGATCTGTAAATGATAGAGACCATGTATTCATCCTGTCTTTTTTGATGGACAGGCTCTGCCCAACCCTCCTACACACTGACAAGTAGGAAATATGTTTCAGGGAATGACACTAGCATACCCTCTTACACTTAATCATTGTCAATCACTCTGCGCACTTGGCTCGTTGGGTAATAGGAACAGATCCAGCATCGCATCCCCTCCAATCTGTTTGGCTCTCACACGGGAGGTGCATGCTGTTTTCATGCCTGTGTGGGATGGCTTCAAGCTGTTTTCTTATCAAAAGGCCCATTCAGACATTCTCTTTGAGAGGCATCGCAAACCTCAGATCTCACAGCCTTCGTTCAACCACATGTCTTGATTTAAGAGGCCAGAATCAGATTTGCTGCCACGAAGAGCTGTCGCTGGTAAAGAATGGGATGTGATTTATCATCCTGAACCACACACAAGACTGATAACCAGAGCGCTGGCATTTGTACGCATTTGCACATGCATGTGAGGGCGCGCGCACAAACGCTCACACACACATACACACACACACACACACACACACACACACACACACACACACACCAACTCCAAACCCCTTCAGTCCTTCCACCTCACATAAATACCCCAAAAAACAGATCAACACATGTTCTCAAGCTCTGGCTCAATCACTCCTATATGCTTTCACACAAAACCGCAATTTCACATAGATGCCGTCTTGCCCCTCGCTCTCTTGCAGTGTGGAGTTGGATCACATGCTTTTCACAAACTGAAACTACATCACCTTCCACCCAGGGATCCTCTCTAAACGCTCCCTTTTAAACCTCCACTAACAGTCTCATCATTGATTTTATGTCTCTGTTTTTTTTCCTCCTCGGGTTGTAAGCAAGCAAACACAGCTGAACCCTAACACCCTGTGTCCCGCTGTGTCTCCCTCAGGGTGTTCTCATCACAAAACAGCTACACAACATCTCTGAGTGAAACACCCTCAGCAACACAGGCCATAGAAAGGCAAAGGTGACGGGAGCAAGTTTTTCACTATTTCAAACATACAGAGCCATCAAATAAACTGCTCTCTCTCTCAACATTCGGAGGCTGAGCACAGTTACATCTCCAAAGACGTAGTTTCTCTTAACTCTCTATCCATTTCTCACTTTTTACCCTCCCATCTTTCTTTCTCTCGCAATTTCTCTCCCGCTCTCTCCGGTTGCTGCTTATTATTTCTTTGTGGAAGAGTGTGTGTGATTGCCAGGATTGCTTGGTGGCTGTCTCTTCTGAAGTTGTTAGTTTCAACGGAAAAGCAGAGAGACTCAGATTCTCCGCTTCTGATCTCTCACCTGCTCTCTCCTCTCTCTGCCCCACTGCGCTCTCTCTGCCTCTTTTTTGTCATCCATCAACAAACTGTTGCAGTGTATAGTGGTTTCAGTTGGATGAATAATCATCATAAGGTGTGTTGGCGGGGACTGCGAGGAGACTAAACTTGCCGAAGGCTAGCGAGTGCAAGTGTAAACCTCGCTTGCTCTCCTGTCCCTGTTAGCTCAGCCATTTTTGGGCGGTCAGGCTGTCTTGCCACAATCACACGCTGGCGCCACAATTGCCTAGCCCCAACTGCAACCCTTTCACTGTGTAATGAATACATCCAGAAATAAACTTTAACCGCTCATGCCCTGCTGCTTGCCCCCCGTGCGTATATGTACAGAGACAAGACTGGAGTGATGTTTGCGCTGTGCCCTGGATAGTGGCATGCTCACCTGGCCCCAGGACATCGTGTGGCGGCGGTGTGGTTATGGTTCGACACAGAACCAGTCAGTGAGAGAAAGGTGACCACTGACCGCTGTCACCCTCTGGTGGGACCATGCACACCCCTGCTCCAGGAATGTCGGGGAGGTAGAGAGATGACCAGAAGGTAGTGTTGTTTTCTCTCCTTCAGAATTGTGTTTAACTCTATGTTCATGTGTTGTCACGTTTAGATGAAAAGGGCACGCTTCTGAGGGCATGCAGGAGATGCATGCTTATAGTCGCACACTGAACATGTTTTTGTTTGCACGGCAATGTGTATCAAAATGCTTTTTGCGGGATTCAATTCTGTCTGCATGTCTGTATGTATGTATGTAAGGTTGGTTGCCACAAGAGATAAATATACCTGCACCGAGCACGCAGGCTCGAGTCTTGATTGTGCAAGGGGTGGTTGGATCAGAGCAGTAATTTTCCACATTTACACAAAGCCAACTTGAGTCTACCTTGTAGGGCGTTTCTATGAGGATATGTATGGTTCCATGTGTGTTTATGTATCTGCACTGTACGCGTGCACACCTCTTTGCTTGTCTGCATCTGTGTGTTTTTGTTATTAGTCTTCAGCCATATCTATCCTTCATCTAAAATTGCCATCGCAAATTTCTGACTAATTTATTTCCATCTTGTCTCTCCAAGCAGATAAGCACACCTACGAAATCCGATAGCAAAACATGTATTTTGTATTTCCATCCATAATAAATGAAACCAATTAAGCCTTACTTTTAAAATTAGGAAGGAGGCAATCCTAATTTTCTCTTTAAGTGCAGTTTCCACGGCAATCAGAGGCCTCTGCAGGGGGTCGGCTATGGAGGCGTTGGGTGGGAGCGCACACAGCAGGGACAAACTGACTGAGTGCGAGAGCCTACTGCACTTGCAGCTGAATCTTCATCTGGCATGCACTCTCCCTCTCACACACACACACACATATGCTGGAGCTCACATACACACACACACACAAAATTACACAGAGACAGCCAATACCACACAAACATTTGCACATATTCTCTGTGTTAATTTGGCCATAGGCCATAGGCTTCATGGAATGAAATTGAAGGTAATAAAAGTGTCAATGTGTTAATATTTCTCTTATTGTTGACAATTTGACGAAGTGATTCGTAATGTCTTTCTAATATCTACTGTAAGTTAGGCATTGAGAGACATCGTCTTGTGTGTGTAGGCCCGTTCTTCTTATTTTACTATGAATGCGTTTGTCCCTGGGCAAATGTGGATATGACAGCTTCCTCAATTTGATAACTGGGGAAGTATTTACAGTTCCAGTCAGAATATTAGGGAACTTGGCCCTGTGTCATTGTTTTTTTTGTCATGTCTGACTGGATTCTCCCTTTTTTTCTGATGAGTAGGGTCTGCGATTTTAACAGACAGATGTTATGAAGTCAAAAATGCAGAGTAAACTAATACTATTTTTTACATGCAACATATATTTGTGTTACTTAAGGTATGATTAGTGAAAGTGTATTGCACCTGAAATGGAAACTATAGAACTAGGAACTCGACAGAAAGAATGAAATGTGGAAATTGTACTAAAACTTGAAATGACTGTGTATTGAATAAGCCCTGTGCAACATCAGAATTTCATTCAGGTTCTGCTAAATGAATAAACAAACTAAATGAATAAATGAAAGCTGTGCAAAATGTTGACCAAGTAAACAGGCAGACAAGTAGACTGGCCCGTTGTTAGTATTTATAGCTTCAGTTTGGCAGCTCAAACTCAGAGCTGTTAATTGAAGATTTTCTATAGTTTGGAGCGAAACTCACTGCTCCAAGATGCACTTGTATGCCATTTTCTGTTCAGTGTCACTTCATTACTCAAAAATAGATAGTTTTTTTAAGCAAGCGATCACCATGATATTTACCGTAATTAGCAGTAATGTCAAAATTCTGAACATCTGCATTCATTAGTTTGCAGTGATTTAGATAACACACGTTTCACTTAAAAGGCAAGGCAGTCTTGGATAAATTTACTGTCAACAATTTTTGTAAATACTTTTTGATAGTGAGGAGAATAAGTAAAAATGCATTTGCGCTGCAAAATTTCGAATGCTATGACATTTTACAAATATTTTTTTTTAAAAGGATTAATTGTAGTAATTATGGTACATATTTGTATTTGTTTTGTTCTGAAGCTATTGTCGGCTCGTCTGACAATAAACACTCCACTGTTAATGACTAAACAATGAGCTTTATTTAAGAAATAATGCAAATATTAAGAAAGTGTGATATTTTGACGCTCATTCTTTCAAACCTACAGAATTATTGATAAAGGTGGCCAAACTTTTTGAACAAATGACTGTGATTCCATATCAAACTTTACTTTTTCAACTCAACAGAACTTTCCCTCTAAAGTTTCCTCTTGTACATGGCTTTGATACCTACAATTCCTGTAGTCTAGCAGCCACTTTGCTCTTCAGTTGAAAAAAGGAAAGAAAGAATAGAAAAGGTGGGATTCAATCCGTCACATTGCATCTGGCATTGCCATTTCATAGTTTGAGAAAGCAGCGAAGAAGTTGGAGCTCAGACACAACAGTTGTTAGTCAAACACAGAAGTGTTCCACAGGCACAAGGATGGAGAGGCAGAGGGAAGGAAAGAGAGAAGAAGGCGTAGAGAAAGAGAGGGATGAAAAGAAAAAAAAAGGGTGCAGGCCCTCCTCAGAACTGTATTCATGGAGTCTGGCTCTTTCAGGTTCATCTCTCATTACTCCTGGGTGCTCTCTCAAGCTTAGCGGAAATGGATTATGCTACACAAAGAAAGGAATAATCACTCTATTCTCCTCCTCCTCTGATAAACACATGCGTAGGCGCACGCGGACACATCCACGCACATACACACACGTATAAACATACACACACTCTCTTCCAGTCTGTTGTTTTGACGCACACACTGACGTACACACACCGAGTGAGCCAAGCTTTGTCTGGCTGTGAGTCGCTGAGTGTGGTGCTCGTTCTCTCGCTGCATGCCAGGGGACTCGTCAATTATCTCCCCAAACGCACCCAGTCCTCGGGGGGAAAAGGCGGTGAGGGAGACGTCCCTGTTTTTGAGGGAACCTGGAGTTTGCAACATTCAGTTGAGTGACAATACATTCACGCTCTAATTCTAGGCTAGCAGATGTAATGTTTTTTTTTCTCTCTCTCTCTCTCTCTCTCTCTCTCTACCTCTCTCTCTCTCTCTTTCCCTCTTCCTTTGTCTCATTCTTTCTGCTCTCCTTGTACTTCTTATCATTCCAACTTTGCGAAGTTGGAGCTCCTAAAGGCTTTAGTGAATGTGTGTGTTTTGGGTGGTTTTGAGTGGATTTTGAGCGTGTGTTTATGTATCTCTGTGTGTGTGTGTGTGTGTGTGTGTGTGTGTGTGTGTGTGTGTGTCTGTGTGTCTGTGTGTGTGTGTGTGTGTGTGTGTGTGTGTGTGTGTGTGTGTGTGTGTGTGTGTGTGTGTGTGTGTGTGCTGTGTGTTGTGTGTATGTGTGTGTGTGTGTGTGTGTGTGTGTATGTGTGTGTGTGTGTGTGTGTGTGTGTGTGTGTGTGTGTGTGTGTGTGTGTGTGTGTGTGTTGGATTAAAGGGTGTATGCTTACAGTTTGATCTTTTTATCTAATGCAGGCAAGGTGGTACTCCCTAAAGATTTTTTCTTTTTCCCTGAGCAAATTTAAGAAATGTCTTCATTGGAAAAACACAATAACAAACAAAAGAAAAACAACAATTTTATCATATTCATGTAATTAATTGTGCAATGATTAGCATTTCCTTTTTTCAAGCATGAAACACAGAAAAGCTTTAGATATGTATTAATATAAACAATCGCATCAAGCCTTTCACAAATTCAAAGTTTGAACTGACAATAAACTGATACAGTAATATTTTGATGACTTTGTGCCAACTAAACAATATATTTAACAGATGGCACTCATATCATTACAGTTTTGAAGTCTTGAATCTTGAGCCGAACATATAATTGCTCTGTCTCCTGACAGCCAGCAAGCAGATTGCCTCACTGGGAAAAGCTTCAAATAATAAAAAAAAAAAACCTCCCTGTCCATGTTTGTCTTGCGGGGTGACTCACTGTATCTGTGAGCGCTAGGCTGCGGGGCCACTTCTACCTGGTTAAATTAAAGAGAATATGAATAATAGATGGAGGGAATGACACTTCCGTCGCCAGGGGTAATGAAAGACCGACTCCCAGCTCTCTCTTGTCACTCCTCTGACTCACCGAGAGCGCTAATAAAGATGACACTTGACAGCTAACGAGACCTATCATGGGCGGGGACATGCACATATACACAGAGAAAGACAGAGAGAAAGAGTAAAAGAGAAAGACTGAGATTGAAAGAAAACAAAATATAAAGAGGAGGGCAACGGTCTTCAGGTCATCTGACCTCTGGCTGGCCAAACAACTTAGTGTCCTCTCAGGAACCGAGTGGAAATGTTCATTACCAGTAAGCAACCTAGTTTAGAAAGTCAACAGATGACCATCACTCATACAGGGCTTTCAACATTAGAGAGGGAGAAACAAGTTGTTAATAAGAAAAAAGTGTATTTTATGAAGAAGGGAGTGTAAAAACAACGCAAGAAAAAGACAGTGACTGACATTTAACTTTGTCTACGGAGGCCTAGCGGTGTGTTGGAACAGGGATGGTTGGAAGTTGGAGTAAGCCCTGCCCACAGCCTGATCTCCAGGGTCAGCTTCAGCTTCAGCCTCCGCCGCAGAGTGCCCAAAGAGAGGGCGTGCCATTGTTTACTGTCCACAGTGCGGGTAAACAATAAACAATGAAAAGACTGAGGGGTTGCCAGCTCCTCACCCCAATGTTGCCATTTTGGGAACTCAAACACGCCCCCATTCTCCTCACAGCCCCTACTCAACACCCACTCCCTCTCTCAACCTCCGCCACCTCCCCCGTTCAGATCCATCCCTGGCCCCAGAAACCCCAGAGGGGCGGTCGCCTAGCCTGCCCAGCCTGCCCACGCTGCCCTCTAAGAAACCACGAGAGGGTGTGGTTCCGCCTGGAACAGGAAAGCCATTTATTTTGGGCGCATCACTGCTGACTGACTCATGTGTTGACTGGAAAGTTGGCGGCATGCTCTATGGGCCGAGGCTCCACCAGCCCTGTGGGCTATCAGTCCCTGACCTGCCCTCCCTCCTTTTGGGCCCCCTGCACCTCAGCCTACCACAAGTTCAAATGCACCAATAGCCACCCACTCCCATCCTCCCACCCACTCTAACCAGCCCTCATCACCATTCTATTTTTGTACTAATGTCAGCACCGCCACCTACCACCATGCTCTTAGTCTCAAACTGAAGAATTGCCATTGTTTCACAGTGACCTTCAGCTGTTTTTTTGTCAGAGCTGATCATTGAGGGTTGTTTTATGATAGGCATGTGTTGCATGTTTTGTTTGAGAACCTTTTTTTCTCCTGAGAATATGCAAAATAAAAAGAAAGACAAAGAGGCAAAGAGGCAGATAGAGAGAGAGAGAGAGAGAGAGAGAGAGAGAGCGAGCAGATAGGACTCGTGCTGCCATACCAAATTAACAAAAATCACTTTATTTAATCTTTAATTATAAACCTGCAGATGTTAAACATGTATTTGAAATAAAATCTTGAAGTTTAGGCCTGTGGACTGTGAAAGGGTGAGACTTACTGATGGGAGAGACTCACCACCCAAACATTTTAAAATCCCTTCGCACATACAAGTCTATTTTGCTTCAGTGGCTAAAAACAAACCAAGCACACACTCTTTAAATACATCTATACCTTCTTAAAATACACGTGAAACCATATTTATCTGTGGTATACTGGCAGTCCTTGAAATTATGAATTCATTCAATCATTTTCACAGTGAAAAAAAAAGGGTCTTTAATCCAATAGTACCCATTAAATGTCAGTAATAGGACACCATAGAGAGCTAATACAATTCTTGGTTTAGTCATCCGCTATTATAATACACAGCTGTTACTGTTCTCAGTGGAGAAATAAGTGACCGACACAGAAATTGTATTTATATTATGTGTGTAATAATTGAAAATTGGTGTTTTAATCGTGCTGATCCAGTTAAGGAGAAGGTATGCTCCATGCACACTGTATGTTGCTTTGTATGGGAATATGGTCTGACAAAAAAAAACTCAAAACTACAGTAGACAAATTTTTCACAGCTGGAGCATTCCAGATGGCCTGAGTAGTCAATAAAAGAGAGGATGAGGGCCAATAAAAAAACTTTCTAAAAAATGCCCAACTGAAAAAGGACTTTTATTTATCTTCCTGGCAATGAATGTAGAGACGTTTATATCTGCCTCCATATAAAGTTACTGGTGGATGGAGACTTAGTTTTGGACCTGAAATTTTCCTAAATATAAATGTCTTTTTAAAATATAAAATTTTTATTTTGCCCGTGAACTGGTAATGAGTGAAATTCAAAAAGAAAATATTCTTGCAGCACCAACACTTGTCATAATAATAAAAACCTAAGCAATGGATAATATTTGATTGTAATCTGTAATCCCCAAAACATGCTGACCTACTGTACTGCATCTTTTTTCTTTACCTATTTTCTATTATGTAATGGTCAAAGAAAGCTGTGAAGTAGGGTGCTCTTCATCATCTCCGTTTCTCCCCAGGGTCCCCATATTGCTCTGGAGATGTCTGTGGGTTCCCTGCTATGGCGTGGCGTTCTGACATTCCCTCCACACCCACACTGGCAGCCAATGTGCCAATTAGTGGCCTTCTCCGCAGGGGTGGGTGTATGGGAGGTGGAGAACACAGAAGAACGAGAGACGATGGAGAAAGAGCAAGAGAGAGAGAGAGCGTGTATATGAGCGTTTTTGGTGTGTGTGTGTGTGTGTGTGTGTGTGTGTGTGTGTGTGTGTGTTTGTGTGTGTGTAACAAGGCCTCAGACCTCAGACATTCCTTTCGCTATGACCTAGGGTACAATTAAGGGGATGTCCCTCCCTTGCCTCCCCTCCTCGGTGGACCACATCAACGGAAGTCCTGGCCCAGCTGGAGGCTCTAATGACGGGAGGGAGGCCAGGTCGCGACCCTGGTGTGCCACCTCAGCGCCACACCCTTCCTGTTTAGGTCCAGACAGGGTCTACGCCAGAGGAGGAAAGGAAAGGGGACAGGGGAGACAGGGAGTAAGAAAGTGATTTGGATTTGTCCGGATTCGTAGAGGAGTTGAGAGAGAGATTGAGAAAAACTAACACAGTAGTTGATGAATGCTAAAAGAGCCTATTCTTTCCTCTCACCTGTCCGCCTCGTCGTAAAAGAGATTACTTCAAATTGATCACAGACTTAAATTTACCAGAGTTGCAAACCTATCCTTGAGGCAAAAAATGTACCGTTACTTCTGCAAAAACATCAAAACTTTGGACTAAATGATAAACTACGCAGTACAGAGCAACATTAATACAGGTAGTAGAGGGTGACATAAAAGGTCCGGATGGGCTTTACATATTGTGGGTGACTGGGCATTTGATAGTATGCAAAGAGTTGTGTTCGAGTATCATGTGACTAAAAGCTGTGGTCCTCAGCCCTGTTATCGTCAGACAACCCACCCTGATGGAGAGGCTCGGATAATGATACGTCTGTCTGTCTGTCTGTCATGCCTCTGCATTTGCTTGCTCCGCTCCTGTGAGTGAGGAACAGCAAGGGATATGTGGGGGTGGTAAAGTGTCTGTGTGTGTGTGTGTCTGTGTGTGTGTGTGTGTGTCACACACAGGGGTCCCCACAGATTATAGATGTTGATGAGTGTCTCCTCTCAGCTTGAAAACCCTGTAATTGTCACCTTGCTCAAGTAGGGGAGAGGGGAGAGATAGGCATTGGATAACCACACTGAAAACCCGCAATCAAAGAAAAGGGAAAGGTAGAGAGATATACCACAAGATGAAAAACAAGAAGGCAAAAATTGTAGACCTGACCAAAAGTCTCAGTGACCATCTGAAACAAATGTTCCGCGGGTGCGCTTTACACAACGAGTGCTACAGTGCATACAGTACGTGTGAGCTCATGTAGAGTGTGCATTCAACTAATCAGTGTGTGAATATCTGCTTGTGTATGTGGGAGAGATAGAAACCACTAGAGTGAGGGATAATCAAAGCTTATCCAGTGATCACAGCCATTACATTATTAGTGCCTGAGTGACCAATAACACTGACAGTGTTTCCACTTTGTCACTGAAAAGACTAACATGTTCAGGGTGAGTTTCTATGCACTTCATTAAGCCATGAATGTCACTAAGTGCTACACTCAATCATGATACTATGCTGTAACAAGGGGCAAATAATAGTACACAGTAGTCAAAACATTATTGCATGTGTGTAATTTATGCATAATTTAGTATTATCGTATGGCTGTTTGTTTTTTATGTTATTCATCGGCACTCACAAGAGAAAATTACTTTTATTCACCTTCTACTTCGTCTTTGGGACATCGTCCACCTGACATGTGATTGAGGAAGCATAACGCTGCCACAAATGTGTTTAAATTACATTTAAAGTACATTTTACACTTACAAACATTATTCCACTTTACGGGACTTTACCTAAAAAAGGTTGTACTAATAAAACATATTTAAATGCGCAGCACCCTGCCTATAAGTGCAGTGTGTGTGTTGCCATACCGTCTTCCTTATAATGTCTTTCCGAAACAGTAAAGATAAAGACAAACACTAATTTGTATGTATTGACTGTACTGCTCCTCGGCCTCTCATTAGCTTCTATTAATCTATTTACCCTTCACAGTGCCCTGACACCACCCCCAGAACCCCAGCCTTTGCCAAAACCAAAGTGACACTGGCTCCGCAGGCGAGGTTGGGAGGCCATGAGGTCATACCAATGATGGCACTAGCTGTCGACCGGTGAGATGTGGGGCCCGTAGGCGGAGGGGTGCTAGGTGCCTGCGAGGGGAGAGTGAAGGGAGTGTGCCGGGGGAAGTGAGACATTCATTAGGAGAGCCAAGCTGACGCTGTCACCCTCACCCTCGCCTGCTTCTAAGGAGCCTGCTCAGACACACACCCGCCTCAGCTGCCACCAGACCCTGGTGCACTGCACCAACGCACGCTGTTTGCATGTGCATATACCATATACTCTATACGTGTGTGCAATTGAATGTTAAAATGTTGTTTTATGCTTTGAAACACGGTCACATAAATGCTATTTCAACCAAAGAGGCAGACGATAGAGTGAAGAGATAAAGATGCAGATGCAGAGAGAGACATAAAGCGAGTCTATTATAAAATACAAATTCAAGTGCATGGTTAAATGGTTCATCTGCTGAGACCGTATGCTTATTTCAGGCAGTTCTAATGACAAATGAGACAAGCATGTTCCCTCAGTCATCTTGTACGCCTGTGAAAGCAGAGCCCATTTTATTGGGCCCTCTAATGCGATGAGAGGCCAGGAGTCAATTACTGTTTACTTATTCTCCCTCTGCCTGAACACAGACTTGTTAACGCTTCCTAATAATGAGCTATAGTGAACAAGAGGGTTACACTAGATCCTTTTGACTCACAAAAACAAAAACATTTTCCATTCTCTTTGTGCCCTACCACTGATGCCTGATTAAAAAAGAAACTGAATAAAGAGGTGAGGGACATAGGAAATGTTTAACTCTAAAAATGTAATGTTCTACGCTTTTGTTGTTAATACAATCAATACGTTTTAATACCATGATTATTCTTTAATATCATTACAGCAGTAAACTGACGTGTTTAAGAATAAAGGCTGTATATCTATATTATGTTTACTTTTCTGAAGTAATATATTGGTAAGAGCAGTGAGCAATACGATACAAAATAATCAAGATACAGCTGGTAAAAAGTAATTTGAAGACCCTCGCCTGCCCATAATGCATTGCTGCCCCAAAAGGCCTGATTCACACCTGAATCCTCTTGAACTGACGTTTTGTAATTAGCCAAATCGGTTACTCTGGCTAGCTGATGCTAAAAGGAGCCCATATGAAGTCCCTATCTGCATTATTATACAACACACGTGCAAACTAACTTACAACTACTTTGCTAAAATAAACGGTTTGCTAAAATAAAGGTTTATCATATTTTAGGACTTGCCATTGTTAGCTGTTGTGGTTTCTGTTGGTGTCAGCTTGTTACCTTTGTACTGAATTCATTTGTTTTGCTTGCCGAGAGCAGCGGAGGGAGTTGGGGTGTTTAGAGGCACAAACTTGTTGAGGACAGGGTTATTCTTGAACTACTCGATACATAATGAACAGTTTCTTCACACTACGCAACTAACACATTTCTATATCAACATAGTTTACCAAAACTTCATGCAAAGTTTCTAAATTGCTTCAAATTATATATCATGCAGAGGGCTATGCATCTGTCATTTTCCTGTACTTCTGATGGTACATGGAGGGAACTGAATAATAACTTGTATTTACTTTGTCTGGAGTAAACAGAAAAATGTATCATCCTGGAGTTGGACCAGACATCATTGAGAAACATACAGCTCGGTAAAACTGTTTGTTTCTCTGTTTTGGTAAAGGTCATAGTTACTGTTCATGAAAAGGCAAAGGCAGTGTCACAGTTCAGCTTCCATTCTCTCCTGCCACTCTATCTCTCACTCACCTAATCAGCTCAGTCAGTGCACCTGTTAGTCACACCCACCTCGTCAGCTCAATCATTCTCACCTGCCAACTCTGCTGCACCTAATCCCTTTAGTATTTAAACCCCAGCCTCACACACACTCACTGCCAGATCGTTCTCCGCATTACGCCAGACTTTCCAGCGCTTACCCTCCGACTGTTTTCCCGTTGCCAACCTTGCCTGTTTGGACTTGCCTTGCCTTGCCTCTGACCCGGTAAACCGCCATAGCCTTCTGTCCCCGACCACGAGAATAGCCTCAGCTTCCTCTGGTTTCTGTCTGCCTTTTCCCCTGACGGCTTGGTGTTCCACTGAGTGGGTTTCTCCACGTGAGCAGATCCGAGACTGTTTGCCTGTTGTGATCTCTGCCTGGAATAAAGCTTTGCTCAACGATTCACTGTGTCCGTCGTACTACTCCTGGGTCCTTACCACACCCGCTAAAGGTAGGGCTGTGACGGGACATCAAGTCTCGCATGATCTTCAGATAAGCTATGCCACCATCTACCACCCCGACCTCCAAACCACCACGCTCCGCCTCGCTGCATATCGGGCACACTACTTCCTACATTGGCACTGAAGGTTGACCTTGAACCTAAATGATCATGTCCAAAATTGGACTTAGAAATTAATAAGCTTGTAGTTCCTAGGGATACTGGTCTGACCCAGAATGACTAAAAGATGTCAGCACTGGAATATGTCTAAATGATTACACCACAAATACTACAGTAGACCAATATATAGTACAATGACCAAAGTCAAAGTTCCCACATATCTGATAACGTTGTGAAGTAACAGCAGAAGTAGTTTCCATTAACAAAAAGAGAGCAAGCTTTGTTTTCATTAACCACTTTAAGTAAAATATTGTCTCACATTGTAAAATGTTCACCAATCAGGACTGCATAAGGGTGTGCTGATTACCAGGTTACTTGACAAACACTATGGATGTGCAGTCAGGCACAATGATACAAAAGGAAATCCAGTGTAATTGATTTATCGTAGGCAGGTGCTGGGCAGATGAAGCTGGCACAATCTATGCAGCTTTTTATCTATGCAGAAATATATACAATGTGTTATTACCATGCACAAATGTAATACAAAGGAAGCAATATCTGGTGACTCCTTAACGGACTAGAATAAACCCAAAGTGCATCAGTTTTCTCTTAACAAATAACTAAAGGTACTGCAATGTACATAGAGAAAAGGAACTCACATATTTACTCAGACAAGGATTGAGTCGAGTAGAGAGCCCAGGGTTCTAGTGCAGTTAAGGGCAAAACAGGCTCATACCTGAACTCAATTCCCCTATATAGGCTCTCATCAAGCCAGGCCCCTCCCACTTTCTGCTCCTCCTCAAACAACTCTTCCTCCAGACCTGATCTTCACAACACACATTTTCCAACAATATCTTTAGACTCAAGTGAGATTATTACTTTTGGAACAATTAAGTAATTGAAAGGTTGAAATTGTCAAATTTAGAGCTGTGACAAATTAAAGTGTCAACTATTTTACAGTTTCAAAAGCTTTAGAGGATGCTGTCTTCACACTTCTGCTTGGAGAATTGTACCGTTCAATGTGCTTGTTTATCCAGAATATTCTGTCAATCTGACTGACTTTCTTTATAAGAATGATAAAATTCCTTTTCAGCTCCTGTGTTTCACAAAATGTATCTTGGCTCACATAATGCACAGTGGAAATAAGATAATTAATTCCACTGCATTATATTTTAATTGACTCCAAATGAGGTTGATCTTTGCCAAATCAGGTTATGAGAACCCCTGGCTTTGTTCATTTGTTTTAATTAAACAGAAGAGGAGAGGTGAATGAAAAAAAAAAAAAAAACACTGGCACATTGTTAGTGTAATTAAAGATTAATTCCAGAATATTATGTGTGTGATAATGTCTCTAATGTTGGGCAAAGATATCCATATTTTACATAAAACACAGAGTGGTTAATTTTAGATAATCTAACACAAAACCTGTCACAGGCGCTCCTACTCCTATTCATTAGGCATTAGCAGTGCCTCATGGACCACAATGCATGTGTCATTTCTCTTGTCGAAAAGATGTTTTCATGTGAGGATAAACCTAGGGCAACTGTTTGAGTGCTGAGTCAGTTATTGTTGAGGTGAATACTTCATTGTGCTGACATGACAGAACAAGGTTTGAAAGTTCACTTTTCAAGATTTATAGACAGGAAGTCCACCATGGATATCACAATTTTAAGATTATGATAATTACACAAAAAAAACACTTTCATGATTTCATCTTGATGCACACCACCACAACATCAACAAAGATATGCCTACTGTACGTTATTTTATTCCCTCCTCTGACTCAGAGCCATGCATAACTAGGACATTGCTTCTGCGTGCAGATAAGATATACATGTAAAATAGCCAACAAAGGTACATTGTGTTTATTTATGTCGACAACACACATTCAAACATGCAGGTTAGGGTTAGGGTTATTATGACCAACGTGTCTCTTAAAAATTACATTTATATAGCAATTTGTAACAGGAAAGTATTTTGAGAGAAATGTGATGTTAGTCAAATTCCATTTATTACGACATAATGACAAAATTGTTTCTTAATAAATCAGACAAGTTGCAAATTGTTACTACTGTATAAATGCGCAAAACATTCAATAACAACGCCTTTCAATTATTTTTACGACTATATCGACCTAACAATAGAAAGCAACTAAAGCATGATGAAACTTGTTTGGGTTAGTGAAGGTGTTTACAGCACTAGGTTAAGGTTAAAGAAAGATTGTGGTAAAATATATTTAAAAGTCAACAGTTAACATTGAACCGAAACATTTATTTTTTTTCCTGGATTTAACTATAGTGTTTTTGTTGCCTAAATCATGCAGCTATTCTGTTTCCTGCCAAAATCCATTTGACAAAATAAATGTGTAGTAGGCTATACAGTATATATAATTTCTAGGATAAAGGTTTGGATGGAATTGTTTCTTGCAGTAAAAGTTAGCTTTTTATTGCCTACATCCAATTTGGATATTTTTTTTTACTCATAATAGGAAGCTTGAAAGCATGATTTCTTGTTCATTTTTGTAAATTTAATTTGGTTTTAAATTTGTGCATCTGTCCAAGAATTGTCCCTTATCTTCTATCGAAATACAGTTATTTGCAGTATGAAAGTCCAATTAGATGTATTATGTATCTTGATTATTTTGCCTCACCAACATGAAAAACTCCTCAGGCCTATTCAGTGAGCCTTTTTTTCATTCCACCTGAATGCTTAATTACCTAAATTAACTCATTATGTACTTCACTGGACTAATTTAACTATTTGTCCAAGGTCAAGTCTGATAGAGATTTAAAGTGACCAGTCTTTAGGCCTGAAAGACAAGGAACAGTGTTGAGTGCCAAGAAGAACATGTAGAAAATAAGGGGGAAATAAATGATGGTGTACAAATAGCTCTCAAACTAACAATTATTTTCATCGTTGATTAATCTGTCGATTATTTTCTCAAATAATTGATTGGTCTCGTCTACAATTTTTTTTTTATCTGTGTTTCCCAAAACCTGAGATGACTCCCTCAATCGTCTTGTTTTGTCCACAACTCAATGACTTTCAGCTTACTGTCATCGAGGAGTAAAGAAACCAGAACAGATTCCTATTTCAGGAAACAGACATTTTAAATTTTTTTTTTTTTTTTTTTACAAAAGAATTATTAAAACCAATAGATTATTGATAGTTGACGATATATGATAGTTAACGACTGTTCTATTAATCATTAATCTCATGAAGCATTATTAAGATGTCAGCTGACAAGCCAACAGACTCAACATGTCAGTTTCTCCCTTTTATCCGAATGGATCACACCTACAGCTGTAGCAGGAAAATACTGGAAGTCCTCAAACAAGTATCATGGGACCATGTCACAGTTTTTTTGTTTGGCCTGCATTCTGCATAATAGACAACAACACTGTTCGGTTTTGTTTGTGGCTACATCACAAAAGAGTTGTAAATCATGAATGAGAGATATTTTGCATTTTGTCATGTTGCTTTGGGCAGGATGAGTGTGATGAATAGGCTGACAGTGTAGGGGACAAATGAGTGAAACAACATGGGGAGAGTCATAGGTCCCACTTACCATTACGCCCTAACAACTGCACTGCCCCCCCAAAAAGAAATATATATATCATACATTTTCATATGTTAATAATTAAAAAGCGACTATGGTATTGTTTGCTTTGTTATAATGTATGTATTCTGCTTTATGTTTTGCAAGCATATCGGGCCCTCTCTCCATCTCTTATCTGGCTCTGCTCGACTCCTGTTCCCGGGGACCATGGGGAAGGACAAGTCCTGGCTGTCCTGGCTCTTGACAGAGGAGATAAATCACTCAGCACACCGGAGGATAGCCTTCCAGTCGGCAAGCTGGGAACTTCATTATCCCGCCCCTGCCACACATTACCATGCAGATAGTCACTGATTGGGCCGGCGCTGTGGCGTGTACAGCCTACTTCTGTCACCGCCAGAGGAGTCTCAGATCTGTCTCCGTGTTGAGGAGAGGAGAAGAGAGGAGGAGAGAGTTGTAGATACAAAAAGAAAGGTGGAAGTGAGAGGTGATATTATAGGATAGGAAGATTTTTAGAGGAAGTGGGAAAATTTCACTAACATCCCCTCAATACAGGGATATTTGGCATAAAAAAACATTGTAACACAAGTTTGTTTCTGTTGACGTCTGCAATACTCTGCAAATTCAAGTAAGCATATTCTGTGTAAATTCCACTATGGTGTACTTTTCTCAAGCAAGGAGAGGCCCAGGAAAACCACAATTTCTACTTTTTTCTCACACAATTCTGCGTCAACACTTTCACTCTAACACCTTGTATGTTTTTGAAACAGAGTAATTTTCTTCACCACAAACCACCCATCTTGAGAGCTCATGATTTATTTATAGACATCAAACTTACACATGATTTATAGACACACAAATAATGTTTAATTACTACTGCTTCCATTGCAATTCTATGTTATCCAATGTAATTATATAAATACAGCTTGGTTTTGTTAATAATGTTTTACACGGTTCATAAAAAATTAACATTGTTTCACAAAACAGGAGTTGGATATGGCCAGTTAAAGCTAATAAAGATATATAAACACATAGAAAGCAAGAGATAAAGTTTGTGGGGGTGTGTGTGTGGTCTTGAGGCACAGGGTAATATGATCCATGCTTGTCTTTGGAGTCAGCATGTGGGGGATCGGTGCCCTCCCATCTCGCTAAGTAAGCGCACACACATTCACAGAATTTCCTGGCAGAGATCAGTAAGAGATCGACAAAATGTTTGAGTGTCGACTTCAATTCATTTGAATGAATGCCTGTGTGTCTGTGTGTGTGTGTGTGTGTGTGTGTGTGTGTGTGTGTGTGTGTGTGTGTGTGTGTGTGTGTGCGCGCCTGCCTGCCTGCCTGCCTGCCTGCTCAGACACACTCAGTCTGGTGCCCTTGTGTGTGTTTGTCTTTTTGTGTTTTGCTATGCTGGCATCAGTGTGTTAAGTGGGAAAGGGACATATAGAGAAAGGAATATTAATAATAATAATAATAATAATACCAATATATTTTATTTGTATAGTGCTTTAAAAAGGTACTCAAAGGCACTTTACATGGTAAAGACTAACAATAAAAGCAATAAGAATACAAATAAGGCACAGAGATGACATTATAACAGTAATAAACAAAACAAAAACATACATATATAACTAGCATCACAGGTCACATATCAGATTTAAATAGATGAGTTTTAAGTGCAGTGCAAGTGACGATGGCATATGAAAATGTAGACTACTTCTGTACAGTGATCAATCCTTAAAACTGGAAAAATAGAATATGTGAAACTACATTATTTATTCCGCCGTGCCTCACAGCAACAAAAATGGTCATATTTTAGCCAACTGTGTAGCAGAGATAAGTATGATTAACTAGGCATGCACTTCTCAAAAGTAACAACTACTGTGGTTCTGCTTTTAATTCCATGTTGTTATGAACTCCATCGGTTGTCCATGTACGTTCACACAACGGTATACATTTTTACTCTTGGAAACATCCACTGTGATATAACTCATGTGTATTACACCCAGAGTTCAATGGGGCCAGCCTGGCTGAATGCTAGGTTTACATCTCTCGCGCTCTCTCAGAATATTTTCCATCCTCTGGGCATCTAGCTAGAGCAATGTATCGATGAGCAGTAATCTGAACGCATTGAACTTTTTTTTTCCTTTATTCACACAACCTGTGAAAAACATTGTAGAGAAGAGGATAAAGATGAGAAGGAGAAGGGGAAACACAACGTCCAGAATGTAGTGAATTGTAGATATGTACACAAATGTAGAAAATTGTGTTTATCACAATATTTAGGTATTGAACCAAGTCAATAATTAAGTTAATCAATCATGCCAATCATGCAGTTTGAAAGATATATATATATATATATATATATATATATATATATATATTTATATAAATATATATCTCTATAGATATCTAATATATATATAGATATATAGATATATATCTATATATCTATATCTATATATCTATATATATAGATATATAGATATATAGATATCTATATATCTATATATCTGTAGATATACAGATAGATGTATATATATAGGACAATCACTGAGGTACAAAGTTATTAGAGGTGTTACAGCAAGAGTTTATCGAAAAGACACCTCAGTGTAAGCGATGGACCGTCAGGCTGCAGATATCAAGAACGGCAGCAAGAATTGTGTTATCATTGGAAGTGGGAGGATGAGCAGGAGTTCCAGGTGTTCTTAACAAGAATAAAAGTGACATCTGAAATTAACAAACATTTCATTCAACACTTCCGAACCATGGGGTGAGTGCAAATGAAACAGAGAGGAGCGTGACTCTTCCACCTTTCAACCTCCAGTTCTCACTGCTGTCAGCAGATGTCAGTTAGCTTCTGCCTGCGCCGCTGTCTCTGTCCTTCTCTCTGACACTAACTCGTGATAATATTCTGTAATCAGATATCAGCAGAAGAGTGCATTGAGTAACTACAAGGTTCCGTCCTCTCTACCTACGCTTTATATTTTTTATTCTACCTTAAACTTTGATATGCCCTCCCCGCTTCCCCCGTCTAACCCTCCCTTCCTCCCCCCCAATCCAGGTATTGTGCATTGGAGGATCCCCAGGGTGTGTGTGGGCTAATTAGGCTGAGGCAGATCGGAGGGAAACACAGGTGTTAGCCAGACCGTACTCGCTGTACAGAGTAATGACTGTACTGAAGCCCCTTATCCCACCACCCTCCCCTCAGGGTAATTTGTCGCTACTGTGTATAACCATGCATCTCTCTGCTCCACTTCTGTTTGCTTTTCATTAATTTTTTGGATGTGGTTATTTGTTTGCATTATTTATGGCCCACACAAATATTAACGCCATTCAAAAGAGATACAACAATGACTTTGCCACTGTGGTCCTTACCTGAGCCGCGAGGGTTAGAACTGTTGTCTTTATCGGATCATGGTGTTCTGTTAATATGTATACATACGTGTGTGATGCTGTGCTGGCATAAGCTTTGTTTTACAACAGCTAATTTAATTTCTCAGTTTCCGCACTGTTTCGTGCTTCAGTATCACATGTGTCATGTATCACATTTCAAACGTGAAATAATACTAGTCTCTCCTTAGTGGTGTTCAAATACCTCTAATAATCATATTGGACAAGAAATGACTGTGCAAATCTCAAGAAAAAAAACTGAGCAGGAGAACGTTCTTCTGCTTCTTACTTCTGATTATTAAATTATGACTAGGGAGCTGAGTAAAGAATTTATAAGCACAAATCGACAGAGAGTTGGACTAACAGTCCAAGAGAAAGCAGAAAGGGTGAGTGATGGAAGGAGTGTGCAAAAAGAAATTGTTGAGACAACTGCAAGATAGACAGAGAGAGGATGAAGAGGGGAAAAGAGAGAGCACGCTACTGTTAAGTGCATAAGTGGCAATATGCACCCAGTGAGGTGGAACTGGACCTGGTGAGAGAATATTGTCCTAGGTCAAGCCGAGTCAGAATCACTTGGGTGACTGTTGCTCACTAGAGCAGAACACAGCTGAGGGAGAAAGCGGTTGCTAACCTGAGTCAGCGCCATTTTACCATTTACTTTGTAAAAAACACACTCTACCATCGCTACCATCATGATACACAAGACGTGCATCAAAACAACTATATTATTCAGTTATTCGATTCCTTCCTAAACAACTTTCTACCTCACACTAACATGTGGCAGGGTATGATGCCTAAATTATCATGGTCCTCTGTTTCCTATTTTACTCTCGATACCTAGACTTCCTCAACACCTCAGATACTCAGCTCCAGGTTCACAGCCATCAGTCCAATCCTAAGGCCAGTTCCTACGTTGGGGGTCTAAGCTGATGTCTAACCAGTTCCTGCGCCGGGAGGTCTCGTTCCCAGTCGGCGACCCAGCCAACACCAGCTCCTGGTTCCCAATTGGCGGTCCAACAGACACCAGTTCCTGGTTTCCAGTCAGCGGTCAGGCAATATCTGGTAATAGTTCCCGATCATGGGTCTGGCCAACACCTCTTCCTTGTTTGCTCTTAGCAGTCCTGCCGACACCTGCTCATGCTTGGAGCCTACAGAGGGGTACAGTCTCTGTCACCAACCTCTGGACCATCCTTCAGAGGGATGAATTCAATGTTGCTGACCTCTGGTGGTGTATCGCTGGTTGGTTGTCCTCACAGGTTTACTTCCTGTCTTTGTGCATTTTCCCGCCTTCATACTCGTATGCCCTGATTTGCTCCACTCGTCTAATCCTGATTAAGTTGCATTCTAGAACTGAAACTATAATAGCTTATAGTAAAGCAATGGAACAACCAGATACTTCTCAACACGATGCTCTTTAAACTGATTTGTTATTTGTCTGAATTTGTTTATTTCACCCACAGTTTCCACTGTCCTTTCAAGATGTTGCAAAATGCTCCTCTCTCTTTGGCAAAATTCTGCAACTGTGTTTAATCCTCTTCAAAAAACTCCCAAGGGCCCATTGTAACAACATTCAAGGTATCCGTACAAACATTACAATATTGAAACAAATCACCTACATCAAATTATTACCCATGGAGTAGTTTATTATTGAATTGAAGCCATTTAGTTTGTACTGTCAAACAATGGAGGTGATTATGATGCATTATTGAATGCCAGTGGTATCCAGGGGGACATTATGGCAAAGAGAATTGTGAACTAAATTCCTTTAAATCATCTGTTAGTTGTGTTGAATTACTTATCAATGTAAATTGAAAGAATCCTTAATAGTGCTGCAACATAGACTGTATATAAGAAGTGGACGTCATCATCGTGCGTTCACCTATTGGTTTGTCGATTGCCGATTTGACTGTCACCGTCTTGGATTACGGCCGTTGCCATCTTGGCTTTTTTGACACCACTGAATAGAAGTGACCATATTTCAACGGCGGAGGAGGAGTGACGTAGAGATACCGTATACAGCTCTGGTAGGGTAGCTACCTGTCAACCACAAGGTAGACCGGCCCTAAAGCATACTCGGCTTTATGGTCTATTTTACACTAAATGGGACCATAATTTACAAAATGAAAATCATGCTGTATTGAAGAAGACTTGAAACTAGCCATTGAGACCATGAACTCATGTTTTAAATATTTACTGAGGTAATAAATCAAGTGAGAAGTAGGGTAATTTTCTCATAGACTTCCATATAATTGGACTTCATTTTGCAGCCAGATGAGTTGCCCCCTGCTGGTCAGGGGATAGAATGCAGGTTTAAGACACTTTCACATTTTCTTCAGTCTTCAGAACCAGAGGTTGCCGCCTGTGCTGTTTGTAGTGTGTCAGTGTCGTTGCACTTCACAGCAGAGTTTTCATCTGAGGTGTAGAAAGACTTTGAAGCACTTCTTCTAATGAGGTCGTTAGGGTTTGGGTAAAATGTTCAGAGCCAAATGCCAACTCTATGTCCTTGGGGATTTGAGAGCAGAGTCAATGTTTCTGCCCACTGTACACAACCAGGTGACAGGTGACAAATGTCGCTCCCATTCATTGTGTATGGGAAGCGACTGATTCACTGCTTAAAGCTTGCTGGGATACCTACAATGCAGACCAAGCTGGCAGTGCGACTAGAGGGCATGACGATTTAAAAAATTAAAATGGTGGTCACATCAAGACAGCTAATTGAGCTGAAGCACTGGCAACTTTCTGAACAGTACAACCAGGAAATGCTAAAGCGAGACTAATGATAATGTGACATAGTTAATGGTCTATCCATATGAAAAAAATATAAGAAATCCATATATGATTATATACAGTATATATTCCAAGTGTAAGCAGTGATTTTGAAGGTAATAGCCAAATCCTTTAAACCCATATGCACCACACTGCACCACTTGAGTTCTGGGTTTGCCTCAAAGTTCAGAGTCTAAATTTTAGGGGCACCAGATGCAGCCACTAACCTGCGCACAAATGCCCTGTTACATTTGTTCAACAGGCCATGGCCCACGCTGTTGTTATCCACCCCGTACAGTAACCTTGGCAGAGCATAGTTGGTGAGTATCTCCAGCTTCTGCAAGGGTTTCATTGTGGACTTTGAGATTGTCGGTGGGCTGTCCCTGTCCAAGGGCACAGCAGATTGCCTTGCTTAACCCCTCGTTACAACTTGCTCCAACTTGTCTCGCCTGTTCTGGTCCTCACCATCAGCCTTTGTAGCCATCCTTAATGAGTACCCATATCTGCTCATTCACTCCCTCACGTTCCAGTACGTCCAATATGTGCCCATGGGACAGAGTCAAAAGCCTTGGCAAAGTTGAGGAATACCATGGCCAGTGGTGGGGGGGTCATGGGACTGTTTCCATGCATTCCTTCCAGGCCACCAGCAGTAACCACTCGGTTGAGTTTGAGCCAGCAGCCGGAATAATGCATTGTGCAGAGTACTAGAAGATGGTAAGCGCAAAGTAGATGTACCGGATATCATGTAGCTTAAACTTCAGTAAGGTGTCGGATATTTTGGACTTTGGTCTATGTCTCAGGAGATTCACTGTTTGAGGGAATCACAGAATGATGTGAAAAAAAATTTTCTCACTCACTCTACATCCTGAATTTGTGTTATTACTAGCAACTTAAATGACAGTAATGTGGCATGCTAAAATAAGTTGGATTTTAGGGATATGGAGGAGATCATTGAAAACGTTTTTTTTGCAGTAAAGTAGTTCTTATGCTACCTCTAGTACAAATGAAGGAAATACTGTAATAAACATATAGTGTATCAAAAATGAAGGGTGTGAAGGTCAGGGCGGTCCAGTTATGATCTCTATGACATTTAACCAAGATCTTTTATGAACCTTATCCATTCCTTGGCAAAAATGTAGCTGCCGTGTACAGATACTGTATGAATTAAAGCAATCAAAGAAGATTAGTAGTAAACATGTAAGTAACTGTTACTGAAAATAATCTGAGCTTTAGCAGAATTGTCCAATATCAAAGTTATTTTTAACTGAGGCTGTATGTATATGGCCACAGCTGTCAATTGACCAAAGGGTGAGCTGAATCAGATGGCAGGGATGAATGCAAACAGACCAGCTAGACCCAAATGTGTAATGAAAGTTTTCTGGGAATGTCTGGTTGAGGACTCTGGTCAGGATGATTTCTCTTAACTCCAAATTAACATCAATGTATGTGTAGCTTGTCAATGCAATGTGGTTTGGCAGCATACATTCAAATTTGTGAGATAATTACAACTCATTTTATTTACCTCCCCAAATTCTCATCTCAAGAACTAATACATATCATGTGAATTTGAATCTGAAATTGTTGCAATAAAAAAAGAAAAAAGATCCTCCTTTATCTTGTTCACTGTAATTGGTTTAACTTATGTGTTTTATTGAGTGTCAAAAGCACCAGCAGGGCACATAGAGTGCCACGGCATAAAATGGGTAATGAGTAGTGGTGTAACGGACCACTGTTGATCCGTGATCCGTATGGCTCGCCTCTCACGGTTTTGCACGCATGTGAACTGCAGTTTAATTACACAGTTTAAGATTAACCATCACAGGGTGAAATAAAGATCATTCAGTAAAATATGCGAACAGGAAATCGGTATTTATGCTTTTCTATTCGCCAATCTCTGATAATGTTACATTACATTACTTTATGATGCGTTCAGGCTCTGTTCGATAAAAAATAGTATTGGGCGGAGGTAGATTGTAACGTTATCATGATGTGTTCACATGTAATCTCGTAAAATGTTTGTGAGAAACTTGACTAAATCCAGTTGTTTGAAGGAGTAGTTTTCCCAGCAACATAAATAGATATTAGAGATTAATTATGACCCGTTTACAATACCTCTAGCAGCTTATAATATATCATTAAAACTTCTAATGACAAGATTTATTTTAATCCAAAAAAAATACAATCTTTTATTTCCTAATCATTTAAATTGTTTTTTTATGAAGAAAAAAAACACTCTGAATTACTATCACAAAGTAAAAGGATAATTTGGAATTGTTGATGGTTTACACTTACGGTTGAAATTATTTTTTGGATGGATAGAGCATTGTAGACCAGCTACTATAATCGAACAACAAAGGGATCTGTATCTGCCAATATGGATCATCAATGATCGACAAGATCAGGGATCTTTAAAAGTTATATTTGCTCCCTTTTTTCTTTTGTGCTGATCCGATCTGTGATCCGATCCGTGACTCTGATTTGTGATACGATCCGAACCGTGAGTTTTATGATCCGTTGCACCACTAGTAATGGGGGGGAGGATAGGCAGGATAGGAAAAAGAGAGTAGCTTGCTGCAGACACAGGTACACACAGACAGGAGAAGGTACAATACAAAGATGATTGGATAGTGAGCTGATCACTCGTTCATTTGCACTCTTTCACCCTGGGGTCGGAAGTGTGACACGAGGCGTTTGTTCATTTTTCCACTGCTGATGTCAGTTGTTTTTTAATCAGCACCACCAGTCTGTAAGTAGTGCAGGTGTGGCTCAGAGGAGAGGTAATGCTGAGGATGTGTGAAATTACACTTGTTATGGGGGTAAGATGAGCTGCACAAAATAAGCATTGTAAAAGTTTGGCTTAGTTACGGATTGTTAGATTTTGTGGGAATTTAAAGTTCTTAGCTTCAAATGTCCTCCTTTACCAGAGTTAACACTTTGGAATATAGAATAACTAACAGAAACATGGGTCTGCTTTTCCAGTTGATAGCTGTATCATTTAATTTAATTTAATTTTAAAATCAGTTACTGTGTTCCAATTCTATGAAATCTAAATTTAAATATATTTTCCTTTTTTTTACATATCTTATCTTATAGCCTCTAAGCTGAATCTACCATACCTTCATATGTTCATAATGAGAGAATAGCTGTCTTTTATGTTGGGATTTATGTTAAAACCTAATTTTACAAACAGATCTGAGGCCAAGTAAGTCCCCATTCCTGGCACTTAAGTCCCACTCAAATTTTGAAACTGTCTGCTGAAACTACTAATGCGGTCTTGCTTCAGAGGTACCAAAACAACATGTTTATTGAAATGACACAGCCCTGTGGCAGCCTTAGTAATCATGACAGGAGCTAAGAATGAAGTCAGGTAACGTGGTTTAAGAGTGGCAAAGTCCACAAAGCTCACATTTTAATCCGAAACCACAACCAAACCTTAACCATAGGTTAATTCTGTCTATATCAATCTAGATCTAACTATATCTAGATAGGCTACATAAGGAACTATATGACATCATCCGATCAGACTACATCAGGACTTTCATGACATATGATCAGGCTACATTGGGATCTCCATGACATCATACGACCAGGCTAGATCAGGGCCTTATGACATAATCAGGCTACATCGGGACCTACATGGCATCATACGATCAGGCTTGATCGGGAGCTCCCTGACATCATACGATCAGGCTAGATCGGGACCTACATGACATCATAAAATAAGGCTACATTGGGACCTACATGACATCATACAATCAGGCTACATCGGGACCTACACGACATCATATGATCAGGCTACATCGAGACCTACATGACAACATACGATCCGGCTAGGTCGGGACCTACAGTACATGATATCATATAATCAGGCTACATCGAGATCTACATGACATCATATGATCAAGCTAGATCAGCACTTACATGACATATGATCAGGTAATCTAAAATGAGACATCTACATATGTAATGTGTTGCTTCCATTTGTCCATTTTAGGGGTTCCCTGGTGGCCTGGCGGTAAAGATGCCAACCACAGACTACATGTCCCTGGTTCACATATGATTAAGGATCTTTGTTGCTTATCATTCCCCCTGCAGTTCTGGAAATTTATCTTTCTTCAATCCAATAAGAGACATAAAATAACCACTATTTCTCCCTTTATTCTGGAGAATTTGACCGCAATAGCATTAAATCACAAGGATTATCAAAGCTATATAAGGCAATGCAAAATAAGACCCAGCTTGACAAAAAAAGGTGACGATTTGGCACCTTTGTGTGCGCTCTCCCAATGGTCTGACTGAAGGTGAGAAACAAAAGGTGACATTCCAGATATCACATTTCAAAGACGATCACATACACATATGGCATAGTCTCAGCAGTGTTTTTCTTAATAATTGAAATTATCAGAATTAATTCTGACAATGCACTGAAAGCATAGAAACAACAATTTTTTACATTTCACACTCAATTGTGTGACTGGCAGCTATTTAAGTATTTAGTAGTGAGTGCACTTTGAATGAATAGATAATCTGACTAATCTATTAATATATATAGACCAAACACTGACCAATCCCTATGTCCAAATATGGTCTTTTTAGTGACTTGACACTTGTATCACAAATGACAGATAATGATAATGATATCTGCTCTGCTAGTCCATTACTGTGGTGGTCAATATGAAGTAGCTTCTCTACACAGACCACTCGACCACCCAGAGGCATTGCTTTATACTCCCAGAGAGCCCCTGTTATCCCCTTATCAGCAAGTAGGGACGTACACTCTAGCTGTTAAGAGTTTGATGTCTCGGCAAAGGTAAAAGCTTTCGAAATCTGGACGTCCTACTATCTTAACAGCGGGTTGACATTTTGATAACAAAGAAGATGGTTTAATCTTTATGTGTAATTGAAGAAAAGTAATGCCTTTCCTGCAAGCTTTCTTCACTGGTGAGTTGCTGAAATAAAGAATTCAGTTTAAGATTTTCCATTTCCTAATCCGGAGTTCAATGTAAAGAGCCCTCATTTCAAAGCCTTTTAGGGCCTCATTCATTTTTATGAGTGTTTTTCTTGTCAAGTCCAATTCTTGTCTCTGCCGCTCCAACTCTGAAACTATCAAGAAGCCTTTATTTTCCCTTTTGAATAAGAATCAAAGAACCTCTAGGTGAGGCCTCAAACACATCTTACAAAATATTCCTTTGGCAGGTTATGCCTAATGTTTACTTGGCATGGGCCTGTGCCCAGAGGCAGCTGCCCTTATTCCCTCTTTGACACCAGTGTTGTCTTGAGCTACAAGAGGAACCCTCTCTGCCCACAATTAATTTCCGCCTGAGCCATAATATTCCTCTGGCGTCTGTATGAGACTGGCAGTGACATTGAGGTCCATGGTCTCTGAGCCCGATCTTGAATAGACATCTATTCAAGACTTTCCTCCTGCCCACCCAACGATTTACATGTGCAGAGACCTTTCTCTACACCTTCTTACCTCCAAATGTCTTTTAGTTAAATGTTATATACATATATGCATATATACACACGCACACACACACACACATATATATATATATATATGTATATATATATATATATATATATACATACATACATACATACATACATACATACATACATACATACATACATACATATATACATCTGAATGCTCATTGCATATAACAGGGGGATTTGTTTGAAGATAAGTCTTTGTTTATTTGTGAATATGGGCAGCTTGTTATGTCAAATGACTGAGAATATGCTGACTTATGTGTTTTTACTACGATGATGCTGCTACAGGCACAATTGTATTTATTTTCCTGTTGGATCTCTTTGCTCGGAAATATAAACCTCCAGTTGACACATCTCTTCTATTTGTTACTAATATTGAAGACCATATTCCAGCAGTCAAATACTTCTTTAATCTTTGATTAAAGTTGAAGTTGGATGTCCAGTATTCTAAAAGTAATTTAAACCGCTTATCCTCCTCAGATGGCATCTGCTCGAACACAACAGGGTGAATGTCTCTGTCTGTGTGGTAATTATACTGACGCTCGCTCTGTGCCTTTGAAATAACTACATGAAAGCCACCAAGGCCTCTTTCTGAAATAAACTAATTTACACATCAGTTTGTTTAGCTAAATGAGGCCTGTGGTCTTGAGTGTGTGACTTTTTAAATAAAAACGAAATAATTACATCTGATCTGAGACCATCTCATTATTCACGGCATGGGACATTAATAAGACCTCAAGGTGGATGTTGACTATATAATATTATCTTATATCAGTTTGTTAAAGTTACATACCTATCCCCTTTTAATTAAGACTCTGAGCCATTGTGAGATTATTTTATCTTCAATTTGTTAATGACCTTTAAGTGCAAGCTATGTAAAGAATGTGAGAATGTTAGCCGTTGCTCATTTGAGTCTCCTTCTGCGTTCTTTGGACAGCAGACAATGTGTCATGGGTTTCAAACGGTCTCTGAAGTGGGAGGGTTGGGTGCAAATTCAAAAATACCAAGAAATTAAACATTAAATGAGAGGCTACCATTCATCCTAACTGGCATGGTGGGATAACGCCCCACACAGAGTCAACTATACAGAAGCATGGATCATACTAATGCAATAACACATTTAAGTTACAGTTTCCTCCGTTTCTGAGAATGCATCAGCTGTGCAGAGAGAGGAAATGCATTTGAAGATTGGTAGCTTGTGCAAGTCAACCACTTGTGAGGTGATAGGGGGATATTTGGGCTCACCAGTCAAAGAGCCCTTTGATCATCCCATTAGCTATATTTCCAAAACAGTGGAATATTTGGTGAGGCTACAGGAGAAATGGGACATTTTGTGGTCATGATTGCTCTATGCATAAAAAAAGCACTAATAATCATAATTGGATTCTAGGTTGAAACATATAATAGTTGATGATGAGGTAGGAAAATTCCGTATGTGTGATATTTTCTTAAGCCCATACGAACAGATTCCTTGACAGCGCTGGTTAAGGTAAAGTACGGTGTTTGTATAGGCCTACAGACATCTTGTCTGTAGCTTCACACAAATCCAACAGGCCACTGTGGGAGACAGTCTGGCTGCCCCTGACTCAACAAACATTGTCACAGCAAACAAATCTGTTCCCAATTTTAATGTGATCAAATAAATTACAGAAACATTTTCCACAGGCTATACGCTTTATGCAGCTAGCTAATGCCAGGAAGAGAAACATTCAGCCAAGATGTTTCTCCTTCAGGAAAAGCTCTGTGAAGTCATCCTTTCTATCTCTGTGACAGTGAGGGACTGCAAAGTTTAGCTGTCTCTTGAAGCTCCCCAAACAACATTTTGATACAGTTAGGGCAAAGGCAACATGATTATTTGTGCCGTTTCCTTCACAGTAAATCTACTCTGCTACAGGGGATGGGAGTAACACCATGACAAGCTTGTAAAATGAATGACGTGCTAGGGATTCTTTGCCCTTATCACCGTGTGTGTCTTTTTTCTGGCTGGTGTTTGAGGCGTAATGCCCACCCCTCTCGTCCTAATCATGCCCTCCGCAGAGAGAGCCTGGCAGACCTCACATCCAGAAAAACCTGTTGATGAGTGGTTGGTGATGTGGCAGGGATGAGTTGAGTGTTGGGCTCAGGCCAAGGGTAAACCATAGTTGGAGGAGAGTAGAAATAAAACAAGTATGGGCAAATTCAGGACTTTTTCGCATGTTTGTGTATTGTTTTAGAAAGCTGTCATCTATGTTTGCATAAAAATGCATGCCGCAATTGATGCAATCAGTCATTTATGTGTAAAAAATGTATACATATTCAAAAGATTTTTTCTCAAGGTTGGGCTGGCAGTTTGGCTGCGTATGGTCAAGTAAGTGGTGATACACTCCTCTGTCCTCACTGTTGCCTCCCACTGTGCCCCTTAAAGAGCAAGGGTTCATGGGAATGACCAATGGGAAGCATTGCTCGACTACTTCCCACAGCCAAGAGACAGCTGTAATCCTTTAACCCTTCCCCCCATACAAGGTTTATACACACACACACACACATACACACACACACACACACACACACACACACACACACAAGCTTTCTTAAACACAATGGAATTTGTAGGTACACACATTTGGGGACATATACAAAGACACATTCCACAGTACAGTTCCTCCCAGTCGTGCTGTGATACGGCTACTGAATTGATGGTGTTTCTGCTGCAGTGTCCTAGATTGCCTCTGAACATTCATCACTGGACCCTCCATGGAAAGCTGTGGCCACCGGCCTTCACTCAAACCCCATCCCATAGCACCGGTGGGGCACTGATAAAACAAACAACGCACCGCTGCCTACACAGTGACCCTGAGTCTGCTTCTTAAGACTCACTCTCTACCTCTCCCCTAATATGACATTTCCCCACCCATAATTTACTCTCACTCCTTCCCATTTCTTCTCAATCTGCACCTCCTTCAGTGTGTTGGCCAATCTCCTCTTTCCACTTTTCTTTATCCGTTTCTTTGTGGTGTGTGATGAAGAGGATTTTGCTAGCTACAGTAGCTGAGGGGGTTGGAAAAGGAAGAGAGGGGAAAGGAGTGAGTAGGAAAAAGGAAGGCAGGAAGGTGGATATGGAAGGGAGGGAGGATAGGGGGCTCCGAGTATACAGTCCTCAGAGGAGTGAAGTGAAAGCCAAGAGTGTTCTTCTGAGGAAGTGGGTTCAAGATGGATCTCCTTTATTCCAGCACAGTCATCACTCTGCCTCCCCCGCTCTAATACATGTGCACTTTTTCACAGGGCATTGTCTTACATACTGTACAGTATAAAGCAATGACGGCAAGATCATGCAACATCACAGGAACCACATTTTCAGTGACACCATGTAGATATAAACAATGTGAACAAAATAATGTCTGTTCACTGTTCACACTTAACATTCATCAATTTTGCATTCCATTTGCAATGTTTTGACGTATATTATGGGCCAAGCACTTTGCACTTGGTTGTTTCCATTGCTAGGCTAAAATAGCATCCAGTTGTGTAAGAGCGGACCCTTGTAGAAGTGTAGACAGGGGCACTGGGGAAAGGTCACGTGTGCACATTGAGTAATGTGTGTACGCGTTCACTACCTAATAATTTCTCCCTATTCGATTGGGAGCCTCCATTACAGCCAGTGACACATCTGTGCTGTACATGTGCAGCTCTACTCTGTATGTGTGGTGCATATTAGCATAAAAAGAATGCACAATACAGGACAACACTGTAAACCTGTTTTGGTTCCTGGGCAGTAGTTCCTCTCCCCCGAAAAGTCCCTGTTCCCTATGTCGTACTTTCAGATGGCCCGTCGTACTTTCAGATGGCTATTGATACATGATAATTATATTTTGTGCACATGCGTCTATCTTAGAAAAAGCAGAGGTGCTCATTTAATTGTATACGAACAAAAGGAGAGGTGTCATAGGCCACCTCATTTGCATACTCCCATCACACTATACTTCGTACCTTTGTGCTATTCTCACTGGTAGTGCCAAAGCAAGAGTCTAGGTGCATTCAAGGTCAAGAAAAACATGTTCTCTTTGGGACTACAGTTGCACATACTGTACGTAATGTAAGAGATACCCACATTATAATAATGCACTTAAAACAACAATATTAGTGTAGAAATGTGCCAATACTGGTGTATGCATACAACTGTAGTTCTTTTGACTGGCGATGCTGCACTAGCTAACATGATGATTTGAACTTCCCCATTGTTGAGGATTACAGAATCTTTCCATTTTAGTTTACCTTTTCCATACAAATATTGTAATGAGAAAACTGAATGTTTTTGGGGTTGGTAGCGGCCTCGATTTAGACTAAGAGAAAGAGAGCGTGAAAGTGAGAGAGTTGTTCTATACCAAGCCTGTTATTGCATCTGCCTGGTTGAGCATGGAGGCGTTAATGTCTCACTAATCACATTAACACACACAACGCTCACCCAGTCATGGGGATGGAACAACATGCATTCTCTCCATGGCTTAAGAATCATCCGCTTTTTGATCAGACAGAAGCATTATAGTGTCAGCAGTTAAAACAAAGATTCCTTGATGGGATCAGGGGGAGCTATCGAGAAGTACTGCTCTCACAGTTAGCTGAGAAGATGTATCATCTGTTTAGTGCTGGAGGACATTTGAAATGAACAGACAATACAAGGATATATAATGCAAAAAAAGAGCAAGAGACTGCTTTTGCTGACAGTTAGTCAAGGCCTGACTTAAAGTAAGATTGGATCAATTTTGAGAATTGAGGGGCTCAATGTGTAGAGAAGCTTAGTGGTGCATGGCTCTTCAGAGATGGCTCCTATAGCCAAAAGAAAAAAGGAGTTGACGTCTTCGAGAAAGATGCTTTTTTTTAGGCAAATATGCAAGCAGAAAAAGGGTGGAGAGGCAATGTATTGGTGTCTACATTCGGTATTCTTTCATAAACTCTTGAAATATAGCATAGCAGGAAAGTGCTTGATCACGAAAACTTGTGAAAACATTGTGTCTTAGTTTTAATCACCTCTTCCCTGTGCTATCCACAATGAGTAGAAGATTAATTAATTGTCATTCAAGTAATACACATTCCTAAATCATGCTCTTCACTGGGAACATTGCTGACATACTGTAAATCTCTAAAATATGCACACGAGACAGAATCTCAATAGCATTAGTGTCCACCACAGGAAGCTTAACTGTCACTTCTATACAATCCCCTTCCTTGTGTTTAACTGGTCTCACACATTCTTTGCTGGCATCCGTGCCATCTTAGAAGCGGGCCCTGTCTCTTCTGCCTGCCCACCTCCTAACGTTATTTGGCAGAACAAAAGCTTCAGCGCTCATGCCAACAATCCTGCCGAAGGAAGTTCTTGGGCATTTGAGTTGAGTTGTGGTGGAGGTAATATTACCGCTCTCAACAGTGGCTGCCTGTGTGTCAGGGTATGGACGTAGAGAAGAGGATGTTTGTCATGTTTCTTTTGTTTGCTGTGCCTTCGCCTCTCTATATGCTCGCTCCTCTGGTGTCTGGCCTGTCTGTCCTGCTCCTTCTTGGCTTTTTTATTTCACTTTCTGTCTATGGATCCTCACCTCCCCCTCATATTCTCATATTCTTTGTTTGACATCTCGTTTGGAGTTGTTGTTTCTCTTTCTCTCTCTCCCTCTCTGCTTGTGTCTCTTTGATGCCCTCATGGTTGGTTGAATGACTGAAGCCATAAGGCTGTTCCACCCACACACGTACGCGGAGCTGAGCTGTCCTGTGCTGCGCTGTTAATTCTCCTGCTCAGCCCATCTGAAAGGGAATGCAGAGTGTGACTCAGATGCTAAGGTGGGTGGTGTGGGCCCGGGTGGGTGGTTAAATAGGCTAACTGTAGCTTCTCCAACGCATTCACTTTCACACAGGAGATATTCTGATAAGTACCTAAAACACGCAAATTGGAGACGTGAACAGCTTTCAAATGTGATTTACAGTTCAAAGATCGTCGCTGTTATATCTCTAGGTTGTTTTGGAGACAAACCAAAGCTCTTGATTTGATTTGCTGGGATGACTGTTACTTACTATGATAGCTCCCTCAGCCTCAGAGTCAAAATGACATTAGCAGATCAGCATTATCATAATCATCCAAAGCATGCAGCTCTCAGGGTTATTTTCATATTTGCCTCATCACAAGAAAGTGTTTTGGAATAGATGTGTATAAATTAAATATGTGATATATTTTATTAGATATTTTGAATCAGTGTGGAGGAAGTAAAGCTACTTTACAAGCTTCAAAACATGCTGAGATTATTAAAAATGAAATCAAACAAAAACAAATACAAAGTAGAGACATCATCAGATACACTTGTGTGGTTGTGTTTTGGTTGGGACAAGATTTAGATCTAGACTTCTTTAAAGATAAAAGTTAAACATGATCTTATGGTCTTGAGGTATATCAAATTTAAATCATAGATATGATAACCTTTTGCTGGAGGCACACAAGTCAAAATGCTGATCGACAACAAAGTCCTTCCCTCATTGGAGAGGTTTTAAATTTTGCCCTAAGTTATAGATTTAGATTTTCACTTCTACCATGGGTAATTCTCCCTGACAGGCTAAAGTGACTAAGTAACATTGCGTGCAATGGGGGTAACAGCAACTGGCTTATCTTTGAACGTGATTATCTTTATATGATTTGGCTGTCTGTAAAACAGAGTGTGAGTCACTATCTGAGGGCTATGTAATGTCTCTTTTCTAAACTGCACAACACACAAAGCCTTGGCTGGACTTTTAGCTTGGACTGACAGTCTTTCTCTTAAGTGAAGCTCCAGTACAAAAATAATGCTTTGAGACTCTGAACATTAAAGTCAGATGGAAAAATGAGGATGGAATGTACATTTTTTTCCACTTAGTATTTTTACAAGTGTAATGCTTTTTAGTTGGCAAAAATTAAGGGCTGCCTAAAATGTTATGTTCCCATGGCACAAACGTAAGTAATACATACGTTTATCAGTACCAAAGTACTTTGGCAGGCTTGGAATTTATGAATTTGAAAACCCTGTCTTCTAGACTATACTCGGTTTTGGCAATAATACCCCTCCCTTTGTATTATGAATTTATCAAAGATAAAGGATGGTGCACCATTTTGTTCTCAAGCCAAAACTTACAAAGCATTATTATTTGTCATTGTAAAAATATCCACCTGTCTTTCAAGTCTTTAATTGTTCACTTGTCTAGATTTTGAAAACCTGACTTGACAGGCACCATAAACTGTGAAACATACGGTTTATGCTCAATTTTGTCATTTCAGATTTTTTTTGTCCTTCTAAAATACAAGACAGTCTTGAAATTCAGTTAAAAAAACTCCTTGAACATGAATTAGAGAAAGTGACAAAAGAAAAAAATGTTTTTGCCTTAATAGCAAATAAAATTTTAAATCAAAGGTCATTGTTGCTTGTTTCACAGAGTTTGTTGTTACTTTTAAATACGTGGTTTGAACAGTACTTGCACTCATTATTTTGACTTTTGTCTATTTTTATGAGCAAAGGCCTTACCTGTGATAACTCCCAGCCACCCTCTAACATCTAACATCTAGAGAGTCGTAATGTGAAAGAGAAAAGAGAATGCATCTGGCTCCACAATTATTGCCAGGCACACGATGGATAGGCTGCACAGATGACCGATGACCAGTGTCTCATAACTTCTTATACTTCTTGTTATTGTGGTGAATGATGTGATGAATAAAATAAGAAAAAAAGTGATAAAAGCAAAGCATTGTTAGGAGCTTGTTTTGGTGCCAATCTGGTCTTTTTACACTACAGAACCTTGTCTGACGAAGACATCACCAGTCCTGTCTATCTGACACCCGCAACCATCTGTTGGGAGCCCGTGGTGGAGCCTTGATGGCTGTGCATTTGAGTGGTAATTGAGCCTGAAATGTGCTTAATAACGATTGTCCTGCCTAATACGCCACATCAGGAGCGCAGAGCACCGTGACAACCCTGAGCAGCCGAGACAGGCAGGCAGATAGGAGATATGGGCAGAAACCACATTTCTCCTCCTCATTAACCTCCAATACCTGAGAACAGCCCACACAAATGCATCAGTGGGAATCAGCTAAAAGAACGAAACAAGAGTAATAGTTCTTCTGAAAGGCTGAGATATGTGTAAATTCCGCTATGTTCTGGGAATTGTCTGTTTTATACAGATATTATAAGCTGATCTCTGTTTTGTTTGACAGAATGCTTACAAAAATGTACATGCAAATATTATATTCTTTTTTCTATTTTTTCATATATCTTAGTATTGGCCCAGCTAACAATTTAAAAGTATAATTACAGACCTAATATAACAAGCCCACTTCAGTTTTTTTTTTTTTTTTATATTGTCTCTTAAGTCCAACCAAATGGCCAAGCTTTTACTACAACCTCTCTAATTGGTCACATAATGAACCTCCTTTTGAATTTATTTGTCATGTTGAAATTGATCTTGGCTGCTATAACTATGAACACATCCTCTGGGATGCTCTGTTATTAATGGGTGTAAAAAGAGTTGTAGGTATTAATACAGTCTAGTCTGTGATGGGGGGGGCTCTATTCACCATGACAGCTGCCCCAGGAGACCACATGGCAGTAAGAGGTACTTGTCAACAGTGGGTTAGAGACAAAAGGCAGGCGTCTTTCCGGTCGGCAGGGGACAGTACGTGGGATCAGAGGGCGTGATATCCTGTCCAATGCCCCCGCTGAGAATCCAGAAAACCCCAACTCTCTGCACCTGTCAAGCACCGCATAGAGGTGGTTTGACGGTGTCACACTGGTAACATAAGAGGAACGCCCCTCTCCTGAGGTGCACATGTACAGTAATCATCATGGCTTCCGTTTCAGATCTATAATCAGTCGTTCAATCTGACAGAAGCAGTGTTTTTGCCTGTATCTAGAGTTGTGTTGAAGCTGAAGAGATTGGGTGCTTGGGGTTTTGGAAGGGTAATTGCCTCACAAAGTGAACTGAGTCATGAGGAAATGAGCATCCTCAGAGAAAATTCTGTCTTACAAAGTAACTCATATACACAACAACTAGAGCCTGCTGGTGAAGCATTACTTATTCCCTCTCAACTTCCTCTGTTATTCATTTCCCAGTCTGTTCAACTTACAGTGTGTGGGTGCCGCTTACTCACCCAGCCGCATGTGTAACCTGCTCAGCAGTAGCTAAATGTTACTCTAGGGATATAGCTTCATAAGAGCAATACCATGCATCACAGAGACCACATTTAAATACCAAATATTGCCCATTCATTTCTCCCTTTCCAATTGTGGGGGAATGCACAGCACTGTGTTTAGCACAGGCCAGAGGGATTTGAGCAGGCAAACAGATGGGACCTGAGAAAAGGTAGGTATGGATAAGGTACACATGCCAGAATGGGAATCCCCATGGGAGCCCCCTGCTCATTCTGGCACCCACTTTCATGGTGTGTTTAGTGCCCTACTCTGTATGAATTATGAACAGACTCAGAGACTGATTGTGTAGAGCTCTGAATACAAAGTGTGTTATGTTGGGATGGAGAATTTTGCATTTCTCTGTACATTTACTTCTTTTATTAAAGAAAGTTGGCCTGTGATGCTGTTCCTTTAAACTGAATAGAACCCAAGCTATACATCAAAAAAATGCAACTTAATTCAAAAACAATAAAAAAAACATCCTCCACATCTCTTGAGAAATACTACACTAGGTATAAGGCTGTGCAGCAATCACAGCAATCAGCACTCTTATTTCAGGATGTCTCCGTTCCGCACAGCACTGACAAAACACATGTAGGAGCAGAGCCGACAGATCTGGATACAAGATGGGCACTCTGACCTTCCCCTGGCACGCCGCCCACAGCCTGCAAACCCACTCAACATGACGGGTATCTGTGCGTCTCTGCTGAAATCGTGGCAGGCATAATTGAGCCTCCTGTCCAAGTGCGAGGAGCATATTCTTAAGGACCTTTTCTCTGTGCATCTGTGAGACACGACAGAACAAGAGTGCTCATCCTCATCTATGGATCAGACCCCAAAGGTCCCTTGCTTTAGTCGGAAATGTAATGAGACATTGTTAACTCAATTTTCACAATTTTAAAAATAAATGAAAAAAAAGCCTTTATGTGAGACTGCAGAACATCACTACCCTTTAATTCTCTTGTCTGGAGTCTGATGTGGGTGAACAAATTTACTTTAACACTTAAAATGTCAAACTTCTCCTCACAATATGTGGTAATGCCATGGCATAGTTGCATTTTAATAATGTAACACACTATATGTTTTTATATATTGTGTTTTGTACTGTAAATCAAACATGCTACACAGTATTGGTTATTTAGGTGGTTTATATTAATTATTATTATTATTAGCCTTGTTACATGACCAGTGAAGAAAAACTTGGTCCGTCCCCATGAATGTGTGCGTGCATGTGTGCATGTCTGAAAATAATGTGTATCTGACTATGGTTGAGACAGACAAAGAGATAGCCCTGCTATTCTGCTATCTCTGCCTTTCTAGGTGTTAAAGGGGTGCTTACCACAACCATGGGTTGCTGTACAGAGGCCATGACATTTACACAGCTTTCACTGCATTGACACACACACACACACACACACACATACATACAAGGAATCACAATGTTAATCTGTGTCACAATGTCCTCTGAAAAGATTGGGCACCCTTCAAAAACACCCCCTGCTACAAAGGACGTGGCACCAGCACATGTTGTTAAGTCTGAGGTCATGGTGAACCATGTCACTGTAAGCCCAGGAAACAAATGAGGCGGGTCTATTATGCCAGCTCCTGGTTACATGGACACATTTAGGGACACAGCGGTTGGAGCGGCTTGGAATGAATGAACTTACCCTGGATGGCTGGCAGAGAGTGTGAGAGAGAAAAGGTCTTAGTTTTACTCCTGTGTGTGCCGTGCCATGCCGTGCCCCCTCCACCCACACACACGCACACACACATACTACTAATTGAACAGTTGCCCATCGACTACCACAACATCTCCATTTAGTACGCACAAGGGGTATGAGTGACCCTTTGCAACGGACATCAACACCCACTAGCTATGTTTGGCTTCTCATTCTCTACAGCTTGTTTCTTAAGAACACAAATCATTACGTGTTGTAGAATATGAACATGGAGAGGAAATTATTTGGGTTACATCACATAACGTATGCATGTGAATTGCTTGAGGAGGCAGCTGCTGGTTGGAAGCTGTTTGTCTGTCTGTCATCTCTTTCACACATGATGTCTGGACTGTGATGTTAAGATGCAGGCTTGAGGGCCACAAGAGAAACATACAATTATTGTTCTGTTACTACATCCACTGCTGCTTCCGTGTTTAAAATCTGAAAACTTTCACATCTATATGTTGCTCCTTTACTTACAGAGTACATCTGCCCACGCAGACCAAGTGTGTATGCCCAATGGGACTACAGTAAGAGCAGGCACGGGGTGCGAGGGAATGTTGTTTTCCTGCTCAGAGTCAGACTCACTACCAATGACAAGGGGAAGGAAACAAAAGTCACAGTCTCCTTGGTAACAACATGCTTCCTCCAAAGTCCAATCTCAACTATTTAATTGCTTTAATCAGTGAAGTTATCAACACAATTACATCAACAATGCAAATAAGTGAATAAGAAGTGGAGCATTGTGTGTTGCTAAATAATTGGCATTGATGAACAACACAAAGCTACATGTGTTTATGGTACATTAACCAAGTTATTGGCAGTATGAGGTTAATAACTTTTTGGAAATCTAAATAAAAGGATTTTTTAAAAAAACATGTGATATCATTAACAGAAGCTTTTTTCAGATTTGCATTGCACAATAGTTAAATCTTATTAATTGTACCTAGCAACACTCATATTCCAAGAAATATCAGTGTATTAAAAAAAATGTAAATTTGTATCATATCTCCTAAAATCACTTGTATATTAAAGCGTTGTTTCATTACACTTACTTGTAAATTTAGAAAGTAGTCGCCACGTTGACTAAATAAAGCAGGAGGACAGACAACCCAACAGGTAAAGTGTATTTGCAAGTTGTGCTATAACACATCATTACAATCATCTACCCACTCCCTGTCCTTCCTCAGTACTAAACAACTAAATTGATACCACCAGAAAGCATGCACTTCACCGTTGACACTGAGGGGGGTTTGGTCCTGTGGGGATATAAATACCTTAAAAATCATGAAATACCTTCCACTGGTAGATGGAGAAGAGGCCAATCAGGTAAATAATGGCCACAGTTTTTACACTGTAGCTGCCAGTACTGGTTGCCATCAGTAGTAATGTCCACCTTGAAAAACCCTAAGTGTGCTGTTTGATCAATGCTGCCTGATGGGAAGGGAAAAATCAAGCCCATAAACGGGCCCTTGGATGCTAAAAGGGGAGAGAGACCTGAGGGACCTAGCATTGAAATGTATGGTGAGAGGTATATTGATGGCCGAGTTCCGAGAAGTAGAAGTGTTTGACCCTATAACACTTTCCCCTATCCTAATATGCATGTGCTGTATACCTGTGCATGCATGTTGTTTAGCTGACAAAATAGCCTATGTGTGCATAGGTTATGTGCTACATACATGTAATTAACATTAATGTAATTAAGAAACTGTCAAGCTGCAACAGTGCTGAGAGACAGTTATGACCTTCCAGCATGTCTCTCAGATCATGCTTCTGTGGTTGAAAAGTTCATCTCCTCAATGGAAAGAGTACTGTAGAAGTCTATTGAAGCAGACAACAAGAGCAGAAGAAAGGCAGATAGCAGAAAAACAAAAAACGAAATAAATAGCAAAGTTTTTATTCCCAGCCAAGAAGAAGGCATGTTTCTGTGTCACTGTTTTCCCTTTTCATGGCAAAGGGAGGAGAGCCAAGGTCGAGTGTGTCAGTGTGAGTCAAGCCTGAAAGTGTGAAGACTCCAATTAGACATAGCCTCGGGTCTGACTCCAAAAGACAAGGATAACACACACCCCTCCGTGAAAATGTGCCAAACAACGCATAGTGCAAACACACACACACACACGCACACACACACACACACACACATGCACACACACATGCACACACACAAACACTAATACACGTACACACACACACACCACATGTCTTCATGTCCCTGTTTTACATGAAATGCATGTTGATACCACAGCTGTTTGCACCCCATCCATCATCTCTAGCAGGCAACAGGCAGAATTATTAACAAGCAAAATCTGTCATGCCCTATTAGCGCAATGAGGAACGTGCAAAGGCAAGTAAACAATTTATTAATGTATGGCTGATGTATCCAATTATCATGTGTTTGAAAAAGACCAAATATTTATGATTTCACAAGTCTATTTGCACCTAATTGAACATGTCGCTTGTAAAAAAATATATATATCACAGCATTAACTATTTAATGAGCACTGGCAAGATTAACAAAGTTTATAGAAAATGTATTTATGTTACTCTGAGCTTCTTTGTGAGGATTTTTTTTATACCAATTATTTTTACTTTACCTAACATTCATTTTATTCAAGTTATGTAAAACAGAGTATCAATACAATCTTTCCACAATCATCAAAGTAGCCTTAGCAAACTAACAACATTCAATTCCCGGTCTATGGTTTCAAAGCCCTGCAGTTGGTTCACTCGCCACTCACCCTGACCATCTCTATGTGACTGGGCGAGAAACAAACCGTGTAGTGTGACACTGTCGGGTGAGCAGGGTTGTCCTTCAATCAGAGGATCGGCGGTTCTATCCCCGGCTCCGCTAGCGCATGTTGATGTGTCCTTGGGCAAGACACTTAACCCCAAATTGCTCCCGTAGCTGTGCCTGTGTTGTATGAATGTTAGCTGATGGGCAGGTGGCAACCTTAGCCACTGCCATGGGTGTGAATGGGTGAATGATGTCATGTAGTGTTAAAGCGCTTTAAATGGTCGGAAGACAAGAAAAGCGCTATACAAGTACAGCTCCATTTACTTTCTAAAGGAACTCAGTCAGAGGCATTGACTGTTTGGGGATGGTTTTGAAGCCTAGATTTCGTATGTTGGCCTTTGCCTTCTTGTTCTTTTGCAACCAGGTGTGGCGAGATGGTGACAATAAGTCAAACCAGAATGCTGAATAAGAAATGTTTCATGAATTTATGAATTAACTTTGATGAACAGAAAACACACTGTGAAAGGTTTAAAAGGAGACGAAAACTCTGACAACTCCTAGAGCGGACAAGGCCATGGTAACGACCCCTCAATCATGAGGTAGCCGCCCCCTAAGGCGTACCCTGCTTTTTCTTCTATTATACTCGAAGGCAATTGAGACCATAAACTCATGTTTACAATGTTTACTACGGTAATAATTCAAGTGAGAAAAGGGGTAATTTTCTCATAGAATCTGACTTCTTTTTGCAACCAAAGGAGTCACCCCCTGCTGGCCATTATAAATAATACACGTAAATTCACTTACACATTGGCTTTAGTTTTCAGAACTGGAGGTTGCCACCTGGTCAGAGGGCATATCTTCTTAATATTGTTATTCAAGACAGGGATCATTAAAAACCTGTATAGGTTTAATTATGCCAACCGCCTATTGGGTTAATTCCATATCAATTTCTTTTGTACACTGATGCCTGGCTGAAAACATGCAGAAAATGCAATGAGAGAGCATTTGTGTGTGCTTTGGAGAGAAAGAAGGAGAGCTGAGATTAAATAATATACAGTGTAAAGTGTATATAAAAAATACAGACAGTAAAAGCACACATACACACACATGCAGAGCAGATGTCCAGTGTACAGTGTGGACTTAATGAGCCATGAATGATATGAGAGGCACATGGAGATGTCCGTCTCTATCTGTTCAGAGACAGGCTGTGGTTGGGACACATCTGGTACCTGCCCCCTCCCTACTGCACCTGTGCTTTAGATGCTCAGGGACGGTTCTGAAGCAAACCACAGTTATGACCTCTAGCTTGCCATTTGTACCCATCTGATTTTAATCTATTGCACAGTGTGAGAGAAGTATACCTCAAATAACTGTATATTTGGTAGTCAAATGCTCTCAATCTAATTTTCAGGATAAATAAAACTCCGAAATGAATTTTTCTGCATTTTGCTAAGTACACTTTACTATGTAGTGAGATGAAAATATCAACATCATTGTCCTGTCTGTGCCAATAATTAAGATGGAGCCAGGAAGTGAAACAGTTAGCTTTACGCATAATCTGTAACTCCCCTGCTTTTCCAGTTTTCATGCTAAGCTAAGCTAATCATCTCCTGTCTCTAGGTTAATAAGTAATGCAGAGACTTAAGAGTGATTATTCTCATTCAACTCTCAGCGAGACAATAAATAGGTGTATTTCCCAAAATGCGAAACTATTCCTTTAAAGCAATTTGTAACCATATCAGCAGTCATTCATGACCACACACATATTTTCACTTTCTACACATTGTGAACTTGTTTGCGACAGTAGTTCAGCCAGAGACAGTTAGATTTGGAGAAACAAACGCTCATATAAATTATAGTACAGTATAATATCTAGTCTATGTTAAGAAATGCATGTTGTTATGTAGCTCAAGCAGAAGTTCAGTCAGGAAGACACCGGCCACACTCTTTGTCATTCATAATCTCAGTCTCTAAATCTCCCTGCCATTACTCCATCAGCTGATTGGAGGGCGTGCACGTTAAAGTAACCAATCAGATGCTGCGCAGTTTCCTTAAGCCAATCACACCGTTGTTGTCAAACTTTTAAATAGGTTCTCCTCTCTGCTGCTGTCAGTTGTTATTTCAGCTCAAACAGATGCAACCCTCCTCCACCCCAGGCTCCTCCAATCTTCATCGGGTTACAGCAACTTCCTTCTTCTCCACCACCACCAGTGTCTGGACTCCAGGGGGGATTCTGCTTTAGCAGATATCAGCATCACTACCCCTTGCTTATCCTAATTCAGGATGGAGTCCAATCACCAAAGACTTTGCACTATTCAAATATTATGCAATTGTAATAAATTATTGTTCAATTCTATAAAAGTCTCTCCTGATTAAACTGATGCAAGCCAGGCCGAACAATGAAAAGTGGTTTCTCATATACAAATCTATTATAGGCAGTGCAATTTATTAGCACATCCATCAAGCTGATGCTTCTCAGATTGTGTGATACTGAAAGAGATGCAATTATTTAAATACATATGCTTCGGTCACATGATAATACCCGTAAACCATATACAACCTACACATAAAAGCACTTGTATAAAGAGAATATTATAAGAGAACCACACAGACACAACATCAAGCCAGTAGTTGTCAGACCTTCTATATGGCTAGAATCAAATAAGGCGACACTCTATCTAAAATAGGATTTCCTTAAAACATATAGAACAGGAATCTACAATAGGTCTCAACCTGTAAGGTGTTGAGACCAAGTCAAAACCAAGCCCAAGGCTGGATGAGACAGTCAAGACCAGACCATACCAGTGCGAGTCCCACACTGCATGACAAACTTTCAATAAAATATGGAACATCCGAACCATAGGCACTCCTCAATTTGATCCGCATTCCCATAAAAAATGAATATTCCTCTTCATTCATCTCTTTTGCCATATATTATACTGTATACATGTCCACCATTAGCAATGTATTGATAAAAGTAATCAAAAAACATTGCAGAAGTGAATTTTAATGTGTGGGAATTTTCCTTTAAGCAATCACAGTGATGACGTTAACAAGTCCTCTCTCGAAGCTCACCAAATATGCAATGGAGTTCAGCTATAGATTACATTATGATGTGAACGACCATAAACCAAAGTTAGAATAAAAGTATTCTCGTGATCAGCTTAATTAAGCTAAACTCCAAAACATCTGAAAGGGGGAAATGCCGAAAAACAATTAATTGCGAGTAGCAGGCCTACTCAAGTTACCACTGCACATTAGCAACAAGGCAAACACATGACAACTCTCATGCAACATGAACATTTAACATGGTTATACCAATGCAAATGAATGCACATAGCCCACATTGCAAATTAAAACAAACACATTGCAAATTAATATGCATCGATCAGTCAGCAGCACAGCGTCTCCTGCACCATGCAGAGGCCATAAGCGACAATAAGTCATGAACCGCAACAGCACATCAGCGAAGCCGGACCAAGAATTGCCCAACAACAATGCAACCAGCTTATACTGGCATTGCCAAGTGAACACAATGAATTGAAACCCAATCGGCACAGAGCCGACTTACCTTGGTCTCAAAGTCGGAATCCGGTAAACAGCCTCCAGGCTCAAGGTCGCGGTTGGCGAGTCGCGGTCACAGGAAGACTCGGCCTCGGCCCCGGCATCCGGACTGATGGCGGTGACCCGCCGACCACCGCGGACAGCGGGGCAGCAGACGATGCGCGGCCCTGCGCGATTATTTACTATTCGTCCACTTTCCGACGGCCACGCTGTGTCAGATCAGCTGTGGCAGTAGACATCGCGTTGTCAAACGCAAAGTTATCAGCGATACGTGACAGAGTGTATTCTCCGCGCAAGACACCTGTATGAAAAAATATTGGATGTCAGCCAAGTGAAGAAGCCAATAATAAACTAACAACGCCTCAATAACTAATTTTACTATTTCATATTAAGTTTCAGTGAAGGTAAATAATTGAATAAAGTAAATGGTACACCTGCAGTACGATGGATAAATATGAATAGCTATCAAAGTGTATAGGCTTATCTCCTTATACAAAAAGGGAGAGGAACTCAGATTTCGGATTGCCTTTACCAAACACTCAAGCAATGCTCTACACAGTATGCAGTGGTAATGCATAGGCCTCCAGGGTTGACAAATACAGATATACAGCATACAATCAAAGAAGACCCACCTTTGTGCCTTTGTTTGCTGTTTACTCAAGTCCTTTTGTCTTTGAATGTTTTTGTATACACTTTTTTATCCGGTCTGGCTTATAGGGACACTCCTGTATCCTCCAGGACGAGCTGAAAGCTTAGCTGAGAAAAACATCCAGGCTACCCCACTGGGACTCAGACCTGGAAATATGTCAAAAAATGAATGAAATGAATTTATGTATTTTTTTAATTTACTTAATATATTGTTCCAACAAAGGGCAAAGGAGGTTTAATGGTTTTAGTGGAGAATGATTAAAATATGGAGAGGGTGATTATAATGGGACAGAAACGGAAATGAGAAAGGGAAGTGAGAGATATCAGGAATGAATGAAGGATGATGGCGATGCACTGGAGCAAAGCTCTATAAAAGAAAGCAAGAGAAGAAAATTCTAGGAAGGAAGCATTGAAATAAATGGTGGTCTGCTGTTTGCCCACTGGTCTGCAGCTAGCTCTGTCATGGGCACAGATGACCCAAAACCAGAAACTCTCCCTGCTGTCATCTACCTCCCGAGACCTCCATGGCACTGACCTAATTTAGACTGATTGATCTTCTTCCAAGCCCTCAAATGTGACCTCTCAGACACTTTCCTCTACCTCGCAACTAAACATCTGGATTGGAAACTTTTATTTATAAGGGTGGTAATGTTTTTAACTGATCTGTTATGCCTATTATTTATTTACATAGATGCATATTATATAGAAAAGTGTGCATACATACCCCCATAACGTAAATCTAATTATTGTCTATTTATTGTATTACTGTTTTCTTGGTGCTCTTGCTTGACAGTGAGAAAGCAGTTTAATATCAAAAGAGTAGAAAGATACAGCTGTGTTTGGAAAATCCACTGTAAAATCAGTCAGTGTTATTGTTTAACAATGTCAAATATGCAGAAAAGAGGTACTGCATCTCAGGAATTGCTGTTACAGCTCGTTTCGGGAGCAAAATGTTGTGTTTACTTTTTTTGAAAAATGTGTGCCATACAGTGTACAGAATGTGCCTGATGGTAGTTCACTTTTTCTCTCTTTGCACAAATTCTGGTGATAATCATATCACAACAATCTTCCCTTATCTACTGTTAGTTGTCACTTCCTCTGTGTGATTGAGGTTCACCAACAAAACCTGTTGATTCTCAACGTATTGCCATAGTTGAGCTCATCAGAATTTGAGTTTTGAAAAATCTGAGTGAGGTGAACATGATGTGTTGATGTTTGTATGAAAATATATGAAGATGTTTGCGCGATACAACATAATATCTTAAGAGAAGCAAAACTCTAATATTGTGTAATACTTTATATCATACCAATACAACCTGCAGTGATGTCATCGCCACATCCTCCCTCCTTATAAAGGAAAATGTTTATGATTCAAAGTTTGGTTTAAAAAGTTGAATCAAAGAAATAACATAATCTAGCTGTCTACCCATGCTTGTCAAATAAGTATTCTTACTGAGTTCACACTGTTGAAAGATGTTGCAGATGCAGAAGAAGTAAGGACACAGCTGTAATATAAAAAACATTGTACATATTGATTATACAGTTTTTCACTGTTTAACAGTGCCCTCATTAGTATTATTGTCTTTGCCATCAGCGCTATCATCTCCAGCAGCAGCAGCAGCAGCAGCAGCAGCAGCAGCATCCACAGCTGCATCGTCATTATCATCACTAATGGCATCATCACTGTCTTCATCAGGTGACTAAACAACTGTGATTGCTGGGCACCACACAGCATTCATTCTGTTACTAGATCCGAAACACAGATAGAGTGCAACTCCACCCATCCATCCATTCATCCATCCGTAGAAAGGGAAATCATTGGTGGCCTGAGACCAGCCTCTGTAGTCCTCTCCTGTCCAGGAAGCTTCTCAGTGAGTTAGACTGAGTGGCCCTGCTCCAGCATGTTGAATAATGAATTAGAGGCTGATATCCTGTGACGGAGACTGGGAGAGAGCACTTCCTCCCTGGGCCAGAGTGGGGCTTGAATACCCGTGAATAATACATGGCCAAAAGTGGGTCTGTTGAAATGACTCAATACTGGGAGTCAAGTGCGAGATTATCTTTCCATGGTTATGAAAATATTGCAGCCTTGGTAACACAATAGGAGAGGTGAGAAGATGATCGTAAGAAGCAGGCTCACAGTTACTGTTCTGTGTGAACAATATGTTATCAAATAGAAATTTCAGAAGTTCTTTCTGAAATGCCTGTCTGAAAGTGTCTCTGCTTGAGCCTTGTTTAGTCATATATTGTAGAGATAATATGTTATCGTTCCAAACTAAAAACTAATTCTGGTTTAAGTCTATTCAAACAAGAATAAATTCATTTTTAGCAAAAGTGGACAAAGAAGTGTGCCTCTGTTCACCATGGCATGAGTCCTACCTTGTTTCTCAGTCTTTCCAAGTCCCACCATGGGATTCTGGTTACATGAATGTGGAAAAGTAATAATCACGGCACCTGTCATTTCAAACTAAAATAAATCCTCCCGGACAGAATTATGATATATTTACTTATCTTTATACAGTTGTCAATTTACACATTCAGAAATGGATTTTCGGCCTCCCACAAGACTAACTGGGGCCCCCTGGCTCTCACTGGGCCAAGTCAGCCTCCAAGAAAGCTGGAAACCGCAGGCTCTCGCTCAGCCCCAGCTCTCCCAGCTAACCACTAATCCATGTGTTTGATACATTAGACGCTCTGCTTGGCTTTGTTCTGCAGGGATGTGCTGTCCCTTCTCCTGCCAAGTCTCCCTCTTTCTCTCGACTATCTCTCTTGCTTGCGCTCTCTCTTGCTCCTGCTGCAGTCCAGAGGATTAAGCCAGAGTCCATGGGATTTATCTAATTGTGTTTAATTAGGGCTGGGTCAGGCCAGAGTCACAAAGCTCAGGCAGTTGGATTTGAGGAAGCAGATACTTTGGAGTAACCCCTCCAGATCTGAAGCTGGCAGGTGGGCCTGAGTAAGATGGGAGAGAGGCAGAAAGAAAGAAGTAAGAGAGGATAAATAAATAGATTGCGAGTGAGGAGAGAGAGAGAGAGATAGAGAGAGAGCAATAGAGGGCAGAGAGAGGTGGAAGAGAGGAATCAGTAAGGCGACAACAGTGTCTGTGTTGGATTCCCCCAAGGAGAAATCGATTGCCACGCGCCTCGCTGTTCCCCAGACCTCTGCTCCTCCATGCTTCTCTCGATGACACCATGCTGTGGGGAACCGTAACTCACTGTGCCCTTGGTCGGGGCTTAAGCAGATTGTGGGTCAGGAAGTCTTCCCTTTGGCATGATGCACTGTATTCCAGCAAAAATAAATTCTCCGCTGAAGAGCCTTGAATTAACAGCAAGCGGCCTCTTGCACTTGTCTGCTGAGGAGTACCAAGGGCTTAGAAGAAGACAAAGGCACAGAGGGGGTGCAAAAGGAAAGAACCAGTTTCTTTGATTTTCATCGACTAAAGACCTCCATGTCTACTGAGAGCATTTAACCCTCACTATATCTGGGTTACTTTGATTCTATGTTTTCACATTACAGTCCTACAATTCACCTAACAAGCAGTCATGCATACAGCGCATACATCTAATACAGAAAACAACATGTCACAATTTATTTGGTCCACTACTCATCCACTGTAAGACTGATCTAAGATGTAACCATAGGAACTGAAACAAGTGCTTAATGACTCTCATCTCTCATCAAAGAAAAGGCACCCACATATTTTTTCCATCCAATAAGTTAGTGAAATGCCATTGATATTGATATAAAAATGTAGCAATGCATCAAGATTTGTTTTTATCCTTGTAAAGGAGCTGTCATGTTACATCACCAAGCGTTTTCTCCTGTTCCAGACAGAATGAATCTGGTCGCCTCATAATGAGCCCTTATTATGGCATTGTGTTTACATTGGGCGAAACAAATTGTGATTCCAGTGGGGAGGACTGGGAAAAAGAAGTGTATGTAATTTGTGCACCACGGCATTGTCATCAGGACTAACTGGAAAAGCAAGCGGCCTCTGAAATGTGAGCTGTGAGCACACACACACACACACACACACACACACACACACACACACACACACACACACACACACACACACACACACACGCACACACACACACACACACACACACACATACACACAAAAAGCATGCAATAGCAAAGCCACACAAAAAGGAGTTCTGGTGCCCACAAAAGCATGCTGATGGAGTAGCAATTGTAAATTAAATGTAATGAAATGCTGCTGCTTGCTGTTGTCTTGATTCCCTTCATCACATTGTGATCCAAGACTTTATGAGACAACGCCCCCCCAACTCTGTATAGTGTGTTTTTCCTTCCCCCCGTGTGTTTCTACAAATGTGTGTGCGGGAGAGAGACAGAGTTGGAGTATTTATGATGTTCAAATATTGACATTGTTTCAAGTTTAGGGTTTAAAAATCTGATTGTGGACATGTATTAGTCTACAAAAAGATCCAAGATAGTTAGTCTCTACATAATAGCACATGTCAGCACCACCTTTAGATAGAATTTCAGCATTCGCTCAATCCAAATAACTGCCACAGACTAACAATTCTGTAAAACTATGATTCCCTGGTGTCCATCATAAAATAATGTGTTGATTCAGCAAGAAAAACAGATGGCCGGTGACAGTCAATGCTATTAACCTCAACTGACTCCCAAAAGCTCCCACAATTACTCACTACCTCTTAATCACAATGACCCATAACAGTATCAAAGGCACTCCATTGGGTTTAGAAATGGTTCACTGTACAATTATTCAAATCATAGCTGAATAAGAGCATTGGATGGAATTGTTGGAATTGAGTGATTACAGGGGGGAGCCAGCGGTGGCTCAAAATGCCACAAGCTGAGCGATTAAGTAATATCCTTGTATCCACGGTAACCTTTCTGAAGAAAAGTAATATCAGTATAATGTGGCCCCACCTGATCAGAGAAGAGAGAGCAGAGAAGATGTCCAACTAGAAAAGAGAATATTGTGGAAGAGGTTAACCAAGACTACTATTATTGATTTTAATGGATCAGAGTTAATTAGTGAATTTGTGTTTATGATTTTAACACAGGACATTTTTCCTGGGTATATACATATTCAGTCAATTCTAATATGGATTCTGATGAGGGAGCCACTTAGCTGGCTTTATGGAAATATTGCCGCATGTCTCCTCATATAGGAACTACAATTCATGTGCAATTTGAAATCATCTATGTTTTTGATACTTAAGAAATAGCTACCATCACTGCTCTGGAAAAAAAAATCTTTTTTTGTACTTCTCTGACACCTGCATGTATCCTATCATAAAGAAGAAATGGTGAAACGTCAGTGTGAGGCTTCGTCACATGGACCCATAGATGGAGAAAAAGAATAAAACTTTATTATTCATCACAAGGTTGGCAGGGCGAGCTACTGAACACAATATATCCATTTTCATCACCCTAACAACTCAGTCCTCTGTCATCCCCAACATTAAGAATTGAGTTCTATATATCAGCCCCTTCAAATCTCTGCATCCTCAAAACAACCCTCTCCATTTGATTTGAACTTTTCTAGCAACTGAGGAAGATTTGTGTGTGTGTTTTTGTGTGTGTATGTGTTTGTGAAAATACAAGTTTATAATTAAGTCTTTTTTGTGTTTTAAATGTAAAAAACATAATTTAACATTCTTTATTTACATGATACATAACTGGATGCTTATGTATATTGTGGTCCTATTGTGGTGTCAGACAATTGATCAAAGAAGATTAGATAAATCATATGTATGTATACATATGTACATTTGATGTATATTTAACTAAGGACCAATTAGGAATGTGTGCAAGACATGGCTGACTTTTCACTGCCCTCAAAGGACTTTTAGTGAACCAGACAAAAAGGTAAACGATGATTTTAGTTAGATTAATCAAGTTTATTTAATTCAAAGTAATCTTTTCATTTTGATAATTAGAAAATGGAACATTCAAAACGTGATTATATTTTTCAGAATATGTGTGAATGCTCAACTATATGATTCTGAATAAAGCATAACTATACATATGGCAAGCTACAAAACATTGGTTTAAGGAGTGAAGTGTTTTCTTTGCATAACCTTTGTAGACTCATTCTATTAAGTATAGCTGTATTGTCCTGACTGCATGAAGTAAAAGTGGGACACAGCCAGACTTAAATTAGAGAGAGGCACAGCAGTTGCATGTGTGCACATAACATTGAGGCTGGTTGCCTAGTCACAGCGGAACACTGCGCTGCATCCTGGTCCCTGAGAGTGGACTGGAGATGCTGACTCAGCCACATCCCTCAGCTGCAGGCTACAATTGGCCCCCAGGAGCACAACGTCTGACCCACATAGCTCGGCGATAGGTACAATACAGCACTAGCATACATTAAGTTTCACAACACTTTACTTGTACTAAACTAACACTACTGGTGACATTATGTCCCAACATAACAGCTCCGATGCACTCTAATAAGATATATGTTCTATTCTAGTCAGACATTGCACAAAGAAAATGATTTTGAAGTGCCTCAGCAGGTACTAACTGAATTACCTGCTTGAATAGGCTGTCCTCATATGACCCATGAGCGTATGAGGACATGAAAAGACAGGAACAAACACCTTGTTTGTGCAACATCTGTGTAATTTGTGAAGTAGCTTGCAGCTTAGTTAGTGTTTTATTCTCTGTCAGTTGGGTAAATGGGCCTTTTTGTCCTCAAAGTAGGTTTAAATCTAACATTGTCCATATACTGGTCAATTGCACATACACACACGCACGCACACACACACACACACACACACACGCACACACACACACACACACACACGCGCACACACACACACACACACACACACACACACACACACACACACACAAAGGGCAGTCAAATGTGTGGTGGCCTGAGGCTTACTTGCCCTTGGCAACAAACCGCGCGACCATCGCCTTCCATTAACCTCCTCCAAAGAGGGGGAAGAGAACTGCAAACAGACAAGAGCTGAAGACTTTATATTTAGACGTGTGCTGCTGAGGCTCTGCTAGCTACCGGTACTGTCTTTGTTCCAACTTGTGAGGCAGTGTTTGCAGGCTAGCAGTAACCTGGCAACAGGTAATGTTTGATGGTGTGCTTTTATAAAAAAAAAATATATATATATATATATATATATATATATATATATATATGTATATATACACTGAAAACTGAAATTAGGGCTTAAAGACTCTTAACAAAGTCAACCCAGAGGAAAAGGAAGGTGGAAGGCAAGAAGAAACTTGGGTTCTTGCATGTACGAATGTGGCCTTTTATATTGAAGATGTGGCCTAGATTAGCACTTTTACTTCGAGTAGGATTTCAGATAGTGGCAAGTTCATGCTTCCTCTTCTCCACTCTTCTGGTGGAAATACTATCCTCAACATTATTCAAGATCAACGTTTGTATAAGAGCGTGCTTTTGTCTGTTATCGATCTGTAACATAGCCATTTATCATGCTGGTATGTACAGCATGAGAGCATTGGAGTTTGAGACTGGGAAAAGAAGGCACAGTCTTTTTCATTCTTGGTAAGATACTGTATGGAATACAAGCTGTATAGCTAGATATATTCTCCTGTAATTATATCTTCTTCGCTCAGTGTGCCAGAGGTGACTATCTGGAACAAAAGATGTGAAACTGTGAACTGGTGGCACATGCGTAATACTTTCCTTTCCACAGAGAGACCACTTAATTAATGTAGTTCTGCTTTTGCCTGTTTGTGTGTGTGGTCTTCAGTAAAGTATTATTTGGAAAATATTGTTCTGAAGGACTTCTTCCTTCCTTCCAATCAATAATTCAAGGCGTTTTTTCAAGCAGTGAGTAAACTGTAAACAGGATACTGATCTATTCAGATAACATGACCTCCATTATGTTATCACGAAGACCCAAAGGTCATTGATTGGTAGGGAATCATTAGAGACTTTCAAGATGTTTCATCTGCAACTCCATTTAATAGACAACACTATTGTGAATGGAGGGGTAAGAAGATCGACTAGCCCCTACACTTTCCGATCAATACATGCCACTGTCAAGAAAGCTCACTAACCAACTAAAAAAAGTTTTGAATTTTTACAAACTGATGCTAATGATAAAAAAACGTACAGAGACACATTTACTCGAAAAAAAGCAGACATGGTAGAACACATTTATGGCTGTATGATTTACACTTTTTCATTTCTGTGTCTGAAATATGAAAGCCTTGCGTGTACTTTTCCACGCCAACTTTGATCAGAGCCCTTGAGAAAATGGTCATCTGGAGTCTGTAAAGGAAACTTTGTTAATTGTTTAAACTAACACTGTGCAACCTGTACTGTGTTCTGCTGGGTTAAGGTGGACACAACGGCAGCTGGCTCTATTTTGTTGTCAAATACAGGAAGGCCGGGAGGAGAAAAACACCATGAACTTGTATCAGTAGAAAGAGAGAGGACACTTGGTATTATTAATAGTAACAGACCCATGACAGTGAACAGAGAGGAGCCTGTGTGAGCTGCCTTTTATTTCAACCACCCTCCCATATGCCCCACAACCTCCCACTTCCCTCCACCCAAGCATCTTATGAAATATGTACAAGGCAAACAGAGGTGGGGTTGATGAGCAGACCTTCCTCCTCTATGACTAACCGCTACATGTCCAGTACCATTACTTATTTATAAGGCATGCCGTGTAAGTGCCAGAGTGGCCTCGCTCGCTTCCCTCCATGCCATAAGGGCACTTTCATAACACCCTGTTTACATTTCAACCACCAAGAGAGGAGTGATAACAAAAAAGGATCTCCAATTAGTTACAGTGTCCAGAGCATGGCGAGACATTGGCGGCTGTGACGGTTCTGCTAAATATTTGTAATATGTCTTAGAACCTATTGGGTTGTGCTGGTCATCATCCAAAGTTATTGGGGGAGATGAGTTGAATGCTTTTTCCATAGGGCCTCAATTGTATTCAACTTCAGAGTTGGAAAAAGTGTTAAAACAATAAAGGCTTAGTTCTAAAAGAGCTGTGCAATGTACATTGCAATTACATTCAAGGAGCAGACCATGTTTATGTTGTTCCTGTACATTGTGTGCACTTTTGAAATTTCCTACTTTTCTTCTTGTCTGTCTTCTACATAGGATTAGATTATAGATGGTAATTTATATTTTTATGTTGCAGGACCAGAACTGTTACCGGAATTCAATATCCTAAACACAGTGCATGGTTTAAAATCATTTTGTAACGGCATTCATTTCAGTCCATTTACTGTAATGATGTCAAACAGATGCACATTGAAAGGAATGATGGACGCTCAATAGCTGGATTAGATTCTCTTGTTGCACATGGATTGAATAATAATTAAAATCAATTTTGACAACATGGAGACATTTATTATAAAAAAATCAATGAACACAGCAAAGCCTCTTGCACAGTGAATACATTGCAGATTTTCACAGAAACGTCTGCATTGGCGTATGTGGGAGCTTTGAAATATGGATTCTCAGGAATGAAAACAGTCTTTGCCACTTGCATCGAAATAAGTGGGAGGATTCATTGTCAGAAAGTAAACAAAGCAGTATGACAAGCCAATGCCCCCCCACCACCACCACCACCACCCAGTTTGTGTAACACATCAAGAATCAGATCAAATCTGGATTAAGAACAAAATGCCTATGGCATATTACATGTACCTTCCAACTGTATAGATTACAAGCTTTGTACTTACCAAGGGACACCATCTGGAATAACTGGATTCTCCTACATGGTATTATTAACTTTATGTTTGTGCTCAATAGATCTTTGCTTCAGACACCTTTATTGAAAATCAGGTCATACTCGCCAACATGTTGCCTCTCTTCCACCAGTCAGTGCAAGAAACTGGTGCTCCTGATGAAACTGAAAAAATAGCATTGCCATCCTTAAAATATCAAAGGTTGAACAACTTTATAGAAAAAAACATTTATAAAATAAATTTTATGGAAAACTTAAGATGTTCAGTAATTTATGTAAGATATAAGAATGTAAAAATTGTAAAAGCCGTACAGTTAGTATTCAGATTGCTTCTGTGTACGTGAAAGCTAAGCATCCTCCCTCCCTTATGGCAATGTAGGTCATATTTTCCTCTAACTCTGCCTCTTGAGTGTCTCAGCATGAGACTAGCCCTGCCCCATCTCTGGATGCCACCAAACACAGAGCTGGCACTACCTCCAGGGGCACACACACACACACACACACACACACACACACACACACACACACACACACACACACACACACACACACACACACACACACACATTCTGACAGAAGCGATGCCAGGAAGACCTCAGACATGTTACCAAACTGCACCACTGTCTGGGACCTCCATTGCCACAGTATCCCCAAACCACTATCCAGCGCCACGCCTCATAGATCCAGCCTCAGGCCAGGCCAGCCCTGCCCAGCTGTGTGTGATCCAGACCAGACCTGGCTAACACTAGTCTACCCGCCATCCACACCATCCACTCCATACTTCTCTACATCGCCCACACCCTAATCTCTCTCATCACTTGTCTCTGGATGGATGGGGGCATGGGATTGACGGCATGCTTGTCGCCTCCGTCCTTGCCATCGCCATCTGCTTGGTGAGCCCAAGGAAAGCAAGAGGAACGATCGTGTGCGTCTGCCAGCCAGTCAGCAAGCCTTGCAGAGGGCCGTTGCGTCCAAAAACTCTGTGCCGTGCCGCAGAACCTTAACTCACTGTCACAGGGCCGTCCAATGTGATTGATCTGGTCCATTTAGTCAGACCAGCCAAGTCTGGAGGAGGCCTGGTCCTCTAGTAGCCCCTCCAGCCCCCCTCAGCCCACTCTAGCCCTGACATACCAACTAGCACAACACAAACAGCAAAGCCCTGCCAGCTGGCCCACAGGCTTGACATGCTCTGTCTGCTTTTTAGTTAACACGCCACAGGCCTAAAACCAGGCTTATATGGCTGTCCACAACTCAATTCTTTTGGCTCTCCTAGTGAGGAGTAATTGAACTGAATTGAATCAATGTTCACATTGTGATATGCTTTCAGTACATGATAATACCATTGTGTTGGAAAAGCAGAGTCATTTATCTTATTAATCACAGGTAATCTGAGGCTCAGTAGGTTAAATGCAGTTGCTCAGCACTACCAAATTAATGCTCAAAGAGAAGGTTTAATCAGCTCTATGAAACGGCACTGATTCACAAAGCAGAGACAAATGGGTCCTCCAGAATATTCTCAATACATGAATTAGTGGCAGATGAAATTTTCATCCCCAATATTATTTCCTGTTCAGCGTATTTACGTATCCCTATCCCTTTTATTGGATGGTCGGGGCTCTGGCTTGGCTCATTCCAGGGAAGATATTTCATTGGTGTTAAGTTACTATGAAAATGAGTTCCCTAGACACAGAGGTCATAGCCACAGCCCTTCATGCAGTTGCTATTTGCGCTCTGTCTGTATTGCATCACTTTGAAATCAGGCTTTTCCAAAGCATTGACTTCTCAATGCTACCTTTTAACAAGCCGAGTGTTAGTTTTTGGGATTTACCCATTGCCATGCTTTACGATTTTCCTTAAAAGTCCAACCACATCACATGGACTTATTTTTCTTTTTAGACGCCTGACTGCTGAGGAGAAATCGATTGTCGAGCTGCTCCATTTCACTGTATAAACATAAAAAGATTGTAGATTTAGTATTAAAAGTCATGTAAGGTTTATTTGAATTGTTGATATAGATGTGACATTTAGCTGAAACAGACATTGCTTTAAAGCTTTAATTGTGAGCACTGAAGCAAGGCAAAGATACAAACCTTTTAGTTTCAGGCCAGGATTCTGAAGATATATTAACTCTATGTGCCTCATGTACACTGAGTGACTTTAGGAAACTTTGGGAAGTTTTTAGGAAAGTTGAGTGTCCTATCACTTAAATATTTAACAAGAGGAGAGCTTTTTGTCTGAAACATTTCGGCATCTTCTTGGTCACTATATTTTTTCTCTTCATCTCTCTCTCTCTCTTTCTCTCTCTGCCTGCTATTTCTGTTTTACTTTTGCTGCAGAAGACAATATGTGCATCAAATATGGGGTAAAAGGGCCAAAAGAGCTAGCTGGTCATCCAGATGTGATATTTATTAACAAACCAACTTTACACCTGAATTTACCCTCTGGGTATCAATAAGGGCTTATCGTATTTTATATTATCTTACTTGATTGAGACTTAAACCAAATATGCTCACACACCCTTGACTAAAGTGATATTTATATTGTATCCTTAAAGTATACACAATAGAAAATGATTTGGCATTTTTTGTTAAGTTTGCACACAGTGGGTAAATAATTCAAATCTCCATGATCCCCGACCAGGATTTGTCATACTATGGTGTGGGGACATAACTAAACTCCATATCTGACTGAGGCAGTTGGAGCGCTCGCCTGTGAGCTGTCCAAGGACCACCATGGGAACTTTACTAGAGGGGTTAGCTGGAAAGATTGTGGGAGTGCAGTGACAGTTGGGGCACTTTTCTCATGTGAAAAGGGCTGAGCCGTCCCGTAGAAAAACACACCACTACAAACAAAGAGCATCCGTGACCTGATAATATGGAGTTTGAGCTTTTTTAAAGTATAGTGGCAATCTTTTCTTTTTTTCTTTTTCCACATTCGTAATCATAGCCAGGTTAATTAAAGAATTCTTTTCTTAATTTCCCAGAATATAATCATGACAGTCTTACAAGCAGCAAGGTAATATGATCTCATATTTTTGTTCGGTGCTGCTAACCGTGTTGCAAAGTAGTTTTAAGCGTGTCTCCAATGGTGACATCTCATCATGCGGCAGTATGAAATGGTCCTGAAGTTGAATGAGACCCAAACAAAAGCGTGAGGGAATTAGTACATGCGAGGCACATTTCCAGAAAGTGTTTATGTTCTTCTTAAAGCCTTTCTCTGGCAGAAGCGATTACATGAACGTCTCCTACTCATTTGTTTTCATCTGAACGTTTGGCTGAGGGGTTTATCCATCTTGACAAGCACATAATGTGGCTTTTGGTGCTGTGAGGGAGAAAATGAGAGAGATTGGGGGAGAGAGAGGGGAGAAAATGTAAAAGTTAAAACAGAGGCTCTATGGTGGGGTTTTATCACTTTTCTTGCTCTTCCCTTCCTCTCTTTACCAACATGCTTAACCCCCCAAAGATGTGTTAAAAGATCACAATAATCCCCTCGAAATGACATTAGTCCTCACTCTCCTCTTTGAGTAGGTGGAATGTATCTGAGCCAAATTACTGAAGACACTCTAGGGTGTTGGGAACGATGTGATAAACACATAAAGTTCCCGATGTAATTTGATTAAGTCTAAAAAGTATAAATATGGTGTCTGCTCGGCTTCCCATGCTAAGCCAATTAGGAGCTCTACAGTAAATGAATTTAGGTCCATATGATAGTTTGACTTGACTTCTGCAGCAGTCACAAAGAATCTTATCAAATAGTGAGCATTATGGTAAACTTTCCATCATCCGCTGTTGGTCACTATGATTTCTTAAGAAGAAGCCTTGAAACAATACCAGCATAAAATATAGGTTATTATCATAGAAAATTGTTTTTACACATTATTGTGAATGTAATTGATGACGTTGGATCAAGACTCTGTCAAAGACCCATTCTTATGCGATGTAGAACACTATGATGTACCGCACCAACCAAAACCACCACAGTGACAGACCAGGTCAGAAAACAGTGTTTAATTTGCTGAGGAAGAAGACAGAAAGGAAGAAAAAGGAAAATGCGTAAAATAGATTAGTAGGATTGTCCTCTAAAACACTCTCTCAACCACTTTGCTACTACGTAAGGCAAACTTCAAAATAGAGCATTACAGAATGTGGACCTCTCCCTCAACCAATGGTGCATTTGGACATTGCAGAAAGAGCACGAAAATGCTTATTTTGACTCCATCAAATGGGGAAGCTGGGAGGCTGGATTGCAGTACTCAGCCCCGAGAATTGTTGCCAAGATATGCCACTGACTTGTCAACCAGATTTCAGTTACAGAACAGTAAAACAGGAGTGGACAGGAGGGTATCTGACTTTCTATCTATCTATCTATCTATCTATATATCTATCTATCTATCTATATATATATATATATATATATATATATATATATATATATATATATATATATATATAGAGAGAGAGAGAGAGAGAGATATTGATATATATATATACATATAGTGTTATAAGCCTAACATTGTTTTTGCGCTCATACGTGTATATGTGTAGCTGTCTGTTTGCAGAACCACTTCCCCTGGTGTGGGAAGTGTTGGATAATTAGCTGCCTTATCAGCCTGGGACACGGGCAGTCTCCTCTCCACTGACAGGTCATGGAGCCCAGGACCAGCGGGAGGTTTGAGAAGAAGGAGGTGGGAGGATAAGACCACAGGAGAAGAGACAAGGAGGAGAGATAGAGAGAAGGAGAAGGAGCTGAAGGGAGAGAAAAAAGGGGGAGATGGGAGGGGGCAGAGAGGCAGACAAAACCTGAAAGAGAGAAATGGGATGAGGAGTCAGACAGAGGAGTAGATAAAGAGATGGAGCAGATAAAAAAGGGGGAGACAGTTAGGCCCCGCAAGGACAGAGCAGCTGCTCCGGCCTATCAGCACTTCCACGAGACCTCGGCACTCATTAGCATAAATTCGAATGACAAATGTGGCCCGCTTTGGCAAAGACTAATTAATTCACGGAGGGGGGAAACTCACCAGAGTAAGAATTCAAATCATTCAATGCCACAGGCCTGAACAAGTGTTAAGAGGGAGCGTGTTGAGCTCCATTGTGTTTTGGAATTACTACAGTTGCCTTACATGTCCCGAAAAGGTCACAGATTTCCTTTGAATTGTATTTGTATTTTGTTCATATATCTTTTCAGAATTCTGGTTGAGTGCTAAATATTTTGGGAAAAGTTTGAGTTTGTTAAAGTACAACGTTTTTTTTCAATATATATTCCATATTTATGCGGTGTGTGTGTGTGTGTGTGGTTGCGTGTGCGTGTGTACGTGTTGGGAGCGTGTGATTGGGTTGATTATACTGATAGGTTGAGTTCAGTACATTTTCACACACATACAGGTGCACACACGCTTCATAAGAGGCAACAATGGACAGGAAAGCATGGCTTCGCTCTGAAGTGATGGCTGGCTGTGCGGCCTGGGAAACACAGAGAAAGGATAAGTGCTCCCCCTTGTGTTCAGCTCAATCTGGTTTCAGAAACTATGATCATACTCTGTAGGACAGTGTAACTCTAGGTCACATTAAAATGACATTAAACTCTGTCACTATGGATACCTGAACAAAGTTTTTCACATCACAATCAGCCTCTTGCTTTCTTCTTAGCATAGTGAGCATTACCTCATTTTATCCTCCGTTCCCTTGGCTGAAAAGTCTGCCAACGAAGTGTCCCCTCAACTTTTGTTACAAGCCTATCGCTCTTAGGGGATTGGGTTATCATGAATCAATCCAACATGTTGGCAAGTGACACCGACTGGGGTGGGGGGGTCTAAATGAGCCGTTTGAATGAGATTATAAAGTGTCTGCTTCACCTCAAATTCTCGTTGTTTTCCACTTTACAGCAGATTTACGTCCAGGTGTTCCTGCAGCAGCGCCAATGTGTATGTGTGTAACTGTATGTGTGTATTGGAAAGAGTGTCTCTCATTCGCTCCTGCTCTATGTCTGTCTCTCCTGCTCACTTTACCTCCTTACATCTCTCCTTATCCTCCCTGTTCTCCAAAACACACCAAGCTCAGCCAGGTGCAACCATTTTCTTTACCAAATCCCTTGTTAAAGACCCCACAACGGTTACCCAAGAGCGCTCCCTGCTAAACCAGGCTCTTCCTGCACCATAATTATATCAAAACAGAACATGTTGTGCAGTGTGAGGACTATTTATACATCCACATCAAGAGCCAGTTTTTGCTTTTTCTGCTTTCAAGGAACATCCTTCTGCTACACTGTGAGTGCATCTGTGTGTGTGACTCGGGGTGGGTGTTGGGGGAGTAAATGGGTGGTGGTTGGCTGGGTTAGTGTGATTCTCCAGGTGGCACACAGGGGCCCCAGTTGCCGTTGCCCATTGCCAATTACCCCAAGACTCCCACACCTGTGAAACGCATTATATCTTGACCAAACACTGAAAAGAGTTGGTTCTCTTTTTGTCTGACAGTGGCGGACAGCTTAAGCGATTTGAAGGCAATGCTATAACCAACTGTTGGTTCAAAAGGGATCGTTCAGGCTAAGCCGCAACTATTATGGGCCTACTATTCATATCTTTGCATGAAGCCATCACAATTTCCACACTAGCTCTGTATGTAATATGATTGCTCTCTGGTTAAAGCTACTGAATGGTCTTTGTTGGACAGATACTCGAGCAATGTTCCAGGCTCTGATGGGCAATTACACTGTAGGCCCAGTAATTTATCTATTTAATACCATCGCTACTATGGCAATAACGTTTGTCTAATTCATACTAACATGCTGTCATTCAGCATTTCATTATATTTCCCGCATTTGTAGATAAACTTTTAAGGCATCATCATGTTAACAAAGGAAGATACTTTTCCATACATTACAGTAAACTCAGCCATCAAGTTGGAAAACTCAGTGACTTAGTTTCTTTTTTAATTTCTGTCTGTGTAAGTGTGTGTGTGTGTGAAGGAGGAAAGAGAATTTTCAACCAATAAAAATATGCTAATATCTTTTGATATATGGTAATGATGAAATGACCACTGGGTACCACGTAAGGAGCTGGTTATTCTAAGTGATAGTTATGGCCTTATGGGTTGGGAGCTATACCCGAGGTTGAGCAACAGCAGCAAAACAAGCGCACGCTAAGAACAAAGCAACGTCTGATTCAATGGAAAAACTGCATAAATGCTACTTTGGAAATACAACAGCTACTTTAAGACCTATAGACTTAACTGACTAACAGAATGAGAAACTTAAATACTACACAATTTAGTTTAGTTACAAGTTGGGGTTCCTCACATAGAAAGTGAAACACATCTGGAAGAAAAATCTGGAAGCAATTCATTTTCACTTTCTTTGTAATTAAATAGTACATACGCGAGATACATCTCAGTGCATTGCAGGCAGTAATTTGTAAAATCCATCAATTGCTATGTGAACAAATATAATCGACAGAGAGCCCACTTCGGCAGGGTACATGTACAAACTCAGCCTAAATGCAATGCTCCAAACTTACCCGATCAACTTTCGAGTATCCTGACCAGTAACTTTGATAGGTTATCCACTGAAGGGACCCTCACATCACTGATGACAAGCCTGGGGAGCTTCAGAGAGAGGGATACAACAACAGGCCCCACCAAAACTCTAAGCTAGTAAATATGAAATGCCATCAAAAATTTGTGAGAACATTACATCGCTATCGCTGTGGACCAACAAGATATTGTCATTTGGTTATGCAACAAATTATTTTACATGGTTCACTAAACATTTATGCACAGATGCTTATAATTTAGAAGTCCTACATCCCCCCCATTATTCATTACAAATACATTTTTAGCAACTTTTGCCAGCTTTTTGACTCACTTAAACTAAGGTATGACTGCTGCTACACCTTGCTGCTGACGCACGTGGAGCAGAGAGGAAGGGAGTGGAGGAATCATGGGAGGAAATGGTTTCATGGCTGAGCTGACTGTTTGAATTAGTGTATCTGAAATGGGCATCGTCTGCTAGCACTCTGACATGGTGTTGCTCGCGCCTTTGGCATGAATCCATCCCTTCAGACTGACACACATGCACACACTCACAGTCACACACAGACACATAAGCACACGCTCACACGTGGAAACTCACATCGTGCATTTAGCTTGCCTTCCTCCGACCTCCCCGCTGTGTCTGACACAGCACCCATGATCCTTTGCCTCGCGGGCTGTGAGCTGTCAGAGTGACAGGGCATGAGGAGGGTGACATGTGACACTGCGAGACAGGATCAAATGTGTCATCATCTCCTCAAACAAAGAAACAAAGAAACAAATGAAACTCTTATGTATACCGTAAGCTAATTTGTGATTGCTATCACAATAATCTTGAAATTTTCATTGACTTCAATTCCATCAGTTTCGTCCATGATTGAGTTCTTTAACTTAGACACATGTAGGGAAGGCTTGGTTCTTGAACCAAAACTGCAGTCAAATAGGTGAAATAAATGCTGTGGCTCATTTATTGTATTTAGATTTTTCCTGTCTGGATTCCAAATAGATAGAGTTTAAAAACAACTGAATGGGATGGGTCAATACGGAGAACTTGAGCTCAATTATGACCTGGTCTGAACAGGCTGAAGTGTTAAAATTAGATTCGGGCATAAACGTACAAGATTACTGCAGTAATCCTCTACTCTACTCTCCTGTGTCTGACAAGCTGTCGTTACGTAGAGCACATGCAGTAGGATATGCACACACACACACACACACACACACACACACACACACACACACACACACACACATACACACACACACACACACACATAAACACACGCATGCAAACACAAAGCCGTCCAGCTCTCACTAGCTTAGTTCAATCCATCCTAGGCCGCCCAGGCCGCTGCTGCTCTAGCAGACAACACATCTACACATTAGCCCTTTATTGTTCTTTCCACTGTGGTAATGGAAACAGAGTCAATGTGGCAAGGAGGGGGAGGAAGTGGTGGTCAAGGGCTGTGGGCCCCGGGCCCTGTACGGCCCCTCCATGGTTGGCATCTCTTTACTCACACACACACACTCACACTCATGCACACATACACATTATACGCACAACCTGTCTTTCTCTCCCTCTCTGGATTTGACACACACATATACACCATTACGAGGGAGTTCGGCAAGCCGCACGGTAGTGAAAACACACACCGCCTCTGCATCCCTTCAAATGGTAGGAAATCCTGGACATGTCGAGCACATTTAGAAAAATACTTGAGGTTTTGTGGAAATCGGGATCACCTCATCTCGGAGTAACGTGATGCTGGATATATAAAAAAATGAAGGGGTGCCCATATGGAAGCCATCGCAGACCTCGTGCATGCACGTACAAATCAAAGGAACTCCAGCCCGGCTGCTAATGAGGGTGACCGTGACGTTTTTATGTTGTTATCCTACTGTGTGGCTTAGGTAATGGCTGTATAGGATGGGAGGAATTTCATCCACACACGCACAGGGGGGTCTGGGCGGTATTGTTACAGCCTAAACACATTTTTATGGTCTTTGTAGCATTTGAATTATAGTATCAGCTCTACACATGGCAGGTAGGGTTTAGTGGACGGTTAGCAAGCTGGATTTATTTACTTTAAATGTCTCACAGCAGCCAAACTGACACAGAGCGACTGGTGCTCTAGTTACAGTGGCACACCAAACACCAGTGCTTCACAGAAGCAAAGAAGAATAGAGTAGAAGATATGCTTTAATTTGCTGCACAGGCCTTTTAAAATCTAAACAGAACTATAAAATTACTCATTTGTATTCCTCTAATGCTCCAGTGTGTCTTTCACATTTTGTAATTGATCTTAGTGTGAACAAAGATCTGTTAGATGCAGTGATATGAATTGTGTGAGGGCTGGAGCTGGTTTCTGTTAGTATGTGTGTGTGTGACAGATACAGTGCGTGCGTGCCCTGTGTGTGTATTTCTGCATCTTTGTGTGTGCTTGCATGCTCCTGTGCTATCAGTCTTGGTCAGGTCCCTGCCTGGGTGTGTGAAGGTTTGTCTCCCCATGTTGTTGCAGCCTGTGTAATCATGGTATTAATTATTAGCTGTTTGCTCTCCATCATCCACCTCCCCTGGGGGCGGGCACTGTGCCTGGCCTGCCAAGGGCTGGCTCTGGGTGTCTCATCCACTATAAATCTGCACGGTTAACATCACAATCATAGAACAGCAGTGTGACGCACAAGCTCTTGTATGTCTTATTAGAGGGTTAAAAATGGGAATTGGTTTGGTTAGATTTTTTTTATTTGAATAAAAAAAAAAATGCAGCTGCATGAAACAATACCATGCTGTTTTTTCTGTTTCAAAACTACACTTATAGCCTGAAATCATGTAGTTCAGCTAAGAAATAAACAATGCGTCCCCATGGGCTTAGCCTAAATGGTGTGAGAAAAGATGTCTCACTTTATCCTGCTTAATGTCCTCAGGCCAGGCTGTGAATTAGTCTCAGCTCTATCTGATCTCATATGTGTCCTTTTCACGCACTGCCACCGGCATATCCCCATCACTTACTAACACACACGCGCTTATGTACATTTGTCTCCCTCAAATGCCACCATCGGCATTGCTCCTTCAGAGATACTTGTGAAATGAATTGTCTGAAAGAAAATCACAGCATCTGGCAGTGATTGTGGTGCCACAGGCATCAAGAGTGAAACCCAGAGCATTATGTGTGTGTGTGTGTGTGTGTGTGTGTGTGTGTGTGTGTGTGTGTGTGTGTGTGTGTGTGTGTGTGTGTGTGTGTGCGTGTGTGCGCGATGTAAGTCACCAAGAAAATAAAAGTGCTTTTACCCCTGCTAATCTTTAGGGACAACTCACCCAATTATTGACCACTAGAACTTTAGTCGTGTTTACATGCTGAATGGTGGCTTCTGAAAACAATTTAGACTTTAGTCTAAGGTCATGATTTACTATTCTTCACAGAATTTTACTATTGATTCTTATAAAAAAATATGAAAATGTGTACAATCAAAAGCAATCCAAAACATTTAAAGTAATTTACTGGATTGAAAGCAATTTAGAAAATGTTAAGATTAAACCCCATTATCCAGCGTTCATCTTAGCCAATTTTGCTTTAGTTGCCTTTCAGTGGTTACCACAGCCTCTGTCATGTTTCCCATTTCTTTCAAATTCAATGATAGTTATGAAGACCAGAAAATATAATTTTAGCAAAACACATTTTACATCAATTTACTGAATGGAAACATGAATGATCGCTGTGAACAAAAATCCAATAAACCTACACCAGAAATGGAGATATTTCTTCTGGAACCACAGCAGAGTTAATAAAAATCACTTGTGGTTTTCAGAGACACAACAGCATTTCATTGTCCAGGAAAACGGATTGAAGATGAGGTAACAGATTTGGACGTGCCTGTTGCTAGATTCAAAGCATGCTTTTTTTTTCATCTTTAGAATCAAGAAAATAAAGCATTCGTACAGAGTCTGTTGCATTAATTAACAACTACCAATGTTCCCCTGTGGTTTCCCACCACTTTGAAGATTCCTTCACAATAGACTGAGAGACTTAACCATTTACGAACTGAAGGGGGAAAAGAAATCTCGTGATTGGATCACAATGCCACATGTTAGCTGATTGTGAGCGCAGGAATTGTATCGTAAAAGCAAAAACCGCCTCTTGGGAATCCTGTCAGGAAAAATCCCGGGGAGGAAATGCTGCCAACTAGTCTTCACCAAGATTTTTTTTTTAAATCCATTTTTACTGTTTTTGCTTCAAGACAGAGAGATGTTCTAATCCTCTATTCATTGTTAGGGTTGTGTAGGACTGGCCGAGGGAAATAGCTTTTTTGATGGCAATGGAGGGGAAAGGGAGCTTTGCCAAAGAGGGCTTCAGAAGTTAATGGGCCGGTTTCTATGCTGACAGTAAAATCTTGGCTGGAGCCATCAGGAGCTTCCAAGGCGTTATCTACTTCAGCGGTTTTGAAGATTATCTTGAAAGGGAAAACAGAAAATGACAATGTCAAGAACAAGAGAGATGTCTAAAAGCAAAGGTTTAATCAAGACTTACACCAGAAGGAATTATCACCAAGCTAAAGCTGATTTATGTTGAGGAAGCATTATAGTTTGGAGAAATTCTTCCCAGATAACAGTAGTAGCCTTGAGATCGTCTCACAAGCAAACAGCATCAGTGGTGCATTCACGTTTTGATACAGCACCTAGGGTTGCAATGGAGTTTCTATTGCCGGCGGGTAATGTTCGATACCATGGATGAAATACTGCCTACAGTAACTCATGCCCCTGCAGAACAAAGAGCCAAGAAGAAAATGAGACCCATTTTCTCAGTGAGTGCTCTGACGTACAGGTGCTTATAAACACTGATCTTTAGTTCAGCAAGGGAAGAGAAAAAAAGGAGCTTCTTAAGTCTTTTAAAAATAACACTGCATGCCTGAGCTCTGCCAAACCTTTACGAAAGCATGAGCAATGTGGGTACTGTATCTTTCATAGCACTTTGGAGTGGGGAAGATCCAACTGGGCAGTCCTCTGGCACACATACTGGTACGGTAACCTGAAGCCTTCAGGACGGAAGGGGTGACCCTGTCCTTCATGTTTCTTCCTGCAGAACAATGAGCCGAAAGGAAAACAAGTGCCTTCCACACAGGTGCTTGCAGCTAAAGAAGGAAGGCTGAACACAGAGTTATCAAACTGCTGTGGTAAGATTTTTGTCTCTTGAAAACTGACACTCTCCCAAACACATAATTAATCACAAAAAGTTGAAGTAAACTATTAGTTAGACGATGAAAGGCAGAGGCTAAGCAGTGGCAAGGAGAAGAAGGTTGCCTAAGTATAGGGGGCGTCTTCGGTTGTCTGCTCATGCATGTGTGTTTCACGTGTGTATCTGTGCCCATGTGCACATATTTGTGTGTGTCTGTGCTTATCCTCCCCTCCAAGGTTTGCCAGAATCTGCTTCAGAGCAGAAACCCGGCCAATAAGCCACGAGCCATCAGCAGCCAGGTCAGATTAGGTGTCTGTCGTTGGCCTTTGTGCTGATAACACTACAATGAGTGGCACTTCCCTACCGCCACTTCATCTCGGCCGTCCCACACTTGTCAGTCCTCCGCCGGTCAGATAGGCTCTGTCAGTTAAATAAGAGATAAAGGGAAAGTCAGGAGGAGGGAGGGGGGTTGTTCTCTGTTAGTTTAGCACCTTAGTCGAAGGGATTTTGTTACTGATGAGGGTCACAGAAGGAATGAACAGCCTAAAGACAGAGGGGTTGGGGAAGGGAAAGTTGACTGGCACATTAGCCGGTGTCTCCCTATCACTCTGCCTAATCTGAAGAGACAAGGGATCTCTAGAGTTGTGGGGATGACCATGGGAACGGATATATGGCAAAGTGAGAGAAGAGGGGACACAACTGTCGAGATAAATTTGCCTCCACATTTTCTGTGCACAGATGTCCTCTCCCTCTCACAATCTCTATACCTGTTTATCTTTCTCATGCACACCAATGTAAAATTACGCGATGAGTGTTATGTTATAGTAGTTTTTCTTCCCCCTGTTTAAAACTTAAATGAAGTCTCTTTTTCTATCTCTCTGTCTTGCCAATTTGAGCTTTGCACAGCCTTCTCCTTGCAACCCAATTAGTATTTCATAAGAGGCTCATCACCTTTTCACACATATCACTGATGATTAGCCTTCTGGGATAACCTCGACAGAATAGTCTCCTGGATGGATTTAGTCAGTCTGTCAACAGGCATCAGTTCAGGCGGGATGAGACCCATGTCAAACATTACCTGTCTATTTCAGAACAGAGGCTCATGTGCCAAACACTGTTATTGAACTGGCACTACAAGAGCGTAACCTAGCCCTCACAAACATATTAAAGGTGTATGGTTAAGAAATATTAATGTCATATTCAATCAATCATTATTACCCTGGGGGAAAATCCTGTTTGAGGTGTAGCGGCATTAGCAATTTTTAGCTTTGGAAATGTCTGGATATCCTGCTTCTAAAAGGTGTGTAACAATGAGCCTCCTCTCTGCCTGTCAAAATATTTTGCCTTTTGTTCTGAGGAATTGGTTCACTTCAGTGAGCTCTCTCTCAATAATGTCGTAACTGACGTATCAGAAAAGGCAATGTCTCCACCTATAGGTGCAAATACAGCACTACAATACACAACTTTTTTTTCTCTTCCTACCAAAGCATTTAAGAAGCAATGCATGAGATGAGACCATTACGAAATTTATATTGAAATCAAGTTTACTTAAAATCTGCTGCCATCAGGGAATAAGCTATTTACAGTTCAAATCTTCTTACATGAGACAAAATCAAGTTTGCTATCCTTTATTAGGAGAACAGAAAACACCTGCTCATGATCACTTCACTGTTACAATTTGAATTTTTGTGTGCTGTCATTTAAAAAACTGTGCTTCCCTTCAACGGATGAAAACCAAATGATAATGTACATCACAGTTTCTGTTTGGTTTTGAAAACCCGTAAATGTGAAGAAGAAAACAAGAGACAGACACTTTAAAGAAGTTTGAGATTGTAGATGCTATATTTGTAAGTTTGGAGTAAATACAAAGAACATACATACCATCAAACAAGCATAAAACATACAAATATGTATAGAAAATGAGAAGCTCTTTGCAGTTTTTATACATTCTTATATACAGTGTAGATGATTAAGATATAACAGAAGATTAAAATAGGAAGATTTTTTTCATATCATCTGTGTAAACACAATGCTTTCATTTCTTAAGATCTAGGAAGAATCAAGATGAGACAAAATGTATGGAAGGACATCACCAGATGAACAAACTATAGCCCGTTTTAAAGAGTGATAGAGAAATACAGATATCAACACAGTGCCTCTTTCTACTGCTTGTTCATCTTTCGCTGCTGTTCAGGTAATTAAAATGTGCTGTGAGGCCGTCAGTAAGAAAATAGTGCTACAAAATAACTCAGGGGATACAGGAAGGTGATTATAAGATGATGTCTGATACAGGTATCTTGATTATATATACCAGTCAAAAGCAGTAAATTATTTTTTAGCAATGCAACACACAAAGCAAACGCTGAGCAGAATGGAATGCTTGTTATATGAGTGGATCAAAAAGACGACAATACACTAGAAAAATCTGTTTGTGTTTCTCACAAGAAAAGCAAGTTTGTGATCCTTTGTCATCGAGATCTGATCCCTCCCACCAACATTCCTGCTGTATCTCAAAAGGAAATAAGTTATTTTGGTCCAGGAAAAGGTCTCTGCTATTATATCCAAGAAAATGAGGCTGGGTAATTTCTGCATACTTGAGAGAATATTTTGTTTTGCTCAAAAAATATCAAAATAGAGAGTCACACTTTTCTTTATGCTTTCTACAAAACAGGGAGTCACACTTTCCTTTATCCTTCCAACAAAATAGAGAGTACAAAGTTTCAGTGGGAGGATTAAGGTAAAAAACATGCAGAAATGTGAGATGGTGTCCCTGAGTGAGTGTCTGTGTCTCTGTCTGTCTATATGGTCTCCACATAATTGGCAGGGAACAAGCCTTGACGGCCATCTTTGCTCCATCCTCTCCACCAGGCTTTGTCCACCGTTTCCACGTCTTTAATGATGTCACCAGGTTCAAAGGAGATCTCAGATTCGTCCTCTGTGGGAACCGCAAGATAACATGGTGAAAACTCGCTAATCACGCTGCAATTACTGTAAGTGGAGGCACTTTAGGTGCACATGCATGGCGATTATCCTCTAAATGGAAAGCTTACCTGCTTGGTAGTCATACAGAGCTCGGACACACATTGGTTTCTCTGCTAAAACCTGTGTGGAGAGGAAAATAGAGTCAGAGAAAGGCTGTAATCCTGAAATACACAACTACTTGAACTTAAAATGGGAAAATATAGCAATATGAAATCACTTTCATTGAGACTTTCTTTAAATTAAATTTAATATTTAATGATAATGCTTGCAATATTCTATATATTTGTCTACAAAGCCCATTAAAAAAGAAACAAAAAATCATCAATTGATTTTACTAACAAGTATTGCCTGTGTAGCCAAAGCCTGATATAGTATATTTTTCCTCTGTGCAATAAATCTCAATTGCTGTTCAAAAACTATTAAAAGTGCATAACTGAGCAACACCGTAACTCCGGGTGACATGTTCTGATTACTATGAAGATGCATTATTCTTAATCCCACATTTAGTATGCGGTCCGGTCCCACTGCTGTAAATAATCACTAGCATTCTGAATGCGTATTAATCCACTGCTGAAAATAGTCCCCAACAAATGTACTGAATATTCTGTTTGCTAAAAACTACAGTAACCAACTGTTTTAGAAATGTTAAGCTTTTTAAATAAAAAACAAACAAACATGTTTGGAACCGTTTAAAAAAATTAACATCTTCAATAGGAAACAATTAGCTTGGAGTGCTACATACAGGGTAAAGAAGTCTGAGAAAATTGAGAGAAACTGACGCAAATAACTAAAATATAACCAACCAAATATTCAACAATATTCTTTTTTTTTTAAAATTAAGAAGATATTCCATTTTGGACAAACCGGCTTTGTGCAAAACACTGAACAAGTAGAATATGTATTTGTAGCTTCTTATAAGTTGATGGTTTGTAGATAGACTACCTCTTGTCCATTTTCTGAGATCATCTGTTCCTTATCCTCATTGACGTCAGCCTCCTCTGCTGTGCCATGAACACCGTAGCACCCGGCCAGCTCCGGTGAGCTGAGTTCTGTGTCCGATGGACTCAAGGATCGCTCTGAGGGAGACCAGTGTGAAAAGTATTTATCACAGTCCAACCAACATGGTGAATGAGTGTATTCATGTATTATCACTGAATAATTGTTTAAAATAGATTGGTTGCCAAACCTATGCCATTCTGATTTTGTTCTCCGTTTGTGATCCCATTGGTTGACACGACGACAGTCTCGTGTTTAATTACTTGACAAATTGGCTCAGCATCTGAAATAATGACTTGGTTGTAATCTTTTATCATAGAGCAGCATATTATCAAATGCTATTTTAACTTTTGGAAAGCTTCAGTACAGCATTCAAAAATAAACCGTGTGTGACAGTGTAACAATAAGAAATGTTGAGAAATGTTAATCAAGTCAAAATAGCAGGATACGAGAATTAGAGGGCTACCAGTGACTGTCGACTCTTCCTCTTTCTTTGAAAGCTCAGTGGGCTCAGATGGAGTCTGACGGTCTTCTGATTGATCGTTCTCCGCCCCGTCTTCCTTTGCCTCCTTTTCCTCTTGCACTACGTCCACTGGGTCCTCCAGTGGGGCATGCTCAGCTTCCTGTTTTAATCCCTCCTCCTCTTCCTCCTTGTCCTCTTCCTCCTTGTCCTCTTCCTCCTCATACTCCCCTGCCTCAGTCTGGACTGGTTCTGGGGTAACAGCACAAGGCTGTTGTTGCGTTTTACCTTCATCTTCTTCATGCTCCTCCACATCCTCCTCCTCATCTTCCTCCACCAGTACAGCCTGCACTTTGTAGCCAGTGTCTGAGACCAGCTCAGCGTGCACAAGAGTGGCTGTGTTGAGGTCTGTTGATTGGAAAACGATATCATTAAAAACCTAACTGTGAATTTGATAAGCTTACATATTGTAAAAGAGCCCAAAGAGGCTGTGTATGCCTGTGGTAGAAAAACTGAACTATAAAGAATCCAAAATTTGGGTTCTCTGGGAGCACATTACATTTAAGCTTGGCATGACTAAAAGTATATGGGATTACTTCAGGACTATTTAATTGTGACTGGACTGTAAAAATATTCTGAGCTCTGTCATTTCTGTATAACAGGCCACCGATTCATAGCTCCTGGCCTGCTTTACTGGCTATGTGGAGTAGGTTTTGGCAAAAGCATACAAGTCACTTTAGCCTGTAATAAAAAATTTAACAACCACTACTTAATGTCAAACGATTAATGTTTTTTGGCAAAGTAATAGGTTCTTCTTCACATTGCACCATCCCCCTGATTTTGTTGTTTTGGGGATAGTTACACCTTCACCACACACCTCAAAAATGAAATCATTGTATAATCAGATCCCAATATAATTGTTTGTGTCCTGTTCTACCCTACCTGTGTTTGGCTGTGGTCTCTCTGGAAGAGGAGCCGTTGGAGCCACAACAGACTGGAAGAAGAAAGTTGAGTCCTCTGGCTGGGTTGGCGTATTTGGGGGCGACGCTGGCAGGGCCTCTGGATGTGACTGAGAGGGGTTGTTTTTCACTAGACTGGGGGACAACGAAGCCAAGAGACTAGGGGATGCGGGAGGTGCAGAAGGTTCTGTGGGTGATGGGGGTTTGGGCTCAACAACAGCCTGAACTTGGTTGTTAACTTGTGGAACGCTGGGCAGGGCCGAGACTGGAGGGGTAGGGCGAAGAGGTGATGTGGGCAGAGAAATGGGGGCTCTAGGCCTTTGTGGAGAGGTGACAGGGCGGATATCAGGACTTGTTGAGGGAGACGTGGCACGGTAGATGGGGGAGGGAGGAGCTCGGGAGAAGGGGGAGACCAGGGGTGAGCTGTAAGGGGAGGATGACGTGCTCTCTTCTGCTTTAGAGAAGATGAAGGCTGTGTCCGTCAGGCTGCGCTGGTATCGTCTGAAGGGTTTGCCTGGAGGAAAATAAAATGTGTTTGTGAGTAGAATACACATTGTATATCCAAAAACTGCACTCTCGTTCTGATTGTTCTTGTTTCAAAAAGCTTGTTTGGACCCTGGAACACATGTCACCATGAGGTACCGCCTCTGTTCGAGCTTACACACAGTGTACATACCAGAGCGGGAGGATCCAGGGCTGGTGGGACTTTGTGATGATGATGATGACAGCTGCCTGAAGAACTCCCTTGGGTTCATAGAGCGCTGGGACACCAATTCTGCTGCCTCCTACAGGTCAAGTGATGTTTAGTATAGGCAAGAAATTGAAATGATTAAACAGACTGAGACCGTTCCGAATAACAAACATGTGGCCCATTCAGGTCTTAGACAAAGAGTTATTTCAAAACAATGTCAAGTAATGTCAGCTGTCTGGGTTTCTACTGCAGTAGTCTAAGATTCACTTACTGCTGCTTTCTCTATGGACTCACTCCTACTAAGACGAGCCCTCATATCTGCCACATGCTCCCTCTGCTGCAGCTCCTGTCAGTGCAGAAACACAGCAGCAATCATATTTACATATTCACGCACACATTTTAATGTTTTTAATCTCTTCCATTTAAAATATATCTATTTGAAAAAGTAGATGACAAAGCCTTTGAGACGAGTAAAACTTCAGTGTTTTGACATTGAGCCCTAATTAATGATACGGTAACTGTTGACACAAAGCAATACTTTGGAAGTACTTTTTTTTTCTTTTTTCTTTTAAGCAACTTTCACCTCTCACAAATATGAAGTATATAGTGTAATATAAAGTAAGCAGTCTGCTCTCAACCAAGCTTAGAAACAGCCTTGAGTAAGCCTTTACAAAGCTAGTGGGGAACGCCTACTACAAACCATGAACATATATACAACCCACGATCAAAACAGAGATTTTTTGTGGTAGCCAGAATCCAAGAATGTTTGTGCATTCAGTATACAATAAATTAATTGTTTGTCAAAATGCCATGAAGGTTGTCATGTCTTGCCAGTTCACACGATTTATATGCATAGCAACCATTCAGAGTATGTGACAAGGAATCAGTGATGTGTTAACTTAGGTTGAAAATGACATCATAAATATATAAAATAAATATGATATAACATTCTTATCAGTTGTATAGTCCATTGAATATCTCATTATAAACCGAATGATCAGCAGTGGGTACGTAGTCCACTTTCCCCCGTACATTTAAATCCACTGTTTGTTCATGTGGCTGTAAATTAATTAGTTTGTGCACATCAGCAGATATTGTGGAAAACAACAGTGGCCATGACATGGATCACATTACATGGATTAAAGGGTGGTTAATAAATAAAGAAACAATTAGAGTATTACAATCAGACCTCTCACAGCCAAAGGTCAATCCAGTTCTTACACAGGGGTCAATGAGTTCAGGCAGTCTGACCAAACTGAAAAGTCAGAAGCCAGCAAAGCAGGTGGGCTTTTTGACGCTACAAAAACAGTGCCTGACCACTTTGCATTATTAAAAAATAAAAAACACATCTTTAAAATACGCATCTGTTCACACACCCATTTTAATTTCTCCTTTCCGCGCAGCTCTTCCTCTTGCTCTGCCTGTTTTCTTCTGAGAAAGGAAAACACAAGACAACGCCATGTTACTGTTCAAAAAGCATTATCCAAAATGCTGTATAATTACAGAGTGTGTGAAACTATTAATAAACACACATAAACCCAACACACATTTTTAACGAGATAAAATAAAAGATCTTATGGACACAAACAAACGTCATTCTCTCAAATTGTTTGCACCGTTTTGTTAAAATCCATGTTACCGAGCACTTCTCCTTTGCCAAGAGAATCCATCCACCTGACAGGTGTGGCATTTCAAGCTGCTGATTAAACGGTATGATTATTACACAGGTGTGCCTTGAGCTGGTCACAATAAAAGGTCACTCTGAAATGTGCAGTTCTACAGTGCCACAGATGTTGCCCGTTTTGAGGGAGTCTGCCATTGGCGTGCTGACTGCAGGAATGGCCACCAGAGCTGTTGCCATTGAAGAGGAGCGGGCAAACATTCTTCAGGCAACAACAACGAACTGATCCACTCTATGAGAAGGAGATGTGTCGAACTGCATGAGGCAAACGTTGGTCACAGCACATACTGACTGATAATTGACCAAAAAAATGCATTTCTGTAGCCCTAGTCATGTGAAATCCTAATACATGTTGGCCTTTTATTGTGACCAGCCCAAGGCACACCTGTGTAATAAGGATGTTGTTCAATCAGCATCTTGATATGGCACACCTGGGCAAAGATGAGCGTGTTCGCCAACACAGATTCTAACAAATTTGTGCACAACATTTGAGTGAATAAACCGTTTGTGTGCATAGAAATCTTTCTTAGATCTTCAATTTAAACTTCAGCTTATAACAAGTGTCGAAAAATTCAAATTTGTGTTCAGTGCACTTTGTTCTTCAAATCTTTACAAAACACAGCCACTGGAGGGCACTATGGAAATAGACATTGTTCCTACCTCTGCTCCTCAATCATCTGTAGCTTCTCATTCATCTTCCTGTCCCTCTCTTCTGCATCCCTCCGCTCCTTTGAAACTCTTTCTCTTTCAAGGCGACGTCTCTCCTCGGCTGCACGCCTCTTCTCCTCCTCTTTCCTCTCTTCCTCTTCACGCTGACAACGGGCAACGGGAAACAATGGGTAAAGTATTATACATTTATTTAACTTTTAAACATACATAATAACTGTCTAGAATAGCTTGCTAGATTGCAATAAACATCAGTCTGAACTCTATTTTAGCCAATCAAAAGTGGCCAAATAGAGAAACGGTTGTTTGTCATACCTCTGCACTTGCCCAGAAGGAGTCTCTGTTTATTCGTCTCATCTCCATTGCAGCATTCGTTTTTCTGTAGTTAGTACCCTATAAGACAAACAAAGGAATAGTGAATGAATAGCCACAAATTTGTACATTTTCCAATAATGTGTACAGAGGCATTTTTTGGTGTCACTGTATTATACTGCATCATTGTCAGTAACTATAATTAAAACCTTTTCAAATGTATTTATTTATTTCCATGGGCATGACTGAATAAACATACTAGAAGAAAAAGAAAAACGCTGAAGTCACCGAGGAGGGAAGTTTCTACCTTAAATTGTGTCACAATCTGTATATGAAAGTCTCTGTCTCCATCTGATGGGCAGATGAGGTATTGCAGCAGACTCACCACTAATTCCTCCTTGTCCGCAGACCTGGAGCTCCTTCTCACCCACTGTGTAGGAGTCTGGGCCTGGGCCTTGCTGAGCTCTGCTCTTATCTTCTCTTCTGTCACATCCTCCACTTTCTCTGCACTAATGAACGCATGTGCTTCCTGAAACACGGATGGCAGGGAATGAAAAAGAGATGGCAAGGAGAGTAAGAATTTAATCCACCCATACAAACTGTATTGAAGCTGCACGCACACACACGCACAACAGCTAGAAATCCACACACACAAGTATACGCAGACCCTTTGGTGTTTTTTTTCTTGGTCTGACTTGGAGTTATGCATAGTTGGAGCCAAACAGTTGTGCAACTGCTTCAGTTATAAGGATTGTGAGAGAGCGATAATCCTTCCTGGCTTTAGCGTGAGGACAGGAATGCTTTGGTTTGGATGGTTATAGATGGCAGAGGGAAGGATAGGAAAAAATAAAAAAGGGGATGTTATTGGGAAAGTGACAAAAAGAGGCCGTGAAAGCATTTGTTTTTGCAAAAAATGGCAGAAAAAGAGAGAGGCCCTGACTTAACAGTTGCTCAATACCTGGAGGTCAAACTTAAGGGAGATTTAGAGATATGAAAAAAGACTATTGACAGATCATATTAAAAAACCACAGAACCAAAACATAGTGTTCCACTGCAGCTATTTCCATGGCAGATAGGTGTTACACATTGAAATCATGCATGTATACAGGCATTTGTATGTGGCCAAGACCTCAGAATAATTTGGATGGAGAGAAAGACCAGGCTTGTTGATGGTGGGCCAGGTCTGTCAGCCTCCAACAGGAAACCACAGCTTTATCTGAGTGACAACGCTGACACTGACACTGAACAGAGCATTCAATGTGCCCTATAATACATGTCAGTACAGTGTACAATCCATATCACTCTAGCTGTCACAGCCAACTGCACACACACAGACCAGACAAGCAACCCACAGTGCTGCCAGGGATGCTGGGAAAGTCATGGAAACAGACAGAACCAAAATCTACAGCAAAAGCTCCCAGTAGCAAAACATGTTTGCCTATTACTGACAGCCACCTGGCCTCCTCGTGTACTGTAGTTTATCAAGTACAGGAGGTACAAAAACTGGCAGGGTTATCGATGGCATTACCATTACTGAATGACAGTTCATATAAACGCAGGGCAAATGGATATCATTAAACATGCACAATTCAGACACCAGTGTGCAGGTGAGTTGAACAGATTGACACATTTGCATTAAACAGATAACAGAACAGTTTGCTCTCAGGAGAAAAAGCTGTCTATATGTGCTTCCCTGTATACCTTACACAAATCTAGTCACACCTTTTTTATAATTGAGCAGCATTTAGGTGCTGAAGGCCAGGGATTCCTTTTTTACCATCTTGTTTAAGATGTAAATCACAAGTGTTAGAGAATAAATAACGTCCTCCTCTACCCTCCTCAGTCTCTTTCCTTCCACTCATTATTCTTTTCCAGTTTCTTTTTACTGTATTTCAACCCCATAACATGTGTTTTGCTGTAAATAAAATGACTTTACAAGTGCCAATCTGCTAGCTTTAACATTTTTGTTCACGCTCATAGTACTGCTTGTACAGCAAACTGCTCTATTCAGGCAAACGTGTCATAATACCCCTATCAATGCTCTAAATATTTTCAACGGAAAATCGTATTAGTATAACATCAAAGTGGGATGTTGCATGCGAACCAACCATCTTTTTGGGATTTGTGACATTGATGACCTTGGCGATGAAAACCAGCTATGGGTATAAGAATATAACGTCTCTGGGAGGAAAAGGAGCCAAAGGTGATGCGACATTTTGAGAGTTACCAGCTCGATATAATTGTGCTCAACTCTGCACAAACTGTCTGCTCTGGAACTGCTTCATACAGTCTGTCTCCTACTCAGGAGTTGCTGAGATTGAGGGAGACAGAAGGTGGATGTGGAGGTACTTGCATGTGTCCCCAGTTGAAGTCTGACCTAGATTACAGATGGGTCACTTATGATAAGTGTTCTTATTTGCATGTAGAATTCTGAATTTAGATTTTTGTTACACTGTTAGCTAAATCATTATCGTTTTGAATATTCTCCTTTAAATGTAAAAAATAAGAAGAATAATGTAACATCAACAGCGTATAATGTTTAAATAAGGGGAGAGACGCACACATGCACACTCACACACACACACATACACCTCAGATGAACTTTATTCTGCTTTTACTTCTTTGTAGAACATGTAGAACAATGGAAACATTCATACTTTAGTTCTCATAACTTAACGCCACACTTGTGTACAGCATGTAACCAACCCAGATCTGCTGCTGCAGACTCGCCTTAACAAAAAAAACCTCACTGCCAGCTGGGACATGCAGAATAGCAAGCTAGAAAGACAGAGACGAAGTGAAAAAAATAAATAAATAAAATAAGGAAGACAAACTAACAAAGTGCCGAGGGAAATTCTGACTAACTGCATCCAAAGCAATGAAAGCCAAGATTCTAAGAAAACAAGCTAATTGAGCCCCAAGTTATTATCACCACTCAATTTATGTATGTGGGTTATCTCACTAGTTTTGTTTCCCGGTTATCGCAAGGTAAAGTAGGAATTTAGCTGAGAGTCTGGATTGGTGAAGTCTGTGGCGTCTGTCTGAGCTTTATTTCTGCTAAATGTGGACAACAGTAAAATTAGAATAAATTCCACAGCCCGGGATCGGGAATCGAACCCAGGGTTAAGGTCCTAGCCACTACACCACGGTGCAGTCCTCTACCTTATGACCACTCTATTTTCAAAGAAAATAATTTCTAAAAACAACTAGTGCTCACATCCTATGAAACCATGTAGAATAATCAGTCACAAATTGTTTTATATCACAGAAGATTCAAAACGAGAGAGGTGACCTTAAAACAGTAGCTGATGAGTTTTCATAAATGCATTATGTAATTCCTTGATTTTGAACCAGCAGAAAAAAGTTTGCATTTCATTTACTCAATGTAAAAATCCATGAAAAAAAGACCCACATTTACGTCATGATAGACTCATTGATTGATCGACTATTAATTGATTAATCAACATTACGTTGCAACTAAATCTTTTAATGGACGAGACACAGAATCAATGTATGGAGCCTGCTATTAAAGTACTTTGGTGCTTGAAACACAACACATTTGTGAGATCTACACAAATACAAACACTGGTATCAGTTGGCATGAATATTAATTTCTATACAGTGTCACTACTTGTAATGCTATTTTTTTCCAGGTGGCTGTGAAATCTTTCTAGAGCTGGATAGAAACTGTTAAACAAACCGGTTTGGTACTCACTTTAAGGAATTTATCACACGCCAACCCCCGATTATTTCCCAGACAGAAGTATGACGCAGACTGCTGTGCTGTTTTTAAAAGCTTCCCATTACTCTTTACATTACTCTTTGCCAGCATATGAGGCAAGTCTTCAAAGCACAGTTCTTGCTCATGATCAACGCATGTAATGGGAACTGTGAATAATCTCGTGACTTTAACAGAGCAGAAGACCGGATAGCACAGTTACAGTGTATGTATCATACCCACAGACTGTACGTCAGAATATTTCTGCAAATGCCATCAATATGCTTGGCTATGATGTCCATGGTGCAAGGTGATACACGATGTACTCTTTAAGTCTGAACCAGCTATAACTAATACATCTAAGTCTGAACTGCTGTGTAAAGGAAAATGTAGTTAAAAAAGATTTCAAATTCTTACAGTTTAAGCAAACAACTGTAAGAACAACAGTTTGGTCTTGATCAATAATAGTTTCTGTTCCCTTTTTCGTTGTGCTCACAGAGAGATGGGTTAGTAGTCGCAGTAGTGACCACAAGTTGATTGCATTGTCGTGGCCCCGGATGGGCTGTATGTGTGTGTGTGTTTGCTAAGGTTAGGGGTTACAATTCTCCCACAATTCTCAGAAGGAGAGAGAATTTTCTTCACTCCACGCCATATTGACCATGTGATCATTTCCTTACAATTTTGAAATCCCACCAGAATATGTACACAGGACCGAGGTCGCTCACACAAACACACACAGAGAGGTTAGGCGCTTTCAGACAGTGGTTCACAAAATCCCACACTCTGCATTCACTGTGTAAAAAAAAAAAAAAAGGAGACAAAAAACAACAAACATTCCACACATGCTTCTGCAGTTGACTGGGTGATGCCTTTATATGGAAACTAGTAAACCTAGGGGTCAGTTCAACCTCTCCTAGTTTGACAGAAATGCCAAATAAACAGTTTGAGGGACACAGATGGAGATAAGAATCTGCAGCTAAAATGAAGGACAGAGTTCCTGATAAACTGAATACACACCTGAATCATAAAACCACTCTTCTCCATTCCCTCTACTTCCTATTTCTCCACATTACCACTTGAGTTTCTGTTTCACCACAAACAATAGAGCCTACATGCAGCTGTGTCACCCTGGAAGATAGACCAATCGCCTAGCCAAACACATGACCAAAACTACAATACAACAGGAAGAGGACTGAGGACAGGAAACTCTCAAAACAATACAAAGTAAACTGCTGTGAGTAAATATAGAGTTTTTGTGCACAAAACTGAAAGAGCACAGAATTGTTTCACTATAGCAGAGATTTGGGAAAACAAATCAATGCCCCTCCTCAATGCTAAAAATGCCAAAACTGGAATGATGTCATCTTTCAGGCACAGTTTAATGGGGAAACCAAACAAATAGACAAACTACTGAATGTATGACGTGCACAAAGGTTAGTGAAGCACATCATGATGTACTGCACCTTGAAGAAGTTTTTGATGGCTGGAATGTGGCTGGCACATTCTGTCCTACGGAAGTCATCCACTTTTTCACCGACCTGCAGATAAACACAGGATGTAGACACTTACATTCATACCTCTCTCGGAGGGGACTAAAAAAAGAGGAGGAAGCAAGATTAAGAACAATAGGATTGACGTGTTTCACCATTTGGATAGATAGCTCACTAAAAACATAAAAGATCAAACATTAAATAATTGTGAGATACAATTTACAGCTTATCCAGATAGAACTAATATTATTTTGTTTATTTAAAGACCTAAAGTTATAATAATGCATGTGTATGTGTATTTGCACAGATTTTCTTCAATATTCAGCTGGCTGCAGATTTAACACCATGCCACCACAACAGCGGACCAGCAACATTATAAACCTTCTCGCAGCATCTGTTTCTTGGACTAATTATTGGACAAATTCATGACCAGATATTCTGTGGAAAAGGTGGATTTACATTCAATCAGAGGCAGTGGCAACAACTCCATGTGTCCCACAACTCTCTTCATAAGATGTTGTATTACAATGACAAAATAACATTCTCACAGGATGCCAAATAAGCCTGTGCCAAAACATTACCATAGAATGTGAATAAGTCAAGTATCATTAGATTTCCCTGAGTATTTTACAGATTAGTGCGTAGAATGTATAGCTTGTGCAGAGATTGTTTCTGTATACGACCACTTGATGTTAAAGCCACTGTCTTAAAACTGGTAAATTACTTTGCTGTATCTAAAGAAGTGCAATTCTGTGAGCACTTGTTTGTGTCCCTGCTATTTTAAAATGTATGTGCAAATTTTTATGTGTGATTTTGTAATCTGTGCTGGTATGTATGTTTATTTAACATGATAAGCTTACATGAGCTAAGCCCCATGAACCTGGCTGCCACTCACCCAGCTGATCATAGCAATCCGAGGTCCTCCTGTCTCCACACTTCCCACTTTGCACAGTCCGTATTGAGGCTTGGAGATGTGAAACTTCCCTGCCAGCTCTGCCACACCACCCGCTGTAAGAAAGGAGAAAGAAATAAGGAGGAGTTGGAGAGAACAAAGGAAAAACGAGACTGATGGACAGAAATGCTACATTTTCTCTCCATCAAAATGTTAGAATATTCTTTAAATGCAAGAGATGTGAATTCCTTTCAGGCCAAAGTGAAGATGCTGACAAGCTTCATTGTTTTTGGGGGCTAAGTTTGAATTTCTAACAAACATACCACTAATGACAGTCCGTCTTACCTCCTGAGTCAGCCAGTTTGAGCTTGTTGGTGATCCCATCATATGTGAATATCGCCCTGTGGACATACAGACAAGCACACAGGTCAGCTACTGAGAAATGTGGGTGACAAAGACATGAGAGACACATTTGTAACGAGTGTCAACAAAACACAGGTTGAATTTTTTGTACTAAACGAGTAGTGTTTTGATTTCTGTATGCCCAAAAGCAAAAGCTCATCCAAAACTTTCATATCCAAGAATGAGCGTGTGGACAGCTGGGTATGCTGTGTGTTCAGTCTTTCATGGTGCACAGGGGACACACAAAGACACACACACATGCATAGCCAGATGTTTTACTACACATACTTGCAGTGCAGTGCAAGGCATCTCTACAATGGACCAACAAAAATGAATTATCTTTAACTGTGACACACGCACTTGTACACTTTTTTCCTTTCCCAGAGGCCTTTACAGTACACGTGTAAAAAAGGAAGGCACTTAGCAGCACAATAACCTTCATTCATAGTATTTGCCCCAGAGATGGCTGGTACCTGAATGTGAAACAATAAGTAGTCAGTGCTGTTCACAGCTATGGGGTTTTTGACATTTTGCAGGTGAAAACCTGTCCTACCGCACCCTTCAATCAATCAAACTGCAGGTCACTGTGGCAACTCAACAACTCATAAAGTGTTTCCATGATACCAGTGAGATACAACTGCACTGCTGAACAAACTAAGCGAGTACAAACCAAACTGAGTGTTTGTTTTGAGACGTTAGCTTTGTTGCAGAATCTCCAAGAAAGAAATATGTGACTCAAGAATCAACCAAAGAGAAACAAACCACAAAGCACTTTGGTACTAGTAATAGTACACATTTTCCTGCCGATATCTATACACATAGTTAGTTCAGAGTCCAAAATGATACCCATCTGCAATTTGACATGCTACTAACATAATCCCGATTCATATGTGTGTTTGAAGCTCAACTGGGGGTAAATGTGTGCGTGAGTGTAAGGGACTTTACAAGGTGGTCTGCAGAGAGATGAATTGTCACAGCTTTATAGGACTCTGATTGTGTGTGTGTGTGTGTGTGTGTGTGTGTGTGTGTGTGTGTGTGTGTGTGTGTGTGTGTGTGTGTGTGTGTGTGTGTGTGTGTGTGTGCGCGCGCGTGCATGTGCGTGTGCGTGTGTGTGTACATTTCTCTCTGTAGGGCTCCTAGGGGTGTGTCAATAACATCTGGAGCTAGGTGGCAAGAGTGTACGGCCATGAGCAGCTATTACAAAAGGCCAAAGGTGAATGTTCTGCGTTTGTGGGTGTGTGTTGGGAGGAGGGAGTGAATGAGACTGTGAGAATGTAACACAGAGGCGGAGAGAGTAAAAAAGAAAAGATAGATTATAAAAAGATTTGGCCTTTTATACAAAATCAATTTACAGTAAAAACAACAGCAGTTGGCTTAAAGACTGACAACTGGCCAGCTAACTCAGTTGGCATCTCTGAGTCACTCTGTTATTTTTTCCTGATACAACAAGTCTCTGTCTGTCCAAAGAACAAAGAGCGACACAAGTCAATTGGTATGTGTGTGCGAGTGTTCCGAGGACACAACAACCATATTGTGCGCCCTACCGAGCAAGTTGCCTACTGGCCTTGAATGTGTGAGTAGGCAGGCTGAAACTGCTTTTTCATTTTGTTTATTGTGCTGATAATAGGTATAGGTATTTACTGAATATCTATCATATCATCAAGCAAGACCAAGTTGAAAATCATGGAAACATTCTCCAGGGCTTTCTGGCATTGTGTGAGCTTTGGGTCACCTGGGTCTTTCACATATTTCTTCAGCGAATAGTCTAGCCACAATATTTATAGAAACAACACACTCCATTCCCTCATTTGTCTTACCAGCATCAGGGGCTTAGACACCAATCCCCATTTACTGATCCTTGGTCCTCAAGACATTCCTAAAGGTCACCATTCACAAGCAGTCAAGGTCAAAGATCACTGTGCCTCTGAGGGAGTCTTAATTGCATGAGCAAATTCTCCACCCACAGGGAACAGGCTTGCACATGAGGATACACTGTGCTGTGGGAGACTCTTTGTTCAGCCAGAGCTTTCACTTGGATGGAATTTGCAACGGTCGATTTTTCAGGATTATTTTCTCCTTTACTTTACTTACTATAATCCTGACTTTACAAACAACCAAAATAACGAATGGTAAAAATCTATGAAATGTCTTTGTTTGTTTTTTTAAGTATAAATAGGACCTGATACCTTTATTATTAATGCCGCATTTGGAAGAACCATAAATCCCCTCTTTTCTGCCCCGAGGAAGGACACATATTTGAAATGCACTGGCACAGTAGCATTTATTGAGGGGATCAAGTAAATATCCTGAACCTTTTCTCTACTTTTTCTGAAAGTCTAATTTTTTAGGACTGTTCACTCATCCGATGGTTTTATGAAAAGATTATCTGGTTGAAATTTAAATGAACCCTGCTATTACATTATTTCTATGGTTCAGTGAATCCTCGTTGCTGACAGGAAATGAGGCCTGCAACAGTTCACAGTTGCAGATATTACATGTTCTTAAAATCATGCTTCTACTCCAGTACCATTTACTGTAACAGAGGATAACGTCAAACCCTGTGGTAAACCGATGATTCTGGATATGCCAGCACTGTGGTGTGGTGAGTACAGAGGGACGGTTCTCCCTCTATACTCGCTACACAGACGGTTAAGGTTAAGATTCACGCTGCATGTGTATACCCTGCTGAAGTGTCCCTGAGCGAGACAATGCATCCAAAACTGTTTTATGGTCACTCTTATGTAGCTTACCTATGGTATGCCACATGTAAGTAAGCCAAGTAGATGCCCTTCTCTTCCTCTCTCTGTTTTTGTCTGCGACTTGATTAGCTTAGTTACTGTAATGTAGGAGCAGAAGTATTCAAAATCATTCAGAACTAACAGAGCAGATATACCCCCATTCCTTCACACATGTAGGTTTCATGAGAGCTACACTGACTGATGAGAAAAACAGACTCTCTTATGTCGGTACTCCAGCCCTCAACCAAACGGAGCCAGCTATGACCTCAGCTCTGAGAGGGAGGGAGGGATGGAGGGTGGAGAAGAGACATGTGAAATGTAGGGAAAGAGGCCATCATTTAGGGGAGTGAGGGGCATGAAAAGGGGAGATGGTGAGGCAAAGAGAAGAAAAAACAATGATGGCATAATATGAAACATCATCTTTTTTTTTTTTCAGTAATTAACAATGAGGAATTAAATCTGTGCATCATTACCACAGCCAGCTACTAAGTGCAGCTATAAAACAAATAAACAGCCATTCATCTCAGAGTATACAGAGACAAAGGAACACATACAGTATATAAACACAGACATGCACACACACACACACAATATAGTGTAAGCCTGAGCCAGTAACAATAGGGATTGTTTGCTTTGGAGCCCCTGTAATACCTCCAAACATGCTACGCTCTACCATTTCAAGATGAACATAACAGAACCAGATGGTGAGCTGTGCTGGAGAATGCCTTGTTTTCACTTATCCAGGCATTCCAGTACACCAGGCTAAAATATGAACCATTACAGTGTGGTAATATGCAAAAATACTTGAACACAATGTACACACTTCTCTTGTATTTTCATTTCTAAAGAGACCTTATGCGGACTTTTCTTCCCTTGTACTCTCATCCAATTTTGTTTTGATACTCTCAAGGATCACATTTCATTTTACTTGTCCATTGTTATACAATAAGAAAAAGCTAAACGAACCTATGATAATGTATTTTGAGTCCCGGAACCAATATCCATTTCTCATAAACCGTGTTCCCTTCACTGTCGCCTCTCTCTCCATATATTCTGTATCTCACCATCATTACTACTCTAAATTCATTATTCTGACCCCCGTCTCCTACAACACATATTTCTTCCCCTCCTACTTTAAATCCTGGAGCACAACATACCTCTTTCACAAGCCAGAGCAATATCTCATCCTCATCTTTTCTCCCTCAACTCAACACTTCCTACCCTCTGTGTCTCTCTGAAAGGAAGATCTTGTTGGCTCACAGGTCATTTATTCATTCCAACTTTGCCAGCGGGGGAGATATGAGAGATTTGTGGTTATGCACGCTGTTGCGATATGATAAACTGCACATAAAGAGAAAGATATGAGAAAATGGATGAGAGGCTAGGAGCTCCCACCATAATTCACTGCCCAAATCAAGCTCTCCATCGGGTCCATATTTTGTTCCTGTTTGCCTTGCTCTCCCACATATTGCACACACATCCCCAGTGGTCCCACCAACTCTCATGGAAGGCATTTGACCTGTGATTTTAACAATGCAGCCTTTTGAATGCTTATTTCATGCTCTAACTTCTTTCAGATTTTCACTCCATCTACCTTTCCACAAGCTTCCTTCTGTTCATTTCATTTTACATCATCTGTTTTTTCTCCCCTCCCCCATCAGCTCCCCAACTTCTTACTCTTGGCTCAAAGCTGACCTGGGCTCACTGCTATTTATAGTCTCTCTGTCTACCTCTCTGGCTGTTTTGGAGTGGGGAACTCAGAGATGTCCCCACAGCGCTCATTTCCTCTTGCCAAACATGGGCAAGAAAAGTCCAGCCAGACTCAACTGCTGAAAAAGTCCCCCCCGCCCGGCATGTTACTCATATAGTGTCCATACGGCGACCCCAGTGGTGCACGCATTCCTCCGTCCGTCTGCACAGCACAGACATGTGGAGGTTTATGGGCAGAGGTTGAGAAATGTGAGTAAGCGAGAGGAAGTGACGGAATGAGAGTGTAAGTGGAGAATACGAAAAGGAGAGAATGGCACTACATTTGCTGGCTTGTTCAGAGTGATACAGCACCCCTGTGTTCTAAGGTGATGCATCACTGTGACTGAATAACGTGGCATGGTAAGCCACAGGCACATTGGAATTGTAATGTGGTGAGAGATGTTGCTAGGGAGCATACATTTAAAAGTTTTATACTGTTCTAGTCAAGAAACCCCTACACAAGGCATGAGGACTGTCCAACGTCACATCCCACAATCCCAAGTACTTAACACTGCAGTGAACCAATCAGTGTTTCTTTCTTTGGCCCCTCATTAAGTTATGAAGCGTGGAGGTCAAAATGATGTCGACTGCTGCTGAGGGTTGGCGCTCATATGAACACCTCTGCACTTATTAAATATCCCACTCAGAGAAAGAGTGCCAGAAAAAAACCTGAGACACAGTTATAAGGGAGCAAAAGAGAAAATATATGTGATAGAGAACCCACCTTTTCAGAAGTGCTTTTAATATATGACCAATGTATGTTCCATGTTTTTAGTGTATAGCTCTTTTATGATGATTTTTAATGTTTTTAAAGTGTCTTCGAGTATTTTGAAAAGCGCTATATAAATAAAATGTATTATTATTATTAGAGTCTCTTGAAAATCAGGTAAGGAGAAAGGAAATTTGCAAAGAAAACAGAGAAGGCCAAAGAACACAAAAAGGGATAGTACTGGTTCTCAAACTCCTGGCTTGCTGCAGAGGATGCAGTCAGGTGCCCTGCAGAGAGTGGGCTGTAACAACTGTAATCCCCACAGACCAAGCAAGAGGGCCCCTTAATACGAGCTGCTGAGCAGAAGGGGATTTAAACTTGGCACCTAAGTCTCCTAAAGGACATCTTAAAATTATATTAGTGAAGCGATATTCCTATACTTGCCACAAATGAAATGCATCTTGGTTATGAATTCAATGAAGAAATATAATTTACATTTGATTGTACTGTATAGCTCTTCGGAGAACAAAGCCGATGTGCTGATAAAGTCACAGGGCATGAAGTAGACAGAAACCAAAGACAATAGCTTTGGGGATGTTTGTGGAACCCCCCGAATGATGTGGGGTGAAGTCAAATATGAACAAGCCAAATATCCTCAAGCAGTATGTGGTTGTAGAAGTAAGTTGTAATATCTCTTTTCTGTCATTTTAACTGACAGACCAGACAACACTTAACATGTCCCTCTCCCACTGAGATGGACTCCAGAGCAAACAAGGTCATGAAAAAAACACCACTTGCTTTGCATGCTTCAAATACTTTTGAAAACATTGACAGTTGAACTCAAGGATGTTGAGACATGCTTGAGTAACGTGACCTTATGTTAGTTCAAAATTACAACAGTTTTTTATTTTTTTTTTCAGGTGTTGTGTCCTTTATGGTCTTGTTTTTTGTACTGGTGCGAAAATGAAAAAAGAGTAAACTCTACATGCATGTATTGAACATGAAAACTTAAAGTAACCTGTACTTTGTCACCATGAAAATATGTCTTTGCTTTCATATTTTGCCTCTACTTTGACTCTACTTTTAACAATTTCCATGCAAGTCAATTTGAAGAATAAGTTAGCTGCCTATTTGAAACGTAAGAGTACTGACTCAGCTCCACCCACTGAGTAACACTGACTGATCTGTATAGTATTTGACTGGGTGGAGGACACAGCAGAGTCCCCTGGAGACTATTACAGACCACTGCAGCTATTTGGCCTGGAGGGAATGGTAAATAGTGGAAGAAATGATAGAGGCGACGGAGAACAAAATTATAAGAAAGAACAGAAAATGTAGCTAAAATAAATAAAAACATGGGTAAAAAGTCAAACAACAGAGTGCATACAATATCAATCAGTGGGGGTGAGGTAGCAGGGGGCAGATGGAGGGACTGAATGGAATGCTGCTGACAGGAGGAGAGGAGGGAGGGAAATGTCTGTTCTCAGCAAAACACAGAGCCAGAGAAGTTTAGAATATGACAAACTAAACAAATAAGTAATTAAATCAGTGCCAAGGACCAGTGAGAGAAAACAGCCTTCTCTGTGCTGAGGCAGATGGAAAAGAGTGGGGGATGGACAAAGAGAGACAAAAGCATGCTGCAGTATGGTAGATGTTAATTCAAAATGTCCAGAAACAAAAAAACAACGAATACAGACAAAACACGTCAGTACTACTTAGACTGGGGTATGACAGGAGTGAACACTGTCATCAGGTGATGACCTGCGAGGCAGTGCGTGTAGTGGTGGAATGCATGAACAACAGTTGGTCTTGTGTTACAGCTATGAGTTAACCCACACATAATAATAGCCAGACATTGTGCAAAAACAGCACGTGTACTAATTGCTTTGCCACCATATTCATCTCTGTGTAATATAATCACCACCATCAAGAAAGGCAAGAAGAGTGTCAGTGTAGGTGTGTGTGTGTGTGTGTCAGAGTCACACAGAATGTGAAAGCAATAAATATTCCCGCACCTGAAGTGCCCCACTATTTATTAAACCTTGGAAAGGCTGAAGCTTGGAGCAGCTCAGTCTGACTGGTTTAAAGAGATTCACAGAAATCATGTCTTTCTTTCTCAAAGCTATAGGCCTTTTTTTCAATTCAGCAAGAGGAAATAGTCTATACTTCCCCTGTTGTGTGTTACATACTGTATGTAAGTGCTGATAACCGAGCGGATGCTGGTGTGTTTACTCTCAAAGGTACAACTCAGTTCTAACTGAACTCTCCTCTAACTGAACTCTCCTCTAACTCGACACAACACTAAATATGTAGCTCAAACTGTTAATTTACTATAGACTGAGCTGCATAGTTATTGGATTTTCGACATAATTTTAAACTTAGCATTAGCATTCGAGAATGCAACATTTGGAGTTAAGATGATAAAAAAAACTATTGTATTCTATATTACAAACTGTATAATAAAAGTTTTTTTAATAAAGACTATGTAGAACTGACATTCTCTTCAGTGTGTCCCTGCATGTGCACATGCTGTGCAGTAAAAGAGACATACTGTATTACTCATATGCACATAAAATAAGAAACGTCATTTTTAGTCTTGCCAAATGTTCGCAATTTGTTAAGAAAAGACAGCAGTAGTGAAATCAATGTTGAGGTTTAATAGAAAATGGGAACATGTTCAATGTCATGAGGGTGTGTGCTGAAGAGTGATCGTGCACACGGAGAGGAAGTACCGACCTATTAAGTTTAGTGAAAAGCCACTCAAAGATAGGGTTCACACTGGGGAAAACGATGACAAGCAACAGGGGGTGTAGATAGGTATAAATGGGTAGACTAAGAGGGGCGCATTTAACAATGGCGCACAATGGGAATCAGCCAGAGAGTATTAAAGGTTTCCAAGGGGGCAGAAGAGTATGTGCTGTTATTGGGGGAAAGAGTCTAGATGGGCGTATTACATGGTCCTCTATGGGGTAAATTGTTAGGACTCTTACAGGGTGGTACATGGTTTGTTCAGAGAGCTACAGGAGGGTGGATGGAAAAATAATTCCCTTTCCTACACCTGACATGGGAAAGGAGTAAAGTAGGATAAAAGGAGATGCGGTGAGGAGAGGAAAGAGTGACTATGAAACCTCTAAAATTGTGATCCACTGGGATCACTCTGGCATTTCCTGTGCATGCTGTCCCAAACTACTTACTACTTACACACACACACACACACACACACACACACACACACACACACACACACACACACACACACACACACACACACACACACACACGTATACAGGAATAGCCTCATGTTTCTATACACAGTTATTATGAGTTCATTAAAACATGATGGCATCTTATCGTCAACCATTTCCTTCCGTAAAACAAACTAAACTCTCTCAAGTATCATATAACCACTTAGACCTCATTTGGCCTGTCTTCTCTGCTGCCTCTCTCAGTGCTTTGATCTTCCTCTCATTCCTCTTCACCTGTCCACTCAGATTTTCCCTTCGTTTAGCTCAGTCACTTCACCCAGCTTCAATCATTCTGCTTTTCCACAACCTCCTGAAAAGGCCATCTCTGATGAACTTGTCTTAACTCACTGAAATGATTTCTGTTTCCTCTCCCGCGTTGTCCTTTCTTATCTCGTTATTCCTCTGTATTCCTTACCAAGTGTCCTTGCCCATTCATTTGCACCTCTTTCCCAGCCTCTACAATCCCTCCCCACTTATCTCCCCCTCTGTATTCAGTCGCTCTTAACAAACAACCTAGTTTTCCCACCAGGGTCGTCAGGACAACAGAGCCTCCAGACTCTCATCACCCACCCACAACCTATCCACCACCAGCAAGTGAACAAATAAGACAAGAAAAAGTAAAGTGGAGTTCCCAGTCAAGGCCCTGCAGTGTGACTTTGCAAGACACTAATAGTTAACCATAAGAATGTCATGATTATAGCCACGGTCTTCCTTTGTAACCATGGTGAAGTGGGAGAAATTGTTTAAGCAAAGGGTGACGATAACTCACAGCGGCAGGAAAGCTATGTCAATGAGAGAGGGGTGCGTCATTATTTAAGTGGCTGAGTGTCGTTCTTGTGCGTTTGTGTGTTTAAATTTGTTCATGTGTCGATGCACACTGATTTGCGACTATCAGACACTACAAGTGTTGTGCTTGGCACGCTCACAAAAAGACGAGACACAGCAACACAGATCATGACGAGATGTTTCGGTGTGCACTTGGTGACACCTTTGACAACATTAATGCAGGCGAAAGAAGCCAGAGAGGAGTGACTCAAGAACACATCCTAACGTTTCCAAGAAGTGGGGCATTTTTCTAGATATCACATATTTGGTTTATTTCTGTAAATAAGACAATACACCTGTTATCTCTCCCACAAGAATCTTTAAGAGGTTACCCTCATTTGGCCCGATTCTAAGACCATCTTTCCTGAGAATGTTTTTTAGCAATTAGACTGCTGTGGGGGAGCTACTCTGGAGGATGTGGGAGCTACAGAAGAGGACATTGTGTCTTACAACATCCTGTTTGGCACATTGCAATTCAAGCGTGGAAACAACATTAAGACAGGTAGGTCACTCTCGTATCTGCAATGCTGTAATATGAGTTGCATTGTACGTAAGTGCCAAAGGCTTGGTTTACAAATTATATCATTGGCAAACTCTGCAGCTCAGACACAAGTAAATATCAGCACAAGATTCTATTTCAGCGATATCGATTTGCTGCGCGGATGTCCCCTAAAAGTACTTCAGCTGGGCTTGGAAAACACAAGAAAACACACACACACACCATATTCATTCTCTTGCCAATGTTTGAAGACACATTAAAATACAGATGTTTTTAGACAGCTATCTGACACACCCTTGGAAACACCACTCTGTTACACTCAAGGCCCATTAGTTAAATTAAACAAGCAATTCACCTAAACCCAGCTTCTATTTTTCATAGCATTTACGTGAACAATTCATCTGGTTTCACAAACACACAGCCAACGTTTTAGCCTTGATCTTGAACTGCAAAGGGAAACAATAACATATTTGTTGAACTCACTGCTGTGGGCATATAAAGGACAGATTTCCAGTGGAAACAATGTGCAGAGGGTATCTGGATTAAGGTCAACTGCTCTGAGGCACTTGAATGAACAAAAGGAGGATTTGACAGAAAGGTCGGGTGTTAGGACGACTGACAAAATACTTATTGGTTATTGTTCACAGCAATCTTTATATAAAACTTTTACTGTAATAAAAAACAAATATGCCACACCTTCCAGAGATTACATCTTTTTCATGGTAGCGGCTCTTTTGTGTTCATCTTGAAGTTATTTTGTTACCAATAGAAAATTGACACCGAGGAGAATAACAGCACCAAGTCATGAAACATTAATTACCAACCTTTTGCATCTTCTGTGGGGCAAATACACTTCAATCAACACGGTGTCAATTTGTGGTTATGCACCCAACAGTTTGCACGCTCAGGAACCCAAACATACAGAGACACACACACACAATGCACACATACAGTATAACCTTCTGCAGTCAGGTCTCATCATGACAGAGACCTACCATTACCTTGCAGCTTCATCTTAGACCTCAAATGAACCTAAACAATGTTTAAAGGCATAGTAAGCAGTTGTTTAGTGATTACTGTTAGGGACATCCTCTAAAGAGATACATATAACAGCCATTATAGCCATTATTGTCATCATCTTCCAACATGCCACCCACAAACATGCTCACACAAGCAGCTAGGTAAGCTGAGGGTAGTCTTTACAGTGCTGCTTTCAGGTGCAAACCATGGATCTTTGAAACAGGCACTATGTTGTTGGTATGCAATAGCTTTTAAAAAACTTGTATTTAACCAGGACATTTCTGTGTCCCAATGGGACACTTACATGAATTACTTCTGCCCTAATGTCACACTAGAAGCACTTGAATGGCCCAAGCACCACTCTGGTGAAACCAAGTTATTGCTTCAGTGCCCCATTGTCCAGACAATTAAAGCCCCTCTGGTCAAGCAAAATTCCCGTCCAGCTAGCTCTTGCAACGGTGGTGTGAACTGAGGGTAAAATGAGTCCTAATCCTGAATCCTTTGTGACTATCACCGCTGCCCCTTACAGTGTCTGTGAACACTATGGTGTGAAAGGAAGCCCCAGTACCGGCTTTTAGGGCCCATGAATTATTTCAACTGAAATACACCAAAACTGGTGTTTTTGATAGGATGCACGCCTCATTGGAATCAAAGGACATCTATGTCTCACAAACATCTATTGCAAAGTATTGCACACACATAGATAGAGAGAAAGACAGGGAGACAAAGAGAGATAGAGAGTGGACTGGGCATTGGTCCAGTTTAACTACCCTTTGACTTCCCATTAAGTTTAACGCTATTTATATCAAGAATCGATCAAATGTGTCCTTTTATCATTTAGCCTGATAACAACACTATGTGCAGATGTTCAAGCCTTATCCTGAACAGCCAGAGGAAACTAACTAGACTGTTTTTGTCTGTGGGATTTCACAGTGAGGTGATCAGAAGGATTTGTTTCAACATAGAAAGGTGTGACAACCTTGATGAGGCTGGATAGGGATCACACAACCATTTATGTGTCAACAGCTAGAATTTATGTCATTCAGTCTCTTTCTGACAGGTGAATGTTTGTGGATAATTAAGGAACTGAATAAAAAGCAGAACAAGTGCAAGGAAGTTCAGGCAGTGAGTAACTTCTTGATAACAGTGTGATGATAATGGTTGTTTATCTTTACAAAAGAGATAACTGACTTGCTGCTGAGTCAGGACACACTGTACACCTATACACAAGCAGAAGCACTGCGTTTTACCTCCCTCCCATCCTCTCCCCACAACCACAGGTGTCTTCCAAGTAGCGCGTAACTTTAGATGCAGGAACTCTTTAGGTCTCGGTTAATCATGCATGAGCCTGTGGAAATTCTGGCAAGTAGAAGCAGCGCAAACACCCCGGGCTGATCCTGAAATAAAGGCTCATCCTTTTATCAACGGGAGAGTCCCTTCCCAGGATATCAGAGGCCTGGCAAGGAGAGATTGTTGCTTTTTAAATGAAAATGGGTAAGAGTGCTTATTGAAGTGTCCCACAGAGAGTCAAAAACAAAGAAAAGATGAATGGTAAAAATAAAAATAAATGACCTGTAGCCAGATAATTAATGAATTCAGTGGGTTGAATGATATGTTGTGTTATACTGGAGGATCATTTTCTGACAGCTACAAAAGAACAACGCGTTGGATACCATTCACGTTACTGAAAAAAAGTGGAGGTCTTTAAAAAATAAGTGATGCCAGAGGTACATTTCTATTTCCAAACAATGCTAAAACTGAAACTTAATTTCTGGAATTCCATGCCCATAGGATGACCTAGTTTTTATTTTTGTGGAACTGTCTTCAATAGGTGAAGCTAAATCCAGGACAGTAAAAAAACATCACCCTAAAACGGGTTTCAGCAATCTCGGAACAATTATATTACAGTATATACCTCCTTAACAATATAAAAACATAATATGTAATGTAACTTCCCTCCTGTAGCCTACTTGTAACTTCATTCATACATGTAAATAAAATTACCTGACCTAAGTCTAGAGCTAGAGTTTCAACTCAGAATGAAAACAGGGTGGATTGGTCTCTGAATACAGTCTAAACTGAATCACTTCGTTACTACAATGCAATCAGATATTTACTTTATGCATCACTACCTGCTGAGGACATCGTGAAACACTTAACACAGCGTGGACAGCAAGAAAGAGGTTTATGAGTAAGAAGGTGTGTTCAAAGTCACAAGGGCCCACAAATGTCTGGATACAGCCCACACCCAAGTCTGACGAATAGAGGTCAAACTGCTCCATAACTCAATAGGAATTCACATCTGATCAGTTTTCAAGGCTGAAACAATGCTGTAAACATTTCTCAAAACTGATTTCTCCCACCTCTTTATCATGCTTGGCTAGAACAATGTGTACACATCATTTAATACAAAATTAAAATCAAAAAGCTCCTGTAGTGCCTCTAATCCTCACCAATGCTAGCAATAGAGATGTTAACGTCATAGTTTCAGGGAGTGGTATGCCATGAATAACTAACAAGAGGAGTTGGTATTGAGTTGAATGGCTGAAAGTTGTATTTCTTTCCAGCAATAACAAAACACATCAAAAATAAGTCCCCTTCAAATGGAAACCTGCTATACATTTAGGACTTTGAGATCCAAAGTGTTCCTTGTCCTTGGGGGTGTATTGGGTGTACTACTACGATGATTATTTTTACCCTGATAGAGCTAAAAGTGTGTACGTGTTCTTATCTTGTGTCTCACGAATCAAGCTAGTCAGATGTCTTCTGTAGGCCGATTCTACGGTAGGCCACACTGCTCACACGACCGCCCAGTCAGGACTGGGCTCACCATCACGGAATCCTCCAGATTTTATTTAATAGTAAAATAAAAACTTCACATATAGTGCAGAGTAATACGTTATTCTGTTATCTGTTTCTAACATGATACCTCATCAACTTCTTGTCTTCATTTAGAACATCCTCTAATGTACAACCAATAACTAAGAATATACTTAATTTACAGTGAGTTTAACTACAATATATCACAACAAGTACGGAAACATTATTTTCTTTTACTACTTTTTTAACTATTAACATATGCCTTTTTAACCCTTATATACATAATTCTAATGTGTTTCACGTCAAAATTATAATTATATAAAATTATATCTTAATGACTAAAATCTGTGTGATCACAATGTAACGGTAGTTGTATTACAAACCATTAAAATGTGTAAAACCAAATACAACTAAATGCTTTAATGTCAACAGAATAAGTGCAATGCAAAATTATTGTTTCACCAGCTGTTAGCTGTTCCACTAACCAAAGCTAATAATTAACGTAGCAATTGGCGTTAGCTACATAGACTGTAGCTAGACAACATTATAAATGATACATTATGCACCAACATAGCTTTGAAACATTTGACAACCTTCCCATGACTCATTATTTTTTTATGAAAAATAACATCATAAGACCTAGGACGGAAATGTGGTGTTCAATTAACTCCCCTAACAACTGCTAACACCAGACTAGCTATTCCTTACAAGGGCTACCAACAACTATCAAAGAAACGTGTGCTTCACTAACTGGAGTTTCCAAACACTAATAACGCAACAGACACTGTGTCCCTCACATTCACAGCAGGGATTCTAATAAAAGAACGCCTTATTAGTGTTGACAAATGGCAATAGCCATAACAACTATGTGGCCTCTCATACCAAGAATGTTAGTCGGTTTGCTGAGTTTACGGGAAGAGACTTCCAGCGGAAATGACAATGACCGTATGCAGAGCCCTCTATCAATTGTGCAGACGCTCAGCTTGGGAACAGCATGCTACACTTCTAAATGACAAATGAGTTGTAGTAGCCATATATTTATTAAGTGTTACACCCATATGAAAGCTGTCAACATGGTTGCATAGACATATTTTTGTACATGACCAAATTGACCTTACCAAAAATTCCTATTTGATTTATCTTGCTATAAACTGGACATAAATCATGATTTCTGCAGCTAAGAATCAAAAGTATTTCCTGTTCAGAGAATTAGACCATGTCCTTGGGAACATGCATTATCACTACTTCTCTTTCTTTCTGTCTTTCAAGGCACACACTAACACAAAACACATGCAGACAGTACAGCTTTCCAGCGTACAAGTGGGACATTTTGTAGTCCTGGTCTGGGAGACTGCAGAGAGACCTCCAATGCTCTATGTTAAGCAGAGAGGTCTGAATGAAGGATGCATTGAAATTGCTCCTCTTTTCTTCAGAGTCTCGCCCACAAAGGGTCTGTTTCCCATTCAGGACACAAGGTCATTAGATAATACACACAGGGACCTCAAGGCCACATAGTGGGGGCGGGAGCATTTCAACAAAACAAGCCTCCTACCCGTCTCAGTGCAAACTTCTCAACACCCCAGACTCACTGTGATAGTCTCTGCAGGATGCATATGCACATCCAGAGACTAATATATTCAAAAGCAGACTCACGTGCGAGCACATAGAAGCTCTTGAACACACACATAGACACACACACATGCGAGGTGGGTGTCTGTTTTGGTGGTTTGACAGAGGGAATCATGACCGTTTCCCCCTCCCACCTCTCTATTCAGTCACAGCAGAGTTATTTAGTCCTCTAAAGTGGGCTCAGTGAATGCTGGGGGATTTCTTTCTCTTTCCTTCTTTTTCTTTTTCTTATATAAGCTCAACCAAACACGTCCTTGTTATGTTTGTGTGATTGTCCAGGCTCGTCTCATCCAGCATTATGAGGATATGTTGGATTGTTTGACAGACAGTGGGTTGGCTGAGAAGATCTGTTGTTCACTGAAACTTTAGGTAAATGCTCTCCAATGAGAAACTGCTGGAGCAGTGAAGTAATCACTGTGAGGTGTCGCTGTGGGGCAAAACCTCTGTAGTGATACTAAACATGGAAACTTTTAGAGATTTTCCAAATGCAAGAAAGAATGGAAACTAAGCATGTTCTGCCTGGATGTGGGACTTATTTCCACCCCATTCATGAATATGTCAAATTTCAGCTTGTCAAGGTTTACTCATAGTGTTCTGAATCCCATTTTCTCAAGTCTGTATGGCATCAGGAAAAGCCAGGAAGAAGGTAGGAAGAATGTGGGCAGGGAGACCCTGTGGCAGCGAGAGATGTGAGGCAGAGGAAGATCAAACAGCGATGGACAGAATCAGTCCTCTACTTCCACATGAGCACACGTGTGTGTGGGCTTGGGCCATGGCCTACTTCTCTAAACTATAACTTAATCAAAGTGAGTGGTTATGTGGAATGAGCAGGGCAATATCTAATTCTCCCTGTGTTAGCTGAGCCAGTGACAACATGTCTGTAGCTGGAGATGACAATACCACACACACACACACACACACACACACACACACACACACACACACACACACACACACACACACACACACATGTGAGTATGAACAAGGAGAATGGTATTGTTTGGAAAAGATGGATCGGTCACCATAGTTACAGACTAGCCAAACCCTGTAACAAAAGAAGTTAGCCAAGTGTCAGGTACAGCATGACACCAGAGCACAATGACTGAATTATTTATACTTTTCATGTGTTTAAGAATCGTCTTGAGTCAAAATTCACCTTGAAATTTAAAAACTGTGAGATAGCTCTTCTGGTAAAACACTTCCATGTGTGTGCTTGTACTTGAATAGTACTAATGCTGGTTGGTCTTCAACATTTTGTTCATAAATAACCTTTACTTAGACATTTAAGTAAGTGCTCAATATTTGTATTATTATTATCATTGGTTAATCATGTGGCTGCTATTCATGCATGCGCAATAAGCTGTATGTCAAATTAAAGAGCCTCTCCCTGAAAGACAACCCCTGCCAGAGATCGGCACTTCATCAGAAACATGATCCTCGGCACAGAGAATGAAGCCTCACAGCTCCTGGGGAAGAACAGCAAAGGCATATAGCGCAAGGCCCGGGTGAGGGCAGCGGGTGCTGCACTTTGAGCCACACCAGCCGCCTGGCGTGCGTAAAGGACGGTAATCCACACCTCACATCAGCTCTCCGAGTGGATGGGGAGAGTCAATACACGGCTGTGTCAATAAACCAATTTGCATGCATTTGTCCCTCCTGTAGCCTACTTGAAAAGATAGTTCAGCTGGCGGGCTGTCCCTCTGTGCTGGCCACCTCAGTATCCCTCATTGGATTAATTGAAAGCAAGCCTCTGCTTATGCAACAGCAAACAGCTCACAAAGTAAAACGAGATGAGAACATGGACGTTTCATGAAAGTTACAAATTCTACAAGTCTTCGTAAATGCGCAGCATAATGTCGCAGAGTTATGAAATTGGCATTTGATCTTATACATCACGAATAGGATTGTGTTATAGCAGGCAGATGCAATTTTGCTCAAGATCTGTATATGTGTTACCAGTTGGTGGAGGAACGGGGGTTGAGGATGTCCTCTTTGGCCGTGAGCAACGACAGGCTGTAGGTATCAAGGTTGACCGTCTGCGAGCTCATGATGGCAAAAGTTTCCAGACCACTCCCGCTGCTTCTCTCCTCACTTTTCCCGACGGTTTTCGGGGGATCGGAGTATCTGCTCCAAAACAGCCACAGCGGAACACTGAGGGTCGTTCGCGGCCGAGGACACAGCAGCAGCAAAGCAACGCAGGTTCATGCAATGTGGACTTAAGTTCCAAATTGGAGCGATCTGTGCAGGCGCTGCGCACTCACAGCGTGAAAGAGACTGCGACTGCACACTGGTCTTTGTGCGGCGGGGTAGAATGCGTTTTCACTATAAAGCCCCACCTCCCGTTGAGAGAGTGGAAAGCGTAATGACTTCACTGGCTGGGTCACTTTGAGGAAACCGCTCGGCTACACCACGTACAGATCTCTACGGTCTCGTGCATCGTCCCTATCGTGGTGTTCACTTGGTAACTCTTCTTTTAGGCAACTTGCCTGCCCTTCAATCGCCGTACTCTGTGAGAAACAATCACTTTGTCAAAGCAAAGAGCAAAGAGCCCTGGAGTTATTGCACCTCATCGCCATTATTTACATGGAAGTACCAGCAAATGGATGATAGCTGAGACATAACAGCACATAGAGCAATCTAATAGAATATACATTTATTTTCAAATTAATGTTATTTTTTTTCAAATAATTGTGATGGCTTAGCCATTGTTTGAGCAAACTAAAACAGAATAGGAATTGTTGATGTGTGTTAGAGGGGCTACAGGGGGCAGTGTGGCAGCTTTGGATCTGTCAGTCTCTTTTTGTCTTTGAATCGGCCCCCACTGGCCTTTGGCAGACTCCGGAGAAGCCATTTACAGTGCAGTCCATCTCTGAATGAGCCAAAGAAGGGCCAATTTCATGGGAACTGGGTCTGAAGCAGGTTGCATATAAAAAAAAAAAAAGAGGCTGTTTCGGTGTTTAAGAATGGCTGGGGGTCTGTTCAATGGCTGCCCAAGAGTGACACACACAAATACAAACTGGCCACACAATCATGCACAAACACTGCCGTGCACAGGCTCACATATGCACACACACACCCACAAGCTGTGAACTCTAACTGGACTAACTCCCTCCAGACATGCAAACACACACACACACACACACACATATACACACTCATGCACTACTAATTGACTGTGGGTCAGTGGCATGGGGGTTTAAGATCTTGGATTATGGGAATGTTCCTGAGCTCTGTAATTTACTTAGCAGCCATTCTTAGATAATCCAGGACAGATGTAGGGGATGAAACTCATAGGATTTTATTTTCTAAGGTGTCAAACTCAGGGTGGATTTGACCTCATGATATTTGATTTCAGATGATTTTTCCAACATTTAATCTGCCATGCTTTTCACTGCTGAGATCTGGTCTGGAAACTCTCACATGGCTCATGATGACCCTCTGGTGAGTATTGGATTGACACAGTTACCCAACACAATCACTTGGGAAAATAACCACCTCCTTTTAAGGCAAATAGTTTCCATTTCCATCTTTGTAGTCCTTTTCCTTGAGCACATTTTTCACTATTTGGGTTGTAGCTGTTTTCCAGGGATGCCAGAGTCAGTGAAATGATTAATAAATCTATACTGCATATACAAAGCAGTTTTTAAAATAGTTCAACACTTTCAGTGTTTACATTACAGAGGAGCAAACCACTTTGAAATAAAGGATGACTGGTGTTTAAAACAGATTGAAATTGCCATAATGTAAAGAAGTAATACAAATAATGTCACAAATCTGGCATGACACTTTACAACTGTTTAGCCTCAATTTTTGTTTGGAAATATTCTCCCCAAAAAAATTTAAACGGTAAACCCGTAGTGCAAGTTGTGTTAAAAATGTTACGTTAGTTGTATAAGCAAGCATGCAGCACACAGACTCTGCTGTTTGGGCCAAAGCTTGCATGCCAGAAGGACAGGGGGCATGACATCCCCATGCCGCTATTATTCTTACAACTTCCTGCTATTAGAGGCTCTCCTGCCCTTCCAGACTCTCAGTGCTTCACTGTGGATGTGAACTGCAGTGCTGTTATGCTCCACTTCAGAGGACTTTGGCATTTCCTTTGCTGGGGTGCGGTGGCAGCTGTTGTTGGAGATGGGGTCTAAATGTGGGAATGATTGTATATCCAGTGGGGATTTGGAGATGTGTGTGTGTTTGTGTGTGTGTGTGCACGAGCTAATGGGCATTTTCTCCTCATTTACTGAAACTCCTCTAATTGTCAGAGGCTTTTTGTCCAGCTTCCTGCCTTGCTGACATAGTCTAAACTAGCAGAGTGTGGGTGACAGAGTGTTGAGTGGTTCAAACACACACAACATCCTCTCATAGTCTCCCAGTTCAATCTTAAATCCTAAATCCATTCATCACGCAAGTGTCTCAGAAAAGACCCTCCAATGATGTGTGGCATTGCATAACATACAAAACGCTATCTTCCTCTGAATTGATACAATAAACTTCCGCCACTAAACACATCACTTCCTTGTAGGCATGGATTTGTTTTCCTGGGGCGAGGGTTGCGTGGCAGGTTTATGTGTCCTCAGATCTGATGGGTGGTGTTAAAAGTTCAGAGATGTGTTTGGGTTTAAGGTCACAGCTTGAGCTTTGTCCTCCTGTTGTCCTACTTCACTAATAATTTTCCCAGCGCTTCTCTGCATGTTGTGAGAGGCAGGATTACCTGCATGTGCTTTCATATTTGCGTGTGTATGAACAGTTGCAGTGTAATCTTCCCTTCAAGTTGTCATAAATATAACCTTTCCTATGACATTATCCCATCATCTTGTGAATTTACTGTTTCACAGGATGAAGTGCTGGAATGTGTCCAACCTTTTGAGAGCCTTTTGTGCCAGTTCTATTTCAAACAAGTCAGACCTTGCTGTACTTGGTACAGTTAATTCATCCCATGGAAACCATCAAGCACTGTCGCATGTCTAAACCAACATTAGCTAAAGATTTTTATGTTTTATTGCTCATTGTATGATGTTTTAAAGCCTACACTTAAATAGTCCTTCCTTAAATTGAGCTGTGTTTTAGGAAGAGAATATTTTTATGGCAGATTTTATGTGTCAATGTTCCAGAAAGTTCCATGTTTGCAATGTGATAAGAAGTTTTTGTCTGACGGATGTTTCACAACTGCAACTGTATTTTTGGCATTGTGTGTAAGTCCGTGTGGGATGGGCACTTGTATGTGTATGACACAAATAACATAACACAAGTTATAACTAACTATAGCAAAAGTCTAAAGTCAATTGTTAATTCACTATATTACTTATTGTATCAGTGAGAGAGTATGTGTGTTTTTTGCTCTAGCAGAGTGAAAACACTTTGGCATCTCACCTCCTCCTGTCAAGGCTATGCTGAGCTCAGTGGAGGAGTCATGTTATTGCTCTCCTGGAGGTAGATAATGAGGTAGATGTGGGAGAGGCCCATGAGTGGCGATGATACAGCTGAGTAGAAGTTAGTCAGTGGTGATACTATGTGGTATACACACATTTATCTGACAGCTGAACTCAAAAACGTGCAACAGCAGCTGGTAGAGGCTAACAACATCATGACTATGCATTGGAAGACGGTTGAGGTCAACTCAGGTTATTTGGCCGTGGTATGAAAGAAAACATCAGAGGTATGTGGCAAAGTCGGAAACAAAAGGCATTAGTAGGGAAGAGAAAGAAAAGACAGAGGGCACACTTGCACATCATAGTCAAACATAACCCGTGTGTGTGTGTGTGTGTGTGTGTGTGTGTCTGAGAGAGAGAGAGAGAGAGAGAGAGAGAGATCTACACATTCTCTGTGAATCTGGGTGTCTTCTCCCCGGGTCTCCAGGTGAGGTCACTGCTCAGCTATGCGGTTTCACAACAAAACTTACACACAAGATTTGACTTACTCATGGTTTCGAGTTTGCCTTGCTTCAGTGAAATACGACAAGCATAAACAAATGGCAGGGTTACATGGAAATAAAAAGAGACCACAAATCTCAGTTTAAAAAGGAGCTCCACGTCTGCTTTTCCATACAAAACAGACCTTAAATTAGACTCTGGTGTCAGGATGATAAAGTATCCGTAAACTTTGCTTTGAGAGGCCCTGATTTAGAGGTGTATGCATGTGTGTGCGTGGGGGTGTAGACAGTTTTGTTTATGGAGCAGACTTTGGGGAGGTCTGGACCAACAACATGAATATGGGATGTCGCTTGGAGGAGGGTGAAATATACAAAGGAATGTGTCTGTCACTCCTCTAGCAATGGACCTTCTTTTGTAAATTTGTAATTACTTGTTGGACCACTTTTTTTATAAAATGTCCATGGCATGAGTGTCAAACCTGGAACAGCACTGAGCTGCTCTCATAATACAATCTGGCTGTTGAGCAGCTCAGTGCTGTTCCAGGTTTGATCAGGCATACATCCTCTCTGAGGTTGAAAGCTTATTCTCACTCCTCAAGCATCAAAAAACATTTGTCTGTACAGTATCTGATTATTTCAGCTCCTATCACACCTGTATGTTCAAAGAAGAGCCCCAAAGCATTCACATTGTGCATTCTCAGCTGTAAGACAGTGTTTTGTCTTTTGCTCTGAAATTCATATTTTCTTATCTGCTCCCGAGGTAGCCCTGGAAAATGAGAGCCAGATGTGGTGATGTCATCGTGTGTCTGGGACTTCTACGAGGCTGTGGTGAGAGAGCAGGAGCAAGGTCGGTGGGAAACTTGAACACAGCCCACGGATCAAACAGCTGACACAGCATAAAGGTCTGTAATCAATGTTCAAACCAATGCTCGTGACCATGGATGATGCTGAGTTCTCTGCTGCATAAAGAACGCTAGTAAATTCCTCCATTTACTAGAGAATGAGAGGAAAACTGGTGTACGTCATTGGTTGTTAAGAGTTTCATGGCAGGCAGCTTCTCTGCTGTGTTTTCCTGGAAGAGTTTAATTGTAACACACATGCACTCACACATGTTAAGATGGCATAATGACATACATATTTCACTGTACCGCAACCGCCACCTTCCCTCGTCACTCTTCTAAAGTTACTCATCATCAGCCACATCACTAAACATCACCATGGCAACACTCAGCCCACTCCCTCCATGTTTCTGTGGCTTTCTGGGATCCCTTAGCAGACTTACTCTATTAAAAGTCTTAGCGCACAGCATGTTGATGTTGATTATGCATGGGCTCAGGAAGCCACTGGGTATGAGTTGCTGATTCAGTCTCTCTTTCATCCACATTTTCAAGAAAATGTGAAAAGAATATAAAAGAATACATGTATGTAAGAGGGCAGCTGCTTGGTGATCTTGAAGACAACTTTTAATATTGAAACTGAACAAATAAGGCATTGATGATGAGACGGAGGCATGCACATTTCAGTGTGCTGCTCAACATGAGTTAATGCAGCAGGGAACTCCTGACAGCAAACGGTAAATATATGTGATCCTTGGCATGCGCTTCAAACCTAACTCTGGGTCTCATGAATCATTTAAAGAAGCCCCCACTAAATGTAGAGAGCTTGACACAAGACCTGTGCCTGCTGGACACAGAGTTGCAATGCCTACTTTCAATTCTGTATGATACATGTTTTGTAGTTTATCACAAAAACTAAAGAGATAGTTTGTTTGTGTATGTGTGTAAAACTTTGAAACGATTGCTTTAACATGTAGAAAATGTGTGTGCAACTTATTCCATGTAGAAATATTCCTTTCTGTAACTCACACAGTAAGCTTGCGCAGTGTTTTATTTTCTCCACTAGGTGACACAGCTGCATACAACTTGCAGTGTGTGTACGTTTGCATTCATTGTGTGAGGAAAAGGGTTGAGAATGACAAGTGAAAGACAGAAAGAATGGAATCAACTGCTTTCCTTGTTTTCAGTTTTTGATTTTCCTTTTCTTTTTTTGAGACTTTATTCTGTTCTTGTTAACAGTCACTAGTGTCACCTATGGACAAAATGGATCATTAGATCAATGTACTGAAAATGGTCTCAGTTTAAATTCACAACAAAGAATATTGATATAGAATATGGATATAATTTCAAATGTTCTAATATCTTCTCATGCAGAACTGTCTAGTATTTATCAGTGGTATTTTCTCCTGAATGATTTGACTCTAGATGGCCACCTCTTTTTAATTAAATTGCAAGTTGAAATTAAGTAACATTAAGTGGAACAATGAACTTAGGTATCAGAGAAGACTATTAATTATTCAGGAAAACACACAATAACAACAAACACATGAGACAAGTTGAAAAGATTAACATTTTTAATAAAATCCATGTCAAACATTAAAATACTGAAATGGCAAAAAAAGGGGGAAAACAACTTTTTTCTACTTTTTTTTTAATTTTGTACAAATCACAGTGGTTCAAAAATATTACAAATTTTTAGTTTCAAAAAATTTTTGCAAAAGGAGCAAAACATTCTGATTGTTGTATATTTTCTTGAAAGCCCTTAATAGTTTATGAGTGTGGTGTGCTCTTTCTTTTGCCTTTTATTGTAATACACACGGTAACATGAGCAGTAAATGTTAATAAAACTGCTGAGTCAATGGAAACAAACATAACAATATACAGTATATACGATCCACTTAAAAATGACAATATAAACCAGGGGTTAATCACACCATGTATGTCTATTTAAACACTCTCCTTGTTCTGGGCCTCTCCAACCATTCAACCCCATAACACCAGCTTAGTAAATACTGTAGATACAGTATGGTGAGCAGGTTAATTCCAGCTGGGACTCAAATTTACAACACTGTACTGTACTTTGGATAACAACTATATTCATTAAAGCGTAATATATATATATAGTTGTCACAGCTAATATCTGCCTTTAATCCAACCAGTAGTCCACATATGCTGTTCCCCAAATTATAATAAACTGACTTTATGCATGATTGCAACATAGATTGCAGCTAAATAGTGGAAGCAATAGGGTATACTATTGAATTTGGCTTAGAGAGAGGCAGATCACGAGAAAGTGGAAAAGTAATAAGATATTTAAATTTTGATTAAGAAAACTGGTAAATATAAAGACTTAGCGTACTTATCAAAAAAGTTGTATTAGGCTACATAATAGAAAGTGCAGGCACCTGAAAGTGTGCAAAAACTTTTTTCCCCCAAAACTGCTGGTTTGCTGGGTTTCTTGGTCATTTCATAATTTAAGCTGCTTTAGCATAGATGATATTACATACTGAACTTGTAAAGCTCCATATCTGTGTTATCATTGGAAGTTAGCACTGTTACCCAAATAGCCAGTAACTATGCTAAGATACTGTGCATTAAAGAAAGTTGTCTAATTTTAAATCTGTGCTCATATGTGTGTGTATTTCTTGGCCTAATCAACTTCATCAAAGGCTGCAGGTGTAGTGCCGCCAGCCTATACAGAGCCAAAAGATTTCACTGAAGGCACAGGAGAGAACTAGACTAGGCCTCACATTTAAAAAGGAAGGTCGGGCCTGCTGAAAAGGAAGACAAATTCCAGGATAAATAAGGAGATAAATGAGATAAATGAGGAGAATGTCACAGTAAAAAGGATGTGTTAAAATAGAACAAGACAAGCCAGATGAATAACACAACCCTACATCAGAATGTGACTTTGGCCTGTAGGGGTCAGTGTGGAGCAAATATTGAGGACCGATTAAAGCTAACAAGGTTTAACATTTTGCATCTCTGTCTCTCCCTCTCTGTATAAGGTTTCTCACCCTTTTCTGGCCAATGACTCCATTTATTTTACCCACAACTCTGATTTACACCAATGATTATCAAATACTCAAGTTATCATGAACTGAAAGTTAAAATATCCAAATAAATATTGGAGCAATATATATTTTAAATCTACAGTATTTAATTTATTAAATATGGTCATTTCAGTTTTAAATTTCCCACCACCCCAAATGCATACCAAGCGACCCCAGATAGGGTCCCGACCCAAAGGTGAAGAAGCACTGCTGTATACAGAAACCTCTCTCTAAACTCCAGAAACATGTCATTACATACAGGCTTAACCCAAACATTACATTTGGCTTTCAGCCATTAAAGACATTCTTGAAATATATGCATTCCAATACTTGATCTCAATTGAAATTTAGCTTTTTAGAATTTTCAGTTTCATGCCCAATATCTTAAAATTCACAATAATAAGATTGATTGTAGTAACTTGAAGTAACAGCATAGGGGACTGCTGCACAGCAGCAACAGATCCTCTGCATTAGTTTTTCAAGCAAATGTCCAAGCATGTTATTTAATTTTGTATAATTAGTGATGCTACCTTGATCTGTGCTGAGCTTACTTCGTCAAAGTTGTGCATAAAGCCACATAGCACGAAGAGAGCTGCTATGTGGTTCAGTGCCAACTAGACGTTAACCAAGAAGCTGAACAAATTATGTTATTCAGCTCCTCACTGAGCAAGTTGTGGGAAATTCTGAAAGAATGAAGAAGAGGTGGAAATATCGTGCTACAATCATCAAGTTTAAAAAACAATCTTATATAAGGAACAATTCATGCTAAGCACAGGAAGGTATAGTCGTAGACAAAAAAAAAAAAGAAGAAAGTGCATTCCAACATTCTAACAAATTAGGCCACCATGCAAATTAACCACATTACAAAAGTGGTTGCACTCCCCCAGCACACAGGCCAGCCAGTGCTCATTAAAAAGCTTTGCTTTCTCAAAGTCAGTGGTTTTAAAGTTACCATACAGGAATCAACCTGCTACTCAATTTAATCGCTTCCTCTCAATCACCTGGTCAGTGGAGAGTCCTTCTACATACAAATAATTACCTGTCTAGAAAACATACTGATCAAAGGCCATAGGTTTTGACCAACCTACTGTACTAGACTATAAAAAGAATTTAGTTTAAGTTTGTTTGTCTGCTTAAAAACAAGCAGCAGGCCTTACGATTCTCGACAGGCATGACTCCAGTTGGCTCAAAAATCCCCTCAAGAAGGATAAGGGCTGAGAGTGCATTAAGCAACCAACCAATCCATTCTAACATTATCATGTCCACCACTGCAGAACCGGTCTGCAGGTTTGAACTACGATGTTGCTGGTTTTTAGTTTTATCCAACTATAAGGCACACAGACCAAGAGAAGAGGCTTAATGGGTCATACCAACCATCAATAAGACAAATCTAATAGCCATCCCTTCTATGGGGAACCAAAAGGAGGCCATGGAAGTCCATCAAAAATTGTCCCCCAACTTTTTTCTCTTTAGGTTTAATTTCTAAATTCCCAAAGCACTGCACTGGGATGAGTTTGAAATATCCGTGGAGTAATTCCAAATTATGTAGGTTGCATTTAATGCTGACTGAGACTTGTTCACTTTCACTCTTTTCGGAGAGGAATCAGCTCAATTCTCACTTGGGTCTCAGGATATTCTGTCTGACTTCTATTTCGGTAGCCGACAATGACTTTAACACGCATCCCATTGAGAATGGCAGAACGCACCACATGTCTCACACAATCCATCTATCTCCTATAGTTGGGTCTGGGTAAAGCTAAGGGGCGCAAACCCACAAATAGAATGATGTGCTAATAGAAACTCATCCCCCCACAAAGTCTCGTTTTCACATTCAGTGCTAAAGCCCAAAGAAATTAACACCCTCATATGCAGTTCCTTTGAGACAACTCACAACTGCAAATCTAATCTAAGGAAATAATATTTTCCTGGTTAACAAGGAGGCATAACAGATCACACTGTTTTTTGAATTCAAAAGCAGTTAAAGACATTACAAAGTTGTAACCACTGTTTGTAAAGGCAGCAATCTACACATGCTAAAATCAGTGACCTATTAACTCTTACATACTGTTACTTTAATATAGAGCAAAAAAAATATTTGTCAAATTTTAATACCATCATCAATATTCTGCACGTTCATTGCAGGTAAACACTAGACAACTAGACAGACACTTAACTGTGAACAAAAAATAGCTAGTGTGTCTGTGTGTTCATGTGGACTCTGTCTCATTGTGACTTAAGCACCATTTTCAATTCCGACAAGAGGAATGGAAGGCAATGTCCAGCACTGACAGCAGTATTCTTCTGACACCACAGACTGAAAACACCACCAGGAGAAGGGATTCAAATACCCTATCATACTGCCTACTTCTCCCATGAGCCACTTTCTGTTTTCTCCTCAATCCCCTCTTGCCAATGAAAGAAGCAGGGAAGCAGAAATGAAGAAAGTGAGGAAGAACGAAATCAAAAGAATCACAGCTTTGGTATCCAAAATTAGGTGAAAATCCATAGTCAGTAGACACATAGAGAGTCCATTTTTAAATGCACTAAAAACACTGTGCTTCCGCTTTCTTATAACACTGCAAGGATTTAAGTTATACTGATCTTAATAACTGAAACTAGAGTGAAGCAATCACAGGCACAAAAACTAATCTTAGTTCGTGTGAAGGTTAGTGCCATGGCCCTGAGCAGTGCTGCCCCTAGTGGTGTAGGGAAGTAAAGGCAGGCTGGCTGAGGTGCTTTGATGCAACCAAGTGGTCATGGACGTAACAAACACATTTGTTTAATGCTGCATCCATCATTCCTCAATGGCAGAAGTATCAAGTAAGGCTAGCCCTCTTTACCCCCTTCATTGCTATAGAGTGGTCACTTTGAATGTCTCTGAGGTGCATCAAGGAGAGCTTGTCTTTTGCTTTTTTTGCACGCTTGGTGTGCAGGAGAAGGGAGTTGGAAGTGCAGGGGTTGATGATGAACACCAAGGGCCACTTCAGGACTAGACTGGAGGCTAATAGCAATGATCGAGCCTCCTGCCTAGAGTATCCCAACTTGCTAACAATTTTAAGGTTGCCCTTGCACCCAAACCTGGGCTCTAGAACAGTCCTATTGTTGCAATGGCATCACGGTTCTCAACGCTTCCTGGGAGTAGTGTGCGCCATTGACCCTGATAAGCAAAAATATGTAAAAAGGTCAAATAATATCAAAATAATAATAATTACATTGCTAGTGTCAGTTCCTGGGAATCCAGTGCTGGTTTTAGAGGGGTGGGTCTTTTGCACCGGTCTGTGTGTGCAAACTAACAGTCTACGTAGAAGTGAAGGCAGAGGTGAGCTCCCCGAGAGGAGCTGCAGTGGTCAATGAGTAATAGTCATTAAGGTCAATGTGAAGGAAGGAGACTGAGATAAATAGAGAGCCCTTGCTCCCAGTCCAATCACTCAAAGGCTGGGACACTGTGAGTGCTGGTGGAGGGGCAGAGCTCTTGTGTAGGGGACAAGGGGCTGCACTGCAACACTGCAGGCTCTTATAGATCACGGCGTATGGGAAGTACTCAACTCGGAAGCATCACTCAGTCATGCCAACCGCAAACATACACTCACACAACTATGCACATAACCTTCAGTTAAGTACACACTTGTCAGAGAAGCATACCACAATGCACTCATGAAGTCGCCCACAATTATAAAGAGGCACATACATTCCCTCAAACATGCTGACATTCAGGCTTAGTAGCACTAAGAGTAATTTATCTACTGATAACAGAGGGTTCAATATCGACCTCCACTGTATGCGTTTGGGGGAGGTTGGGGGGGAGGGGGCGGGGGGGACCCAGGCCTGGATGAAGATGTTAGCAGAGGAAACCCTTTAGGAGACGTGCGGAGAGGACGACGGGTGTTTCCAGAAACACCAACCCCGTTTGGTGTGTTGCTTGCGCAAGATCTCCTCCTCACGCTCACGCTCCTTCTGAGAGCGCAGATAGCGGTCCTCCTCTTTTAGGAACCACACAGGAGGCCAGCGCTGCTTCTCAAAGTGCTTCTGGTTTTCTACAAAGAGAGGGGAAAAGATATGTGCAGAGAAGGGGACTTAAAAAAAAAAGATAGGGAAGATTTCAGGTCTCATTTCAGATATGCACTGAAAAAGAAAGAGAAAAATCAACATAGACAATTATCGTTGCACAGTAAGTGACTGTACGAATAATGTCATTAAAAAGGTGAAATAAGGAAACAACTAACAGTAATGTAAAGGTGTAAGGATAAGTGAATAAGGAGAGGTCACAAAAGATTACCCATAAAACCCATGAGATCATAGTGATTATCATTCTAGTAGTTGTTGGGCTTCCCCATGGTCACATTACAACCAACTATTTATAAAATGAGTGTAAAATGTATTCACACCTTCATGAAACATGAGGATGGATATTGCAAGACAGACAGAAATATTTTGTCAGCTAAGCTCATGAGGGGCTCATGTGTTTCTCCTACTACTATTTATATAGTTTTAGCTTCCTTGCATCAGGGTTTCTTTTTTTCCAAACAAAAATGTAATCTCTCCCACTCAAATCAAATGCTTGCTATGAACAAGTCACAGCATGCTATAATTCCTTTGCAGTGTGCTTAACCCAGAAAACGTACTTTTGTTCAAACGAGCACTGCAAAGTAAACTTTGTAGGGGTTTTACTGAAGGGAAAGCTGCATGTGTGAAAGGGGTTTGGGAGAGGCAGATTATTGGGGCCAAGAGAGGCGAGGTGCCTGTACCTGCAGACATGACCTTCATGTCTTTGGGAAACTTGCGGCAGATGCTATTATAATTAGTGCAGATGTGATGAAGACACCAAGCTGATAGTTGCTTGGCATTGTGGAACTGCAAACAGAAAAAAACAGGGGAGAAAAGAGTTACTACAGCTGTGAGTGAAGAGGCCTTTAATGTTTACGGGTGAGGTAAGTGAAAAAAATACACAACGTAAAATTTGTCATTGGTAAATTACAAATTGATTATTTAAAGAACAGTTTTGCAAGGACAGACCTGTGCGAGCTCGAGGTAGGCCAACACTTGTCCATCAATGTCGCCTCCTTTTGCTGCCAAATGGAGAAGCTCGTCCACAGCATGCTGCTCTGGAGATGAATACAATGCACATAATAATGTTAATATTACATGTTTACGTGCACCACTGATATGGGCTGACATTTTTATCTCCTATTTATAAATTCTTAGTCTGTCTGGCAGTCTGCAACGAGCAACAACTCACTGCACCTACAATCTTTTGACTCATTGATGAAAAGGTAGTTTATGCCTGATAAAGCTTGATCAAAACCATATTCTGCAACATATACAGTATGACACTCAAGAAGGTGGTTCTCTTTGCAACATTTCAAACTCTACAGAGAGAGTCTTTACCTGTCAGGGCAACTAGGCGTGGCAAACACAGACGGTTGGCGAGAATAATAAGTTCTATGGGCTCCAGACCAGAACAGGGTGTCAGCAGACCGCAGTACAGGAACTCCAACACCCCACGCATACAGGCTGCGCTGGTGTTAGGGATGGATACCTGGAAAATGACCAGATCAGAGAAACAAAACAAAACAAAAAAACATGAGTAAAGAAGGGCTGAAAATCAATGTGGAAATTAATGGATACAAATACAGACATTCATTTTCATGAGAATTTAAGACAAAATAATATGTTGGCAAGTATATTACTATATTACTGTCAGCGTAATGGCTAGAAATGGAGTGGGGTGCAAAAAAGACAGTAACATCAATTAGAGCAGTGCAGAGTGTATTTGGAGTTAAAGGGCAGAGGACGTGCTGTTCTGCTAGCAGTCTTTTTGATCTAGGCTCAGATAAAAGCACTTTCTGTGGGCTAGTGATGTGAGCAATATGGCTATGGCTTAAGACCCAAAAGCACACAACAGTCAACCCTGCTATCAGACCCTTTTCACAAATGAGACACTCAGACTGACTATCAATGTTCTCCTGAGAAAAATGATGCTCTTATAATGAATTACACTAATATATGAACATAGGACATACCTACAGATGTAGTCTAAATGTAAGTGACTATTAGTGATGACCGGACCACTCCAGACATGTGCAGCTAAACATGTTTTTATTATTAGGGTCAAACAACATATAGTCTTTTGGTGGGGCAAAAGTCCATTATAAAAAATTAAAATAAATTACTTGCAATGACCTCTAGATGTCGCCATACCATCAATCAGACCTTGGCTACAAAAGGCACTGGTCATGCCGCTTTTCAGTGTAGCCCACTAACACACTTATAACACACAGTTGTTTACATAAATGAATAAAAAGAGCAAAACCTTTGTATGGTCCTGATTACTGAGAGTCGGACAAAGAGCAAACGGCAAACAGAAAGTCAGTGGCATGTGATGCAGTTTAAGGCCAGAAAGGACAAAAGGAAGGCAAGTGATAATGGAAGTGATGACCTGCTGCCTCCAGGAGCTCTCTGAGTGTACCCACTGAGAGGCTCTTCAACTTCCACGACCCTGGCCAATTAAGAGAATGTCAGCTTGGCACGACCTCTCGTTACAACTAAAATGTTACAACACCAAAACTAGTGTGGTCTCTAGAACTTGAAGCCCCAGCTGGGGCCAGGAAGCATTAATGCGTGGACACATCCACAGCATGGAAAAGACCCATCAGCTGAACTGACACATGTTCTTTTGTCCCCTCAGTCTGCCGTCCAATAAATCAATTAATAGTTTAGCACACGTTTACATTATTTGCAAACCCATAAAGGACTTTAATTAGCACGGTTTTGTAACACTTCCTGGATTTTATTGTATTGTATCTTAACTTGCAAACTTAAAGTAAGTTGAACTTTTTAATCAATCTTTGTATAACTGCTAAGGAAACTGGATTATGCAATTTTTGTTTCTTGTTTTTTTTTTTATCCTTTTTTTATCTGTTATCCTCTTTTCAAGTATGATTATTAATATCTAATAGGGGAGATGTCTTCAAGAGCCATTTTCTGTTTCTAACCTCTCCTGAACAATGTTCAAATTTGATTACATTTTTGCTGTCTTTTTATACATGTGTATTTGTGCAAATAAATTAATCTTCCGCTCAGAGAGAAAACAATGATAAAATCTAATGATAAAAAGGAAAAGAAAAAAAAGGTACAAATGAGATATATCAGTCCTTGAAGGGCTTAAAAAGGCCTCACCTCAACAGAATTGAAAATGTTAAGATGTAATGAGTGTAAAATACTAACTAATACTGAGTCAAAACTCAAAATAATGTGTGGGTGAGGGAAAAGCAGTGAATCATACAGCTGCCACCACAGATAAGGTACAAAGTTTGAGAGAAAGAGTACGAAACATGACGTCATTCTTCCTCTGCAGTGAAAAAAAGGACATGATTTACTGTTAAATTTGTCGTCTCCTCTTATTTTTGACCGAGATAAGACCTTTCCAGACTTCTCAACTGGTAATACTCCACTGGGATGCAAATGGTGGTACACACCTAGAGCATAATCCATGGGTGGACCACCATGACACACTTAGCAGTAAGATATATAATGGCCTACACAGACACTAAACCTGTCTTTTGATTCCTAGTTTTTGATTGCTACACCACAGATTTTAACTATGACTGATGGTCCATGGAGTTTTTCACAAACATGCTCATTGTGTAAGGTGTCTATAATGTTGATAAAACCAATAAAGCTATAAGTAATCATGCTGATAATTATAATAAATCAGGTTGAAACACATAACTTAATGCTGTTCTGCGCTGAACTAGAACTAGTCATGTTATCGCAAAACAGCATCGCCACTGGAATGTGTGAATCTAAAAATATTGAGAAGTGTGATGTGAGCATGGAAATAAAACAGCACGGGCTGATCACATGCTACTCTCACAGTTATAGTTACAGGTTCTATGAATTTTCATACAATAGATTTATATGATTATCTTCCCAAACCTAAGGGAACAGATGCAATATGATAATATGATGATATATTCTGTTCATATACATAACCAATTAACGGTTACATTTTCCTGTAGTCATCCTAAAATGACTAAAACCCACTCATGTAATTTGATACATTTTGTGGAAATCAACAATTTGGTTTATTTTGGATATGTCTAAGAATATTGCCCTGTATAAATATTGAGTAAATGAGTCATAGATTTATCTTCTCATTGATATTTTTTCACTTCTTTTTTGTAAATCTCCAACATCCACATCTCTTAATACTTTCTCCAGTATGGATTCTCTTTTCGAGTAACTGAACAGAACTGGACTGTCTGCTGTGTCAGGGTTGTTGACTTTGTTGAAGCCGTTGTGCTAAACGCTCTGCTTCTACAAAAGACCAGTGTTAAGTGTTTTAGTAAGCAGTTCGGCGAACAACTACTGGCGCTGCTTTTCAAAATAGCATTTATCCGTGAAGATGTGTGCCTCAAGGTGAATACGGTATGTTGTGAGTCAATGTCATGGCAATTCTGTAAATGCAATATGTGCATTAGCAACACTTCATATCTTACCTGTTAAAGGAGGAACTACTTAATTTAAGACAGCAGACAATCTGGCAATGGGCAGCTTGCCATTGGCATATAAAATCCCATTCAATACTTACCACTGCAAAGCAGTTTTACCAACATAAAAATGCAGATACATATACATGCAAATCTACTGTATACACTCTCATTAACACAAATACTGTTATTGTGCAGTCAGCCTTTGAGTCTTTGTCTCCAGCGCACCTGCCTTGTATGCTGTGCCAGCTCCATGCCATAAACAATGCCGCAATAGCCACTAACATGAACCATTTAGAGTAACCATAGACACCGGCAGCCCATCAGCACCAAACACTGTGCCCCCTCAGTGATGCTAATGTCCTGTGCTCACCACCCTCCACAATAGCTGCAATGTCTTTTTTCACACCCACTCACATGGTGGGTTCTGGAATAAAATCCAGGCCATCCGCGTGGAAATACAAAAAAAAACAAAATGCTTTAGTTTCTTCTAACATGCCTTCTATAACTTTGAGCTTTACACCTAAACTGGATACACAACATCTGTATTCCTTGTCTGTCCCTCTCCGATTACTTCCAATCCTTCTGAGGGCCTGAATCTATGTCACCTAACCCGACTGACCGTGAAAGTAATCATACCCAGAGGATCTGGTTCGGCAACACAGTCCAGAGAGAGGCGACTTAAAGACAGACGGAGACATGAACTTCCTCTCTGATTAGGTCAAGTCCTCTGCACATGCACTGAGAAGCACCAAGCGACCAGAAGCTGAACCTCAGGTGAGAGAGAGCACACCTGAAGTAACCAGACCCACCTCTTGGAGAAGGCTGACCTCAAAAGAGGAACTATTCTGGGCTTACTTTGAGTACTGAGATAGGTTAGTGAAACATCCTAATTCTGCTATCACAGAGGGAAAAAAGTATGTCTGTGTGTCAGAGATGCTCACAAGTCCTTTTTGGCAAGTCAAGTCAAGTATTTAAGGGGCAAGTCCAATCAAGCAGGGCTACTGCATTATCGTCACTCCTTTATCTATTAGCACACAGGCAGCATTGATTGTTGTTCGATATTTGATGACTTTAAAACAGGCTATATCAATGCAATATGAAAAAAAGAACACTAACATTATTAGGTATGCAATAATAACCATAATCTACTTTTCAACAACGTATTGTACAATTACACTGGGTACACTAATGATACCTTATTATCTACTGAAACTTAACACAGCCACCTAACCTCTCAAACCCAAGTCCAAGTCAAGTCTCAAGACGCTGTGTGTGTGTAAGACTTAAGTGCAACTTGAGTCCAAGTCCCAAGTACATGTACATGTTCATTCAATATGTGTGCAAAACCTCCACGGATCTAGTAATTGCAGAGTTGCAAAGTTGCAACCACATTTGCAGGTGAAACAAAGGTTGTATAGGTCAATCTGAAAAAAAGGCCTCAGGCATGCAGAGCTGTAAACCTTCACATACTAGAAGCACACAATGAGAACAAGACACACATTTGCAGGATTTACAATGTCAGGAGGGTAAGACATCTCCCAAGTAATAAACCTTATCCAAGCAACCTATTCACATTTGCTTACTCGCTTCTTTTATCAGATGTTGCTGCTGTTGTTGTTTGGTACAGGAGTGTGCTTAGTTAGCTCCTAAAGCCTGACCTGAGTTACCTTCCTAAGATTCAGGACACAGAAACTAAATCCCTACTCAAAACTTAAAGGTAACTCTATCCTGAAAAACATGTCTGAACTTACCTCCTCAATATAGCTTTCCATGAAAGAGCCTCGGAACATGGCAGCCATCCAGCTGCAGCTGGAGATGAGCAGGGGCTTGTGGGCCGGGAGGCAGCCATCGTCCAGTCGAAACACCACATCTAAAACCGGGGTGGGAAAAGAGCATTCATCTCTTGGAGTGCCACAGAAGCCCAAGCTACAGAGGGGGAAAGACAGACAAGGCAGACGTCCAGACACACAAACACAGGCAGAAGGCCAGACAGACAGACATACACAGAGACATAGACACAGGTAGACAGACAGAGAGATAAATTGACAGAAGGGAAGAACAGCCTTTGACACAGAGTAAGGGAAGGAGAGCAGATGCAGGGCAGTAGGTCATGGAGTAAATCCTGTGTGGAATCTGGACTAGAGCTTTGGTAGAGAAAGTGTCGATAAGGAACACAGCAACTATATAAGTGTATTATTGTTGCAATGGGGTAAATTGGGAAGCAAAGGACTTCATTTATCTTAAAAACAATCCTTGAGTAATAACTGGGATGAAGCAGATCTGATAATACAGTTATGTCTGCAATATGTATCAATATCATCTCTTATAAGCACTTTATATGAAGATTCTCATTACTATAATCATGAAGACAACAGATAAATTATAGAGAGAAGTGAATGTGAGACAGGCTTTGTTCAGAGACAGCTGATGTCTGGCTCTGGCTGCAAATTCTGTGACAACATGCATACATAACAGCTTAGGGGAGCAGTCAACACTGCACACACAACACACGGGAAGCACACGTGAGTGAACAAAAGACAAATCCCCTGATGACTTTAAAAGGCCTTCAGAAACCAGGTAAATCACAACATATAAAATGCATCTGTGTTGGTAAATATTCAATGGAAAGTATGTGATCAAAATGTGCACAGAGTGTACATTTCCAGAGACTGAGAAAGAATGCTGGACATTAGCTCAATATTTAATGTCTTTCTCGCACATTCTCCTCATCAGCTTTTCATAATCCTCCACTAATCACACTCTCACACACACACATGCACACACCTACAGACAAACACCTACTGGTGCATGTGTGGAAAACATCTACAATGGCAGCAATGCTACTGAAAGTATTGAGGCACAGTGGTTGTGGTTGGCACATAGGTTTACCAGCAAAGGTCCCTTTATTGAGACACTCCTTGATACGGTTGGCTCTGCGGACGTGGAAAGCCTTGGTGATCTCCTGGTTCATGAAGCTCTCTCTGTTGAGAACATTGGCCACCATCATCCGCAGGTCAAACACCTCAAGCAGCTCTGCGATGGTGGCCACCTGCATCAGATCCCCTCGGCCCTCATCCAGACTGCCCGTGTACAGGTACTGAAGCACTGCCTGAAACCAGAACAAATTCAGAAGTAAAATATACACGTTGCACAATGATGTAAGAATGATGTGGAAATCGTGTTGCTTTGAAGTCCATCACCTTAAATGGTTCTTCCTGTATAAGCGCATCCATGGCTACCACAGTCATGAGTCGTGGTTGTCCCGTCATGGGATCATCAACATGCTCCAGACACACACTCAGGAACCCCCTTCCCCATCCTGAAAGTGCTCGGCCAGTCCCTAGTGCTCCCAGGGAGTAGTGGGCTCGAGAGGGGAGCGCATTATCACTCTGGGAAGTCCTCAGAGAGCCCTGCTGGAGCAGCTGGGGTCGATTCAGGCCCCGTACTCCCCCATCTACCCCGTCTTTATCAATGTCCAGGCTCTTAGTGCGCCCAGCTTGCTCCTTCGCTCCTCTCCTGCTCTGCTCTTCTTCCTCTCCACTCTCCAAGTTTTCCTTGCTCTCCTGCTCCTGCCCCTGTGGCCCCATGCATGATCCACCAAGATCAAGGGTGAAGAGGTCATAGAACTTAGAGCAGGATGTTGCCAGATATACTTTGTGTGCAAATACGCGAGTGGCACCACCGTGCAGAAGGAAAAGAACATCTGTACACAGTGGCTGGCAGAAAAGGGAATCAGGGCCCTCGCCATCTGTGGGAGGCGGGTCTGGAATGCCCACGATGGGGCGAGGCGGACGAGGAGGCAGGAAGGGTGCCTGGAGAAGGGGCCTCTGGACCCTTTTCAGGTGAGACTTCCAGAACTGCAGGTGACGACGGGAGATGAGGGCGGCTCGGATGGCATTGTCGAAGACATCTTTGACTCCAAACTGGGCAACAATGCTGGTCTCAAAGTAGGGAATCCCAAGTTCCTTTGCCACCTCGTGGCCTCTCTCTGGTGGAAGGATATCGGTAGGTTTGATTGGTCTGTGGGACAGGAAGAGATAAAGATGTAAAGACGACAGAGTTCAGATAAAGATGTAAGTAAAAGTACAAGTAAAATGGAAGCAGGAAGTTGAGAATCTTTTACACAATTTGTGATGTCTTCATCTGAGAACTCATTTTCACATGTATTTCTGTTTTAATTTTACTACTACTAATACATTTACATACTTTTATGATGGAACAATTGGGATTAAAGTAAATGAATGTAGCAGAAAAAAAATTACTCCCAACACATTACAGGTTTTTCTTCACAACATCAATCGAGGATAAGTAGAGCAATTGTCAATGTGTTATTTGACGTGATTCAGTTAATAATCACTTGCCACCGCAGCAAATATTTTATCTGAATTTGTCTGTTAATGCCTAATGAAGAAGGTGTCTCACTTGGCCAGGGGTCGGCGTGCACGGTTAACTGCATCAAGGTCGGCATAGCGCAGGTCCAGCTGGCAGCCAACCAGAATGATGGGCGTCCGGGGACAAAAGTGCTTGATTTCCGGGAACCACATGGTGCGTACGTGACGCAGGGAATTGGGATTAGCCAGAGAGAAGCAAAGCACCACTACGTCAGACCTACAGGGAGAGCAGAGGTAGAAAAACTATTCATTTCATGTACTTACAACCTAACAGAGATCATAGATAAGATAGAAAAAAGATGGCAAGGGGGAGCTGATTTGTTGTGTCATGAGCAAGAGATTTCAGCAGAGAGAAGACATACGGCCTTTGATGGAGTAAAGGGGACAGAAAAGAAAGAAAGAAAAAAAGGGGTCAGTACTGAGTCACTGAACATCTTGTCAGTTTATGTTAAAACATGTGTGATATGTGTAGAGAAGAAGCTTGTTCAACTGCTGCAAGGCACTGTGGGAGCATCAACAGTGTCATCAAGAAAGCTGGGGTCACAAGACGCATGGGTGTGGGTGGGTGGGACTGTGTGTGCGTGAATTTGCCGGGGCCTCTGGGCTGGTGATCTGTGTGGCCCATCTCTCTCTTACGTAAATATCCCTAAGCCCTCCAAAGCTACATGGGCCACAAAGAGAAGGCTAAGAATAGATCAGGATACATACACACACAAATTCATTTCCTCAACCAATGTTTTTGAGAAAAAACACACCAGCACTTACAGCTATTCTCTGGTGCTGATACATATGCCTGTGGCATGTTTGCGCATGCATGTCTGTTTTTAGGTAACGTTAAATCAAGATCTGTGTCAGTGAGACGGATCATTTAGAACCAGTACAATGATTACCGTGCAAGAATCTATAATTCCTAAATGATCTACTTCTTAAAACAACACAGGGCTTTTGACCATAGCAGCACAAGACCAGGCCTTTTTTTGCATTAGTAATGCATGTATGTAACTTGCATACTATATTAACCATCATTGATAGCCTGCAGATAATGAAATATATACTCCTTTTTTTGACATTCGTCGTTCAGATTACACCAGAGGAAATGAGGTGCTAAACAACATCCTGAATGTGAGAGCAGAATAACACACCACTTAAACACTTCCCCCATGTGCTACAGGGAACATGGGCTATTTACTGAGGAGAAAAAGGCAATGCTAATGTAGAAATAAATCTATCTTATCTGCTTGTTTCATTCATTCACTTTTAAAATATTTACTTTACTTTGTGAAAATCAGGTAAAAACTCCAGTAAAGAGAGGTAATTCCACCTGTTTGGAATCAAATTCAACAGTTTCAAAATCTTCAGAAAAGGAAGCAGCGTCCTTGAAGATGTTTAATAAAAATACTTAATTTGCATTACAAACATGCACCTAAGTGACAAGTTGAATTGCACAGCACTATATCAGACATTTTCTACAGTGTTTTAGTGACACAGGTTCCATAGTCCAACTTTACTCTCACTAATGTAATCTCTGAAAAGCTCCTACTCCCAAGGACACAACACTACCAAAGCATTCACACACACACACACACACACACACACACACACACACACACACACACACACACACACACACACACACACACACACACACACACACACACACACACACACACACACCTTCCCATTAGCACTTTGTCAAAGGATCATTACCATGGTTTAGTCTGTTTGAGGTCATGTTATGTGTACGTGCCTTTGTTCTTTGTCTAAAGGATTTTTTTACAACCTAGGCTTTACTGCCATAGTTTGTGCCAGTATACCTTTATGTTAGCATAACACTGTAACAAAATATGAGCCCGAGAAATATTTTAAACCTGTCCAATCTTGATAAATCTTTCAAAAGCAGAGAATTAAGGTGAGGTAAGTAAAATCTAGTACCAGATTAATCCATTAGTACTGATGCTTTGCACTGCAGCGATATGTCCAGGTTCAACCTGCAGATCAACAATGTGTGTATATGCACATAGAGGTTTGTCTGAATGAGAAAGTACATGCAAGTCCATCACAATTTACCACCAGCACTAATGCATAATAAATAGCTCCAACAGTGATTGGTTATTTAGTGTGTGTGTGTGTGTGTGTGTGTGTGTGTGTGTGTGTGTGTGTGTGTGTGTGTGTGTGTGTGTGTGTGTGTGTGTGTTTGTATATGTATATGTATGTGTATGTGTGTGTGTGTGTGTGTGTGTGTGTGTGTGTGTGTGTGTGTGTGTAGGATCCAAACTACAAAGGTCATCAGCTGCCAGATTATGTAAAAAGAGAAACATACATAGACACACAAACAAACACAGCAGAGATGTTCCAGATAATCAGATTTTCTGTTGCAATAAAGCAATGAATGGCTCTCATGCAGACACATGTACCAGAGCAATATTAAATTGTTTTGCTTTTTTAGTCAAGAAGCAAAACTACATTTTAATTTTCTTAACAAAATTCTGCTGACATTAAATTGAGGTTGGCTCAGGTTAAGTTTGGCTCAGCCTATTTTCAGACAGATTGTTTTCACAACCAGAAAGTTCCTCTCCTAACAAAACCATGTGACAGTCTGGGTGTTGTCTAACAATGTGATGTTTTGAGTTTTCATATCAACAAAAGGCTACAGAGTGGAGGAAGGTGTGGGGAGGGTTTAGGAGCAGCAAAGTGTCAAGGGTATAAAGGAGACTAATCATGAAAGTTGGGTTACAGGGTAATGAGGAAGATGGGGAGAGAGGAGGTGAGGCAGAGGAGAGTCTGAGGGACGGTTGGAGGAGAGGGCATGGCCTAGATGAACGAGTGGATGAACATGGCTGGAGGTGGAGGAGGAGGAAGAGGAGGAGGAGGTGGAGGAGGTGGAGAAGGTGGAGGAGGAGCAGGAGGATGAGGTTGATGCCTGGAGCTGCAGACGCCAGGGAGGCAGGCAGGCGGAAAACAGCTGAGCTGGCACTGTGTCTAATCAGCTGACTGCAGGCTGACAAAGCATACAGGACATGCACGCACACACACACACCTACACACACCTACACACACCAAACGATACACAAACAGAGGCAGATCAATGTACAAATGTACAGACACTGAGGGAGTGGAAGAACACAACAGAAGGGAGGGAATTTGAGCCTCAAACTGAACTACACACAACCTGTCACGCAGACACACTTGCCCAAAGGTGACAGGGTGACAAGTTACACAAAGTGCATCCACCCAGTCTTGAAATAACTCAAGAGATTGCACAGTGTGATGTGTACATGCGTGTGTGTGTGTGTGTGTGTGTGTGTGTGTGTGTGTGTGTGTGTGTGTGTGTGTGTTGATGTTTGTATCTGGTTATGGCTTATGACGTAATGCCGTGAATGTAAGAGACATTCAATTATGAAAGATATGTATAAAATAGATAAAATGTCAAAGTAGATGGCGACAAACGTTTCAGCATTGGGTTGGAGAAGAAAAAAAGAAAACCCAAAATGATTGTGTTTAGATAAATATGTGGCAAAATGTATTAATTATATACATACAGAACTCATCTAATAATTTATGAAACTTATCTTCACTTTTCTGTGTTACTGTCATGTGGTCAAGTTTGGTCAAGTTTGGTCAAGTTTGGTCCCGTTAATTTCAATTGGTATTTGCTGATTTTGCTTTGGCAATGAGTCCTTTTGCATTTCATGCCAATAAAGCAGCTTTGATAAAGGGACGGGGAGTAAGAGGATAGAGCGATGATCCAATCATGTATGGTGGAGGAAGGATGTAACAGCTTGAGAGCAGAGTTCAACTAAAAAGCGTGGCAGCTGGATTACACAAAAACAACAACTTTTGGCTAAGTAAATGTTACGTGAGCATTTGTATGTGTGTGACAGACAAGTTGCATTCTCACTGTAGGTTTCTTTCTCCGGAAATGTCTTGGATTCGCCAATTGTCATAAAGGAACGTGTTGCAAGGTGTTCCCGTTACTGTGTATGTGTCTGCTCACCTGCCATAGGCAAATCGTCTGTCTTTGTGATGATCCCCGAACGTGTCCCATAGCCTCAGGGACACACTGACCTCATCCACTACATCACGAGATCTCTCTAACACCTGAAAAACAGTCACATATCGCTGTAAGCGGGCCAGAAGGTCATAGCTTCATTTGGATGTTTGTGTTTTTAGTGGAATTGAAGGATTATGCAATCACTCAGGAAGGGATAAAAAGAACAAAAAAAACAATGCACAATGTCAAACTGCATGGTCAACGTTTTCAGAATCAAGTTGTATTACATAGGGCTGAAGGGAGAGGTTTTTTTTACTGTGATACATATGAACAATAAACAGAATTAGCCTCAGTACCATATCCAAGAGTGTGTCTATGTGTGGCTCTTTCCACTGTGTTTGGCTGTGTGTTTATGTGAATGTGTGTGCCCACCTCCTGGCATACACGGTACTGGTCGATGGCCCAGACGGTTGGCACGTGGGTGGCAAGCAGCTGATACTGCGTGAGGGTGGCATTGCAGGCCCGAGCACAGATTAGCCTGGTCTTGCCTACTGCATTATCCCCCACCACCACACATTTAATAGTTTCCACATTGGGCCGCTCATAGTCTGTGTCTATATCCATGGAGAGGGCCCTGGAGAAAAGCAGAGAGAGAGAGAGAGAACGAAAAGAGGTTAATTCAATATTCATGGGAAATTAAAAAATCACATTGATAACACATCCCAGGAAAATTGACACTGCAACTGGCACCAGGTACAGTACAGCTTCTAATTCTCGCCCGGTACAGGCTAGGGAGGCTTTGTTAAGGCTCCCGTAGCTGTACTGACCGGTGTTCAGACGCGTCTGCCAAACTCCTCAACAGAACACATGGTTCGCAGGCAGAGGAATGACGGGACCGCAGAGCTATTTCTGTAACAGCACAGAGAGAGGGAGAGAAAGACAGCGAGACTTCCCATGAGCTCACTGTCCTTTTCTCTCCTTGCCTGTCTTGCCCTGTATCCGTTCCCCTTTTGATGCATTGATAGCATCTTTGCTTCACAGAAAACATAATGCAAGGTGATGAAACATCTACCTTGGCAGCACAAAAGACAGACAATAAAATCACTCACAAAAGGCATTCATAATAACTTTTTAGGTCATTCGTGAGTCCAGGGGGAGCTGTGCATAATCTGTTGGGTTCAAACATATTTACTGTCGGCTTACACAGACGGGAAAGTAGAAAGAAAGTGTTGTTGCATGTTTGACCACCTGTCAACTCTGCACTTAACCGGAGCACAAGACAGAGGTGGTTATGTGACCCATCTTGACTGACTTCCTCTTTTAAAACCACACATCCCTGTGAAAAGCTTATCAAAATCCCCTTTCCATAAACTGCTTACAAACATTTCTGACATGTCAAAACACATGTTAATACCCATTTTCTAAAACATTCCTGGAAGAATCTGCTGTATTGCATAACACACACACACACACACACACACACACACACACACACACACACACACACACACACACACACAACACACAAACACACACACACACACACACACACACACACACACACACCTGAAGTCATATAATCAGTCCATCCGTACTTGCAACTAATTCAAAGACCCACCCCATAAATAGAGCAACTGAAACATTCATAAAAGCCTTGCTAATCCTTTGACGTGGATGCCAGTGCAACACTTCAGACCAAAAGCCCAAAATGGCATCTATTCATCGGACATAAAAACCATGTGTGCACCCTGCTGATCAGTCATGACTTGCTCCCCATGTCCCCACAGACCTCAAACCTGTTCATAATACCACTGCTACAATATAGGAGGTTATTTCTTCCCCAAACGGAGACGTCAGACAATGATTTACCCGGTCAACATCAACAAAAGCATCTTTCCTGTCAAACAGAGTCCCAATTACGTCAGCCAGAAAATACAGCACAGAGAGCCTACCTTTGTCTAAGTGAGCTGAAGAGCAGTATCCGTCAAAGAGGCCGTTTCCTGTATGGTCCATATGGAACAGATAGAACTGTGCCTTTCAGAGCTATAAATACCATGTTTCCCTTGCCACCTGTCTGGCTGTGACACCCTCTGAGACACGTACTCCAGGTAGAGGAGTAAGATAGAAGACGCAATGAAAAGTTACCACGACCTTGCACTTATCTACACTATCTACCTAATGGTCATGGCAGCAGTCCTCTTCGTGCCGTATTAGGAAAAGAGGGATGAACAGCCAAATATGAAGCCTGACATACTACACAAGGGATTCTGAAACATCCCCAATATGAGAGGATGCAGAGTATTGTAAATTCCTAGCATTTCCAATGCAACAGTAGATAAGCAAAGGGGATTGCAAGAGAAACAAGGCAGGGGCGGGATTATTAGAGTCTTAGAGAGAAAGCGAGGGACTGTCAGCCCAGCATTAAAATCAGTCAGTTATGCCACCGGGATCAAAAGGGCAAGACCAGCTATAACCGAGGCTGCTCAGGGGAACATATCACAGCGTTTCCTGCTGCTGCGTCTCTCTACCGTCAAATATGTGGTTCTCTAAGAGCCGGAAGACAGATAGAGAAAAAGAGACCAGAGAACAGTTTAAGATAACGTACTAAGTCTGGAAGTCAGTACGTATATAGGCATGTGAGCATGCATGAGTGCATGTGTGTGCACGTGGTAATGAGCTTAAGGCCGGCCTATGAGGCATGGAATGATGCGAACAGTGATGTAACCAGGAGGCGGAGTTGGTGGTGGTGTGGACAGTTTCCCAGGGGGATCAAGAGTAACCGGCTCCCGGATATCATCCTCCATCTGAGGCTCTGCATCGGGCTCCGAGCGAGAGTCTGGTCACGTGCCAGTCAACACACATAACACAATAGTTTACGAGCACACCACTGAACTTTATGGCTATGCTCCTGCTCTCAGGATTATATTTAAAGTGTATGCACTTTCACCAACTTCAACAATTATTTTTAATTGCATGACTGAAGGATGAGCTGAAGCCGGAGACTGTGAGAGCAGAGCAGTGCCGCTCAAAGGAGTGGAAAGAGAAGCCGCGTAGCTCAGGTTTCATGTATAGCCAACGACCTATAGTGAACTGTACACAGACGTCTAGACTTCATCTGCTGGCCAGTGTCATCTTCCCAACAAGGCCGCAAAGGAGATGCATGGGCAAAGAAGTGTTGTATTTAACAATAAAATGTGCGCTTGAAAAAGACAATGAGATTCTGTCCCAGTTTTTTGTTTGTGCATGTATTTCTGACGCTTATAGTGACATATTGATGGCTGTAGGCAAGACCACAGTGATAGGAACGCTGTGACGGGGTCTCAACCACCCACTCTAAACACTCAAACACTAACCTTCTGGTTTTTACTCTGGAATGTCACGGATCGAGTCTGTGTGTGTGTGTGTGTGTGTGTGTGTGTGTGTGTGTGTGTGTGTGTGTGTGTGTGTTTGGTGCAGGAGGACCAGACAGACAAAGAAGCTCATGCATAATTTGGAGAGTGTGCGTCTCAGTATGGCTTTGCTTTAAGGCCAGAGGGGGATTCAGAAGGAGACGGCTTAAAGCTGTACTTCATTGCACATTTCCTGGCATCTTTATTGTTTTTGTTTTTTTTACACACTTCCCGTCTAAATCCTTTCATTTATCCTTCTGTCTATATATATGTCTCTCTGGTTTGTTCCCAGCTGTGTCCTCTCAACCTCACCATCTGACCTGCTTACCGACTTCCTCCTCTCTCCTTCTTATTCTGTATTCATTCTCCAAATATAACACTCCAGCTCACAGTTATTCCATTCTTCACTTCCCTCATTGTCTTTTCGTAACCTCTCTCCACCGCCCTCTTTCTTGTCCTTTCCCAGTTTCTTTTTCTCTCTCATCCAACATCCTGCTCCTCCGCCCCTTGATTTAGAAGTTATCTATCTATCCATCTATGACCTCACACTTTTCTGGACAGCAATCAATGAGCAGCATTAAGCAGACAGCCCTACCGCACCCGGTTTCCTTCCCCCTCTGTCTCCCTCTCTCTGTTATGCAACACTTTTAGCAATCCACTGGCAGCCACCGCTCATCCCAAAGCCCTCCATAGCCCCCATCTGCCTCTTTTTTGTCCTCTTCCTTGGGGCTAGAGTTCAACACCCTGACTGAAGCCGCCAGCCTCTCCGCTCTCTCCACCCAGCCCTGCAAAAAACATGACCCCAATAACCACCCACTTTATAGATGGGCCAACACTTGCGCACTCACACAGAGCTTTGGGGTTTGCACTATCACAGGCTCGACTGCATATTCAAAGTGTCCATGTGTAATTGTTGGATGAATGATGGCTACATGTGCAGTCATCTATGCAACCTAATTATTTTCTAACTATTTATTTGTCAAAGTCTGCTCTTATGAAATAAAATGTCTCCTCATTCGTACTTGGGTATGCTTTTCAGGTGTGTGTGTGTGTGTGTGTGAGTGGGAGTGGGAGTGGGAGGGAGTGCAAGTGTGTGTGTGTGAGAGACAGTGACTGCCACAGGCGCAGCTGGCACAGACTGGTTACATAACCTGGTCTGTAGCCCTTGCTTGGCTCCCTGGATGGCTGACAGTAGACCTCAGACTCACATGCTAGCACAGACATGCGCGCACACACACACACACACACACACACACACACACACACACACACACACACACACACACACACACACACACACACACACACACACACACACACACACACACACACACACACACACACACACACACACACACAAGCATGCCGGCACGTACTTGCCTCACCCACTGCAGATGGTACTGGTATTACTGTGCGCACTGTGGCAGACGGCGATAAGTACGCATCAATCCTAATGAATGAGAGGGTCTTTGGGAGCAGCATGTCAGCCTGCATGAGAAAGCCGTCCTCTCTTCTCTCTGCTGCGATGATGCTTTGTAAACACAGGAAGGCATCTCTTGATGCCCTAATTTCCTATATCCCTCCCTTCTTCCTCCTCCTCCTCCTCCTCCTCCTGCTCCTCCTCTTCCACCACCCTTGCCCATATTTTACACCTACTCTTTATCTCCATCTCTCTTGCTGTCTTAACTCGTTTCTCTTCATCAGCTTTCTATTTCATGACCTTATTCTTCCCAGAATCTGATTCAATATGGAACCTGTTTCTGTTCATTATCTTCCAAGATGACTTTTCTTCTATCTCCTCTCCCACTTTCTCACCCATTTCAACTGTTTTCTTTTCTAGACATTTCTGATAAAGTAAACAGACGACCTGTCAATTCCTTTTCCATTGACCATTACAGTACTTTGCGACTGATTTGACTTCATTTTGAGAGTGCAAGTCTTCAGAGCAAAACATTATTGCTAAATCGTTACCTTTAGATGCAGTGTTTGCATACAAAGTGGGAAACAGATCATTTCAATCTCCTTGTCATACTCTGGTTTGATGTGTAATGCTTGCCAACATCATTTTATACTGATATTTCAAAAAACGATAATGATACATTTTCTGTTCTGATACTGCGTGTTGTGTTTTTTCTCTGAAACTGATTTAAAGCAATTGTGAACTGTAACTTTAAGCCAAAGTGACCCAAACATTATTGCAACTTTATCGAAGGGGAGGTGGATGAAGTTTGCCCGGCGGACACATTCCAGACCCTAAATCTCCTTTGGGAATGTAACAGGGGATTTAAAAAACATAAAATACACTTTTAAATGGGCTAGAAAGCCTGGTCCTTTCAATAGCCTGGACCCTAATTATCAAATTATATTACAAACATACCAAACAACATTGTTAAAAGTGCAACACTTTTTTCTCACCAAAGCTCTACAGTCCATATTGTAACATGCTGGGTTCAGATCGAGGAGAACACACACGGTACACGGTGCATTAACCCCGTGCACCCTTCACTACAGCCTGTTCCAGGGATCAGAACATTCAAGGTGGCCATATAATGCTGGCTGACTGTTCCATGTGGGTCTGTCAGTGCAGCACTATGTTATCTCAAAGCTGTTGACACAGTCAAAGCGTTGGGCTTAGTGCCTAACCAGGACAATAAACAGCTCTGTCCCAGATCCATCTCACCTTACCCATAACGACAGCCTCGATCACTGATAAACCTGTAGTAGTAGGCTCATAGAAAGTCTAAAACCAAAACTAATTTGTACCAGAAAGGGAAATCATATTTAGTAATGCAAAAGGTTGAGCCAGTCAGGTGGCCATTAATAGACCAATGGCCAAAAGACAAAAACTGCACAATATGGAAGAGAAGTGTGCCAAATTGTTTACCCAACCACATCTTGCAGATACGATTCATTGCTTATGACTGGAAATGATACACACTGTCAGATAAAAACTCTTAATTTCCAGGTAAAAGGGAGAGGCTTCTTCACCAGCCACTCAGCCATCTGCACGCACTTCCTGATGACGCCATAACCACAGGATCAGTATCATTGTGTGCGTGCGTGTATTCATGTGCGTGCGTGCACGAGTGCACGTGCATTCTTACAAACGCACACAAAGATGTTGCTCGTTATCTATTGTCACAGCTTTGATCCGCATGCTATTCCAGTAAATACTGTGTTGTAGCATCACTACACTCATCAATGAAACGCACCTCGTGCGCTCCCTCTCTCCGCAGCCATTCATAACTACCTGGCTCATTCATATTTTTGGGGGGGGAAACCGATTCAACAAAGCAGTCCATCTATTGTATTGGCATCCCTGTGTGCGGAAACGCAATGCAGGTAACACACATTCAGCGTAGGGGGTAAGGTGTCATCATCTGTGGTGTGAAAGGAAGCTGGATATCATCCATCCCGAATGATGCGCTGATAAATCTTGCATAATGTTACAAGCCCATCCGCTGCACTACAACACTGATTCGAAATGCTCTGAAGCAGTATGTGCAGCACGCGTGGGATTAAAAAAAAACTCTAACATAATATAATGCATTCAAATGTAAAATATAAGAGCCTTTGAGACTATTGCAGTGGCATTATAGAGATTTGAGAGATTACAAATCCATTAAGTAGACCTCCAATAAAGTCACCATGATATGATTTAAATGCAGCTGATGAATTAATAATGTTTAGAGTAAAGGATATTAGAAGCAGAGTGAGGATTGCTTTGTGCACAACGAGAATTGCATTGGGAGCATGTCACCCTGTACTGCTGCAGGAGGGGTCCCTACCTTCCGACGGTTCCGGAATTGACCCACATGCCACTCTGCTGGTGGTTCAGCCGGTCACTCAAACCGGACGGAGAGGCGCGCAGAATGAAGGGGTGTTCGCGGTGGTCCCGTTGTTTGTCAAAGAGCACATGCGACTGCAAGACAACTGCCCTGTCACATCCTTTCCTCTTACTTCCCCTTCGCCGCCTTCTTAGTCCAGCGTCTCACAGTCCCCAATAAGTGTGGACTCGCTGTTGCAGACCTGGTGTAATGCTGCTGTCGTTGTGGTTTTAATCGGACTCTTTTTAAGGTGCAATGTAAACATAGCTGGCCTAAAGATATTTCTGGTCTGCGCTACCTCCTTTTCTGTTGTTGTTTCCCCCAGCTGATTTCAGTCGAGGCACGCCTCCACGACTGCGCGTCACTACACAATTCAAGCGACTCATCTTGTGCTGCGTTCACGTGCTGTCAGAAAAATATTTATTTGGCGTAGAGTGACGCCTTTAAGGCATCTCCGCTGTAATAGATGCGGCTGCACGTCCGTGACATTTAGGGGTAGACTATAAGGCATAGAAGACATTAATGGTAAGGGCATTGTATATTGTAAAACATTTGGGTTGTGCATTAATTCCAACATCATATTCAACCCCTGGCGTTTACATATTCTCTTGCATTTAAAATTGTTACTTTGATGTGTGCGCCTAGTAGCTTTCTTTAACATAAATATCACCCAACAGAAGTGGCTGAACACTCCACACAACTTGTATTGAAGACCTTATGTTTCGAATGTCGGAGTTGAAGAGGACCACGTTAAGGTCTCATAAGAGATTAGGACTTAAGAGCCAATCGTATCCTGTAATGATGATAGTATCCCCGCCCCGAAAGTGTGCTCTTTCCATCATGTTAATGCCGTAAAGCATGCTGCCTTTTGGTGGTGGAGCATCCACTACTGTGCTGCTTGTAGACTCTCTGTCATTATGACTCTCATTATTACTCAAACACGAGGGATAGGACACTTAAAAAAAAAAAAAGCACGGAAAACTTTTACCAAAATATATCAAAAACTAGTTCGTAAATGTGCAAAAGTATAAATATCCATCTGATGTTTTAAATGTCCCCTTTAATCCTTTCCCATACATATTAGTCATTCCCTATCCAAACAAAAATCCAGATAAATGATGCAATCGTTTAGTTATTACTCATGGGCAATGGAGAGCATTTCTCTTCTATGGTTATTCTGGGTGTTCATAGCAACTAGCTACCACATAGCAACACTTATTCATTGCTACAAAAGACAGGAGCCAAGAAAGAAAATGCAGATCATGGATTGATGTGGAAAACACCCAACCTGTTGCCCTTCACATTCTTCTAAGATCTTGATGTCTGGGAATTACCTTCTGGAATGTTAAACTATATCAGAGAAGAAGAATGTTGCCATGTTGCCAGAAGGTAAAATACCTCCCTATTATGCCAGCAAAGCATTTTTTACTTAAAACTTAAGTTGCTTTGTAAAATGTATATTATCCAATTGAAGACTTTGCCCAGCCATGTTTCAAAGACAGGGACTTCCTCTGAGTCCATCTGCCTTTCATTGTAGCCATGCCTGCAATTCTAGATAAGAAGAGAAAACTGACTTTTTATTAGATTGCATTTTATCTTACAATTCATTTTGGACATTTTGCAGTGTTTGGCCATGTGGGGACCGAGTATAGTCAGATCTACCAACTTCCTCTCATGACTGGAAGACTGAAGACGGACCTCTACTGGTAGAATTTGGTACTGACCTCTCTGAAACAAAGAAGGTACAAGCTGCCCTCTCTGCTACATTATGTCAGTGTTGAAACTCAAGGCCACTGCACCTAGCCTACATCTTTATGATATATCCTTGTGCAGATCAACAGTGGCTGCCACACTACATACCTAGAGTCAAAGAGTTTAATAACGCAGGATAATGCTATAGCAAACCACTAATCTATTACTTGACCCTTTTTCTCCTCACTCTGTCGCCACAAACTCTGTGTGTTTTCATGTATGTTCTTGCACGCATCATGCAAAATCCCACATGCAACAACACCAGCAACAACAACACAGTTACGTGAACAAGATTTTAATGTGGAGTTTAAGTGGAGATGTCTTTTTTTTATATCTATTTGTCCAGTGCTGTCTTTAAGCCCTGAGAAAACTCTGGCCCCTGACCTGGCTGGCATGGCCAGAATGAAACAGCATGAAAGATGGACCGGAATGCTGCTGGAGAAAGCAGGGGTTCAACAGCACTGGCACTGAGCGGGCTTAGAAATGTGGAGAGACAGCCCCTTTGTTGGAGAGATGTACTTGTGAGAGAACTCTCAAGCAGCACAGGCTGAGCTTATGTCTGGCCTTTTCAGCTACAGTAGTACAGAAAGGGCTGAGTGGCTTTGTTTTTGAGCTTTATCGCTCTTTTATTAACTGTGTGGGAAGTCCACTCCCATTGCTTTTACACTTTGGTGAGATTAAAGTTGGGAGAATGAGCTGAGATCATTCTTTGGCATAACTACCTCAACAAGGAGTATCCTGCTGCTTGGACAAATACTCAGTTTAGTCTGCAGTATATTCAACTCCATCCAATGTTCCTCAAGTTTTTTTTCAAGGATTGAATTTGTTTATTTAGGTAAAAACATTTAGTTCAACTTCAGTAAATCCCAAATTGGTATCCTGTGGATACCGTTTTCCCTTTCACAATACTTTCATCTTACCTCTGCAAATGCCTTCACCTCAGTTTTCATCAAACATTTTGGAAGGACTATATTTTGCGGTCAAGGATACACAATATTTAAAATGTGACACCTGTTCATACAAAGTATGAATTGCTAGTGTTTCAGTCAAATTATCTACTGGTTTACATTATGGTTGCTTTTTGGCTCAAATGGATGGATTTTAGATGACATCATGAATTTATTTAATATTAAGCAATGGATAGCAGGTATGATCTTTATGGTCGTAGAGCACTTTGGAATGAAACTCTTCCCCTCATCTCATCCCCTCTTGTCCACTTCTCCACTGGCCCTATTCTCACCCCTACAGCTCGCCCAAATATCCAACAGGCCTGTGCACCCCCTGCCTCAGCACTGTACTGGAACTGTTCTAAAGCTGTCAAAACACCCAGCTTCTCACACTCCCCAAGTCCACAGAGAGTTCTCCTCAAAAACACACTGTCCCAAGCACTAATAAACACACACACATACAACACACACTCAATGGAAAACAGTCTACATGCAGCCCCGTATACACTGACAGAAGTAGGTCAGAGCTACAGTGGGTCTTCCAAACAGTCCTCCAGCACCATGGAGCTGATAACAGTATCAAAGATTACATTCTACCTTCAGCATGGACACACACACACACACACACACACACACACACACACACACACACACACACACACACACACACACATACACACATACACACATACACACACATATGAAGAAAAACCCTACATGCCACATGTACGTATGTATCTAAAGTATGAGATCATTTACTTTTTTTTTTGGCAGGATGACGCAATGCTGTTTTGCAGAGCGACAACAAAAAATGCATCAACACAGGAATTTCAATTTGTTCCTCTGGGAAGAAAATTCAGAGGTCAAAGGTGAGGCGTGAGAATGGAATGAATGACTGGAGGCTTAAGTAAAATGAGCCTGTGGAAAACTGGCATTCTTAAATGATTCAAGGTAGAAGAACAGTGAAAAACAGAAACATACATACATCAATGTCAATCTCTGACTCTGTATTGCCTTTTTATCCACCAATCACTTAATCTCTCTCTCTCTCTCTCTCTCTCTCTCTCTCTCTCTCTCTCTCTCTCTCTCTCTCTCTCTCTCTCTCTGTCTCTCTCTCTCTCTCTCTCTTTCTCACACACAAACACACACACACATGGAGAGGTGGCTGAGATGTGTTGCCCTGACATGAAACAGAGTGTTTTGTAACAGCTGGCCTGTGTGGCGATGGGTTGTGTGCATGTCAGCAGAGTGTGAGTTAAAGTGAAAAATATTCAATGCTAGATAAGGCCTGAGAGTTAGTACAGGAAGAGACAGACAGACAGAATGCAAGAGACAGGGTGAGGATATTGTTTACTTACTAACTTATCAGCATGTTGTCTTATCGACAATACGTTGGAAAACCCCATGTTTGTGACCAGCTGTTGTTGCCTCATTATATCCTAATGAAGACATATCACTCCATTGCTTACAACAGAAAAAGAGCAAAATACTACAATGTACTAAAGGGTGACAGTGCATTAGTCAGGAGCTAATGAATGTCTTCACTTGTGAATGCTGTTTTGTTCTAGCATAACACAGGTTGTATGCCTTGTATACATCTTGCAAATCTTTTTATATAAACTTGACAAAAAGGCTTTTTAAGACCATTTTTAATTAATTTCAAAATTCACAAATGTTTGTAATTCTTTTTATCTAGTGACAAAATTATGCAATTATACAATTTCCCCAAACTGGGCAGCATTTAAAAAAGAAATTGTGTTTTAGGTGTTGAATCAGCAGTGAATCAGCAGTGCCCTCAAAATCAATCATGGATTCAAAGAAAAAATCTGTATGATTAAGATTTATGAGCTATTAAATTGTTCCCACGGTCTCCTGTATCCCAAACAGTAAGCTAAAGTTATAACACTTTCTGTTGACACACTTGTCACTCTGCCCCGCCCCCCTCCCCCGTTGCAACATAATGTGTTTACTGATTATAACACCGATCAGGTCAAGTCCGTGCTGGTGATGATGGGCCATGATGGTAGAATATGTCGAGAAGGAAAAGATGGAGGGTGTGATGAGTGAAGGAGAAGGGCACCACTGCTGAGGGTGTGTGGTGGGGTTGGTGGTGGTGGTTCTCCGTCTGAGAATAAACAGACCTCTGATTATGATATTAATGCCAACTTAAATTTTTACTGTGAGTGCCTCACTGTCCCTTGCCAGCTGCTCTCAGACTCCATATAGAGTCATGTGGCATCTGGCACATAACCACCAACACCAAGTCTGCCACCATCAATGCCTACAGTACCCATGTCCTGTAACCTCTGCTTTTTTTGTGGCTATGGTTTCCTTGGCATGGCCTCAAGCCTGTTTCATCCTAAACCAGGGCCTAAAATATTAGAGTACCTGGTGATAGACAAGATGTAGAGGGGTTTTTGAGAGGCTGAAGGTTTGAGTGAATGCTCTAAATGCTTGGGGGGCATAAATCTTCTGCGATAAAGACAAAGACTGTGCATACCACAGGCATGATATACTGTCTGCATTCTGACTTGAGGGGATTGACATTGTACAGGCATGTTTTGCTCGTTTTTCTATGCCTAAATTCATGTACAGACACACAAAATAATCCTGATTTGACTGACTCTTGGTTTTTACATTAAATCAAACATGCAGGAATAAACAGGCTCCCCCACTAACAAACACAATTTTTGTAATGTATACACGCATAAACAAATACAAATGCACACTCTCTGCTGGATGGAGGCACACGGGTCAGTAGAGGTACCTCTTAAGCTGTGGCTGTCAAGTGGCAGGGCTAATCTTATTAAGGCTCTCTTCAGCCCCTGGTCCAAACTCTTAAAGTGATAGTTCACTTTGCTGGAAAATTAGCACATTTGACTCTAAGCATAACTTTAAAACTGAAGTGTTGCCATTTTGTTGGGGTAAGTAGTGTCCTATTTAAGCACAGATAATACTGTATTAGATGTATTAGATGTTTGGATTTGACATTCGAATAGGTTCCTCAGAATTGCAAGCAAATGGAGAGTGAAGATTTAAAGATCCATATAATGCTGGACATGGATTCTGTAAAGATCGAAGTGGCTGATTGACTTAAAAAGGAGCACTTGTGGTTAATGCTCCACCAAAGTGAAAAATCACCTTAATTACCTTGGGAAGTGAATGCTGAGCCAGTAGGTTCAGGATCTCCTTGGTGGAATAACTGGCCTGATGGCATGATAGGGATGAAGATGAGCTGTGCTTGGGTCAAGGGTCTGGCTTGGAATGACGTCACAGTGAGGTTTGAGAATCAGGTCGAGGAATGAGGCGGAGACAGATATGGAAATAGATTTGGAGATCAGGAAGGAGGTGGAAATAGGGGAGGTGCTAAAGCTATGACAGTAAAGCTAGGAAGGGAACATACATCAGCAGACCACAAGGACATGGACTGCAGAAGAAGCCATAGAACTACAACTATAGAAAGTCTGACGTGATCTTGTGGGCAGACCAGTGGCCCTGGTCTAAAACTAGGGCCAGATGCTACCATCAGTATGCAGTTTGGTTCGATGTTACCCATGGGGTGCATTTAAATACCAATGTTTATAAATTAAATATCAATACTCACAATACACCTGTAAACAAATGTAGTATATCCCCTAGTTGTATAGTCATTATCCATCTACACTTTCCTTCGAGATGTTGGACTACATACCAAATGAGGGACAAAGCACAGCACTGAATTCTGGAGAATAAAGGATTTGTGCCTGATGGTAGGATTCTGACTCACCAAGGTCATAACCATGTCAAACCTCTTTGCTACATCATGCCTTTAACAAGTTTAACAAGTGTAATCCTTTGAACATCTTCTCTATGCCACGTCTGATTAGATTTGTAACACTTACTCCCCAGATGCAATGTGGGTTCAATGTCGGTTTGAAATTGATTTAATCCACCAGGTATATTCCCTCGCAATTATTTAACAAGTCCTTTAGTTAATCCATCAGCAGGGATAAGAGTGGCGTTTATCATGGACTACCTGCAAAGTGCCTTAAATGGGATATGTTGTTCCTGGAGCTTGTTAATATGGAGATGGCAAGGTAAATGAAATTGGATGGATTTTTAGAAATACTTTTTAACAAATGTAAAAGATGAAACCCCACATGTAAACCTTAACATAAAATGATGTATGTGTCCCACTTTTTTGCATCCAACTCTTCTGGTGTTTACTTTAGTATGGCCTGTTGTGGCATTTGCCTAAATAGATGATTCTTATTCAATATATATATTATAAATATATATACTGTATATATATATTAGTTTTTTCTGAATAACAGTTCAATGCCAGTATGAAATATCCAGAATAAAACCCCATTCTCTTTTATTGAAGGTATTGAAGGTACTGAGACTAAAGCCTGGTGTTTACTGATTACATGTTAGGCAGCTAAAAAAACAACTTGCTATTAAACCTCACTTTGGATGCCCTGTTAATAGTCATTGTATAACAGTCACCACATAACTTTGGCCATGTATTTGCAGGAATTAGGGAATAAGCCAAATACAAGATACATATCAAAGGTCCGATTGTCGTGCTAGTATCTAATAGTGTTAATGGAAAGTATGACTCAACTGACCCAGCAGGCAACATCTGCCTTCATTCTGTTTCAGATGGGTTACCATGGTGGCTAACATCATGATACCTCTAGATACCTTTAAGAGCATGATTGACCAGCCTCTTAATGTCAGATCTATGGGTGGTAAACAACAAAGTACTGTAATTCGTCATCTGCCAGGAGGTTTTTCCATCAATACTTGTAATCTAAGTCAATCTGACACACCACTGCTACCTGTGGGGATGTTGGGAATGTTGTTAACCTCTCTGAACCTCAGACAGCTTTGCAGACACTCACACTCTGGTGAGGATGTATCAGAGTAAACTTTGGACTGGGTTTGGGATCAGACAACAAACAGGAAAAGATGACAGAGAGCAAATGGAGCTCTCAGTCCTCTGACGCATAGAACAGAAAACGTTGTAGTTGTTTAAGTTGCAATCATCTGGTCATGCATAAACATACATGGGCAGCCATATTGATAGATTTATAGTTCTTGAATGTAATGGAATGACATCATGCAAAGTTCTGACCAATGTGACAGTAACCAGGGTGAGGGGCAGGAGCAAAAGAAAAATGCAAATGTTGTGAGGAAAGAGATGCATTTGGCCTCAGCCCAGGTCAGTCAATATTCCAGAAACAGCCTGATCAAACACAAACTGAAGCCAAGCCAAATACCTCTGGACTTCAGTCTGGCACATGGAAGCAGAGATTACACTGCACTCAGTCAGTACATTGACCCAGCATACTCTGCAAAGTACTGTATAGGTTGGCAGCCTTTTTGGCTTGTGACCCGTTAAAATTAAGCAAAGTACCTGGGACCTCTCGTCACACGTTGCATATGTCCACCAGTGGCAACCAGTTAAACTAAAGAGTCATTTATATTCATAGTTTTATTTGAATAACTTTTAGAGGCTTAAAGTATCCAGTAATTTCTAAGAAATAAAGAAGAAATTAGAAAACAGTGGAGATTCACAGCTCTTAAAGCTATAAAAACTATACAGCTTGAATGGTACACGCTGCTTTAATCAGCTAATACTGGCCTATCAAAGATACAGTATAGCAGTATAGCCTTATAGCCGTATACTGTTTGTTGCCAGATATGAAAATGAAATTGTATTATGTAACTGTTATTTCTGTTTGGTGAGTTTATTTAACTGCAAAAGATTTAACTCAATACATTTCACTATAATAACCAAATTCCAAGGATGAGTGTTAGTGTAAAATGTTGATATCTACCAGTATGTTGTCCTTTTTTTAAATAACTATTCTTAAATATCTATATTGGTATCAGGCTAAGAAAACCAGTATCAGTCTGCCTCTATTTAAAACACACTGTTGCTCACAGATACAGAAATAGAAAGGAGGAAATGGAGGGGAGGTAAAGAACAGGAGTGTAAAAAGCAAAAATCACAGACAGACTGAGACCACATTACAGAGAGCTGGGACATAACAGGAAGGTCCTTTGTTGTCTTTAGTTCAAATATCCTGCATGTTGTTTATCCATTCTGTTCGTTAGAGTTCCTCATATTGTATTGCATTTGCACAAACAAAAACAAACCTGTTGTGTGGTGAATACCTTGATTCTCACAGACATAGCAAAACAGCAACGTATTTATCTCAATGGAAATGCAGTTTTGACTTCATCCAATCGGGCTTTGAGAAAGTTTGAGTGGGTTTTGTAACCCTGAGAGGTCAAAGATTTTTCTCCGGCAATAGAGGAGCCATGTTATCTTTCGACTGGCCACAGAAATCATCAAATATATATATATATATATATATATATAGTGGAATGCAATACCCTACACACTGCTTGAATCTGTCAAAATGGAGGTCAATATTGAACTCCAATTGCGGGAATATCGTTAAACAAGATGGCACATGCATGCACACAGATGCTCACATACACTATGCACAGTCGGCATCCTTAAATAGTGTGATGGAAAAATCTATACTGGTGTCCGGTTATTTCTGCACTGCTGCACCGTGGCCTGCTGATACAACCGGCATACAATAGTCACCTCACACTTTGACCACATGTCATTCATTGCAAAGCTGCAGCACTGCCACTGAGACTTTAATCATTTGAATAAGGGCAAGGGGCATTGGGGTGGAAGCTCTTTGTGCATAACTGTTGATCCCAGCTAATCCAAACCACTTGTGAACAGAGGTCCTTCAGACCAGAGAAATGTTCAGATGAGACACACTAGGATGTGGAAAATGTAATTTACTCATCTCAAAATGTCCTCAACAATTCTACACGGCCTTTAACCATTTAGTTTTAATAAACTAAATGGTTGTCCCTACTGTATTATTGATCACTGCGGGGAAGAGAAAGTAAAAAGCCATTCAACAGAAAACCATAAGTGCTATTATGGAGCATAACAACGCTCAGGAATGATTATTAATAACAGGACCTCTGTTGAGAAATGCATTGGTATTAAGAAGCACATCGTATAAAATAGTAATGATATTGATGATATTCAATAAATATTTATGTTGAAATGAGAGTCATGTATTCATTCTAGTGAGAAATAGAGATATACTATCTAGACAGATCTATATACAAGCTATAACTCACTATGTATGTATATTTATTTACATATCATCATGCTTCATGCTACTTTCTCATTTAACGATGAAAAAAAAGAAGGAACAACTTGACTTGTTTTATCATTTCTTTTTTTCTTTTTTTTCTTTTTTTTTAAGGAAAGAATTCCTGTAGTATGCAATGACTAAAAATAGATCCAAGCTGAAACTAGCTAGCCAAACCACATAAATTATGGTGAGTCAACTTCAGATTTTCATGGAGAGGAAACAGAGACTGGAGTCAGACAAACACTGACTAGGATGATGACAGAACTCTCATCTGCAACTTACCCTCAGTCAGTAAATCTGATTCATCCATTCTCATGTGTGAGAGAGAGAGAGACAGAGAATGTCAGTCAGGTTGCATCAGCCTCCTAAACTGCAAAATAAATGGGCAGCCCTCAATCGAATGGCATGTGGGCGAATCCAAGCACAAAGAAAACAATCCGTATATAGATTTGAAAGGAAACACCTTTACCCGTTGACGGGTATAATCACACGAACACAATTACTTATTTAAATGATGTGGTGTCATGAGTGCCTTGGCCAATATTGAAACTAGTCTGACCGTGATAAACAGGAATGGCACCCTTGGGCGTTTCTCATACCGTAGATTAGTTAAGCAGGGCGCAGTGTAAGAGGACAATGTCTGATGAGACATTCCGAGAAATTAAAAGATTTCTGGGTACAATGAAAGTAATTAAGTGCCAAAACACAGCAACACCCAAGGTCACAGAAAATTGAAAGAAAACACTGAACCATTGTTCTTGATCACGTTTCCAAGTGTCCCAGTAACACCAGCAATCAGCGCTAAAATGACATGAGGGTAAACGTCTACGTAACATTTAGCATGCAGTGGCAACTCTCTTTCTCTCTCTCTGACAAACAAGAAAATGAAACAGTTAACAAACTCTGCCGCTCTCACCTGAGCACAGACAATGACTGATGTTGCTGAGGGTTTTAATTGGGGTTTCTTAATTCTTAATTAATGAAATCCCCAGCTTTGAATAGTGTATGTAATGTAATGGGATGTGAGTTATTTCAGGAAGGCAGGTGGACAGACAGACCAGACAAGATGTGAAAACAAACAGGAAGAAAAAGAGACAGGGCTTGCAGGCATTGAAGATGAGAGACGCTAGAGATTATCACTGCGTCTGAACAACGCAGCAGCAAGAAATATGGGGCTGTTTGACTCCACACAGACATGGGAAGTGTGTGGGTCATCCTCCTTAGTCCTTTTGGGGATGGAAGCACAACCACACCTGTTCAATCAGACTCAACCTTCTATGGTGTGAAATGCAATCTATGATTTCAACACACACACACACACACACACACACACACACACACACACACACACACACACACACACACACACACACACACACACACACTTGAATATCTAGTTGGCATATCCTCAGTCATACCACTTTGGAGCCAATTCACCCAAGGGGATAAGCTTTCCGCCACAAACGAGAGAGAAAGAAAGAGACACCCAAGGATCAAATAGCATACTGAGATGCAAACATACAAATATATGCATGTCCACTGGCACGCAGATGCACAGGAAGATATATGTGTTGCAGTGATACATCCACATCACCATGATACACTGAAGTACACGCACACACAAACACAAAAACGTGAACATGAACATAAATAGAGAGGAGCTAGAGCCAAGCAACCAAGCTGTGCCTCTTAGTGTCTGTGGCATAACATGCTGTCTCTTTCTGAACACACATGCAAGTACCCACAAACATGAACTCAGTAAGTTACATGGATATGGTGAAATGAAACAGACATCAGGTCTGAAGAAGGAAATATTCAAATGTAATTTGCTGTGTGTGGTGGTTAAGCGGTTGGGGAAACAGTATCAGCAACTTTTATATGCTAATAATAATTTAAAGTGTGCCTGTCCACATTGGCAAATGTGAGATTTGGGCCGAAAACCTCGGAGTCCCAGTCAATCCACCCACCATTTTCTTTAAAGAGCACCCTCCTCTTCTGCTAGAATGCTACCTGACCCTGACCTTGTCTTATCTCAGGCCTGTGGTAATCAGTATTTTTTAAGCTGCACATGTGAGCAGGCAGAGTTTCCTACAGGTGACAATCCATAGAAAACAACCCAGAACCTGAAGGGCATGAAGTCATACCAAGAAATATCCACTAAAGTTTTTTTAAGTGGATTGAAATACATTTTGACAGACAGCAGCCAAATTGTGTGATTTTGTTAATTAACTACAATCCAAAAGCACTGATCACACAAAAAATGCAACGGTTCTTGCTGCATAAAAACCTTCAGCCCAGAACTCTTTCCCCATATTCTGTCAACAGTGAGATTGTGCAATAGGCCGCCCTGTCACTGCAGCCATCCTGGATCTCGACACATAACCCCATGTCATACCCTGGCCTCAGCCCAACCCGGCCACAACCGGATGAAAACACCATCCCGGACATTAAGTGTCTCTCTTATCTCCTCTCACCCTCTTGGTCCGAACCTGCCCTGTCCTGTCCTCAGTGGCGACGCAACGCCTTCCTATCAGAGTCTCTCACCACACACAAACAGCCCATTGCCTCACACATGAGCCGTCTGGCCTTGTAACGATGTGTTTTACTTCCTGCAAACATGCAATCGGGAGTATGTACAAAAGAATTGTTGCAGGCATATGTGTTTTGTATTAATATTGTTTTCATTGTTTGCTGGACCAAACTAGGAAAGACTTTTGTTTACTCACTGTAACTCAGACCAGCCACAGAGGCCGATAAAGCTATTCACACACACACAGTAGAGAGAACGTGCTTGTGACAGGGCAATGGATTATCACATTAGAGGAAGTTAAGACAGATGTTCAAAGGAGTTTTACATGTGAAATCGGTTGTAAAACTGTTGAGTTTTTTTATTTGCTCTGAGAAGCTAACAGATCCTTTTTCTTCAAGATAGAGGAAGGTTACTTGCTTCTATTTTATTTCAAAACTTAGAAGAGGAAGTGGGAAAAGATGCAAGATGTTTCCCTCAGATTTAACATGTTTACAGTGATACGCCGTCTAGCGCCTGACATACACTCGCTCACTTGATCTCTTTCTCAATCTCTCCCTCTCTGTCTTTGTCACTCCCTCAGCCTGCTCTGCTCTAGTTTCCCCTCAGCCAAACCCCCTTCGTGTCCCTCTTCCTCAGGATCTGCACTCCTTTTCCTCCATTCTATCTACTCTCTACAGCTCAATATTTCTCGTATTCATTTTCAAACAAGCTCCTACCCTCTCCTCTTCTCTCCTCTCCTCTCCTCTCCTCTCCTCTCCTTTCCTCTCCTCTCCTCTCTTCTCCCAGCACATAAGGCCTATGCTCCTTAACTTTCCCCTCGCTGTCTCACTCTGCTTTCTCCTCTTGCATACACATTCTTTGCTCACTGACACCCTGTTTAAAAAACAACCAAAGAGGCAGCCAATAAGAGAGAAACAAACTGTACAGTTGCCATCACCAGCACAATTGCTTGCTTCTCTCTCTCTCTCTCTCTCTCTCTCTCTCTCTCTCTCTCTCTCTCTCTCTCTCTCTCTCACTCACCCCCCCCACCCCACCCCACCCACCCACCCCCCACACCATGTTTTCACTCTCTCCAAAACTTACTCAAGAGGACAAACATCATGTGGTGCTGGTAAGAGAAGAAGACACTGTTGTACGGTGACTGTGAGTCTCTGTTTTAGTTTTTGTTTTCTTTTTGATGTGTGAATGCCTGTGTTGGCGTGCAAGGGTGTGCATTTGAGTGTCTTTCAATTGGGATTGCTTTCGTGTTTTAATACTTACAACTCTCCATCCTTGCATACATACATGCATGCACATACAAACAATGCAAACTAGCCTTCCCATGCACACATCTCACAGCCACAAGTCATTCTGGATCCTGTTGAGGGGAGGTGTGTGCTCGAAGCAGACTCTGTATGTGTGTATTTCTGTGTGTCAGTGTGCGTGTGCGTGTGCGTGTGCGTGTGCGTGTGCGTGTGCGTGTGTGTGTGTGTGATAATGCTCAACTCACACAAAGACTTGGCTTCATATATGACTCCCAGCTGTGTGGATTTGGCCCTCTAGACGGCCATCCAGCAACCAGGAATGTTTAGTGTGCAACTCTACTGGAAAGCCCCAGTTACCCATACACACACTCACAGCCTCCTCTGGAGACATCCCACTCCTCTGAGCAGGGGCAGACATGAGGGATGGGCCTCAACCCAAAGGAAGAATGGTTCAAATTCCACAGCTGATAGAAAAACATCGAGGAGTGGGACAGCGGAGGAACTGATGTCAACTATGAGACCATCCACCCACACCAATCATCTGTTCTGTGCTTACAGTGTTGGAAAAAGGAAGAGGAAATAATAAATAAATAGGAAATACTCGACTCTTGGGGGCATTGCTGGTGTTTCTGATAACTGAGTGCTGTTTTGGCTGTTGACAGAGATAACAACGTTCCTTCCATGCTTTGGCCTTTATGTACTTTAGCATATACAGTAACTAACTAACTCTGCTCTGGAGACACTTCAAGCTGGACTCACTCATCCAGGCTGCAGGTGGTGGATATGTCTGATTCTGTATTTAACCATGTCAAGCAAACTAGACTCTGATGTTTAGATTGTGGCACTTTAAGTATTTTTGGCATCATTGAACTACTATAATATTGACTGCATGACGTATAGTATATTAATACTTGGAATTATATTTTCCCTTTTCGTAAAAAGTAACTTGTGCTGCTCTTTACTCAAATGTTATTGCTATCATTCCTCATCGTAACATTGCATGATATATGTTATAAATCTCTTTGTGAGTATGCCATTTTTTTCACAATATCTTTATACTTAAAATAGAAAAAAGAACCAAAACATAACAGGCATTTCATGTTGACTTGGCACAAAATAAAACTGACCCTTTAGGGCAGAAGCCACGTTGATTTTATAAATGTAGTGCATATTTTTTATTTGGGTTGACTTTAAGTGTCACACCCAAATTGATTTAATAAACTTAAGTTTGTAGCTGAGCATTGAACATAAAAGCAAAGCTGTGTTTTATACATTTATACGGTTTTGCAAATTTTTTGGGGGTCTCATCCCCCAAACAGCTTAAGAAATACTGCCCGGAGCAGAAGTTACATATCAGGCAAGTTCAACCCGAGGTCTGTCCATAAGAGCAAAGCTGAGCCACCCTAACGAACCGTTATGCAACCCTCCACATGTGGTCTGCACTGCAGACCGTTTAGTTGAAAGCATAATACAGTTTACAAGTTAAGGCTAAGGTGTGACAGTCCCCGGGGCTCCTACCTTTGAAAGACATTCACTTCTAGAAATCACTGCAGGTCTTTCTCCCCTCGCCGTCCACTTTGAGTTCACACCGCTCCGCCGCTCGGTTCCCTTCAGTTAATTCTGGGCAGCGCTCGGCTCTCGCCTCTCCCCATTAAACTGCAACAAGGCACAGACACATGCGATCACTTCAGAGCATTCCTCTGGATGAAAACACCCAATCACAACTCACACGTTTCCAACACTTGCTCCGTCTCAGCCTGGACTTGAATGTCCTCAAATGATCGGCTTCGTTTCTGAGCGCTCGTGTTTGGTGAAGACCTGCCAGAACTGACAGAAGGAAAAGACTCCCGACTGCTGCAGCCGAGAGACGCCAAGAGGAATGTAATTACGCGAAGACTGCTGCATATTGCAAAAGCAGCAGACATGCTCTTGTTTGCAGCCCCCCTCCTTCCCTCTATTGTGCTCAGCGATCTGTCTGGGCTGGTGTCCGCCTGTGGTCCTGATGCGAGTTTGTTCCACGTCCCTTTGTTGTTTCTGTCACCAGGAAGGAGCACATGGAGGAGGGATCCCTTGTCCACTTTCTTTTGTCTGTATTTTTTCTAAAGTAATGATCCGACTTTACAGCACAAATGCACGAGGGATTTATCCACGATTTTAATTTTTTTTTTTTTTTTTTTTTTTAAACAGCTCGCTTGCATTTCATCCTGATCGCATCTGTGTAATCGCATCTCTAATGATTTGTACTGATTTAATGTGTTCACTTCCCATGTGTAAACATAGCATGTCCTATAATAAAAGTCCGTTTGCCTTTTCCTCTACCGCACCCATCTTTTTTTGTTGTCCTCGTCCCCTATCTCACCTAATTTATCGCCAGAAGTTTAGTCCTCGCTGGGTAGTGGGGTGAAGCTGTTGTCTCTGTCTCTGTCTCTCTCACTCTCCTCTCCTCTCTTTTCCTTCTCGCGTTGTGTCTCCTAAGCGGCGGCAGAGCAGTTATGTTTCACTCTGGACCAGCCTTCACCACTACAGCACGCCAGCGCCTATCAGCGCAGTGACGACAGCCTCACTGCTTGTCACCGGTGCCACACCCATCCATTCATAAAGTAGAGAGCGTGCCAGCCTCCAGGCCGGACAGTGCGCACGGGGAGGTAAAAGATGCATTGTAGGCTATAGGGACATCTGAAATTACTACGGCAACACGCCTCGAATTTTTTGTGTCGCATATTTTAAATATATACATATGAATCACTTTATGAATTTTACCATCTTAAGAAATCCACAATTTATTTAATAGTTATTTTCCACAAGCAAGGAATTATTGATGTTTGTGCAGGCATGTGTAACGGTCCCCAATAGACTCTCTAAATAGAGTATAGTATAAAGAGGCTATATGCAGTAATGTAACATAATTATTAAATTGCATTGTATTTGGAAACCTGTGTGAATTATACAGATGACTATTGAAGTTGAAACAATACATTAGTGTAAAGTAGTGAAGGCACATTTGATAATCACTTAAATGTTTTTAAAACAAAAATGCCCCCCAAATATTAATATTTGCTTGTTTTCTTAGTATATTATGATATTGTGATATAAAATATTTTGGACTGTCGGTTGGAGAAAACAAGACAAATAATGAATTGCTTAATCAAGAAAATAATCTTAAGATTACGCAAAAATAATTGTTAGTTGCTACTTGAGCCACAATAGTGTGTGACGCTTCATACTCTGTGACATCCATACAAATATTAACATAGGCTAATATATTGTGAACATGAACTGGAAGAAGTATCTGTGATCTTGCTCAAGACCACTTCAGAAGGGCTGGTGCTCACCGACTCGAGCTTAAAGCAGGTCCTCCCAGCTTAGTCGCTCACAATGCTGACTCCATTATGTTCACCTGCAGAACCTGCCTGTTTGTGAAAGGTTGTGTAACAGCATTCCAACACCTTTGTTTTTATCCGAACCAACCCAATTACTTTTGCAACCATCTGGGTGGATGTTCAAGACTAATAAGACGCTACTGAATACTTCAGGGAGGATGCTACCCACAGCCATTGTACAGTACAGACACTGAAGTTTACCGTAGAAACCATTACTCACTAATCAAACATCTGTCATGTGCTGTCAAACCTTTTTGTGGCCAAACTCCTCTGACACTGATACCCAGGAGATGCCCAGTAAACCAGAACTGTATGGAGGGACTTCTTCAGTTGTCACATACTGACAATAAGCAGACAGCTGGTGTGAAGCTTGATGTTATCAAGGTATTGCTAAACTAAATTATGGAGACATAATGAAAGTACAAAGTATGAAACTTCCACTTGGAAACAAGCAGGAACAACATGGCAATGTACAAAATGACACAATAAGAAAAAAACAAGATTCAGTCCTCAGTATCAACTTGTTTATTTGAGTTATCAGAAAAGCATTTTAGGATCCTTCATCAGCATTTCTAAAAATGTTCTCTGTGTATGCAAGTCTGTCTGGAACTTGGCAAAAGCATACATGTCAAGCTTGGGCTGTGAGAGGCCCTGCAGTCTCACAGCTTCTCTACGACTCCTGCTCAGGCATCTGAAACAGCCATTGTCCTGTGAAGGGAACGAAGCAACCTGCCCAGGCTTGCTCCTATCTCAGTCCTAGGCAACCGTCCTCAGGCTGTGGCCAGCAGGCATGGAAGTCATCGCACAAACACACAGAGGCACACACACACCATTACAGATGGGTGGTGGAACATCATGCTGTGGCCAGGACATGGATACCGTTTTGGGATGAACTACTATTGTGTGTGTGTGTACCGTACACCTGTGTGTACTGTGCGACACACAGGTGTACTGAACCGTTATCTCAAAGTGTCTTGTATAGCACTTTTCCCCTGCCAGTGGGCCCTGCAATAGCACTATTGATGCAGCCGCATGGGCACAATAGGGGCATAATGGGGGCGTCCACATGGTTCACCCCTCTCTCAGTCTCTCTTCTGATGGGGCAAACCGCTGATCCCAGGGTTGTGAAAGGCCTGCGTTGGCTGAATATCCATAAAACAAACACAGCACACAGCACACAGCACTCAACACAGACTCACACTGCATCAAATACACATACAAGCATATAAACAAACAATACAAAACTCACACACACACAAAACGGCGATCTTTGTCCCCGCTCGGATCGATTTCACTCAGCAACTCTGTACCTCCACTGTGGCATGTTAGGCGACACAATGGCCTTTGGCACCATCCATCGAAAGACCACAATGACATCTAACTTTGGGCGCTGACTGACCACAATGGGCCTCTCTTTGCCTCTTTGCCTCTGCTATTCTTCTGCCTGATCTCACAGACAAAGCAGTGTTGCAGAAGTGCCAATTGAGCTTGAACAATCGCTCACAAAGGAGGCACTGACTTGGTGTTTCCAGCCCTCTTGCCAACTGTACCACATTCGGGGCAGTGTGGTGTGAAGGTAAATTGGCATCATATGCAGGCATACTCAGGAGCGCAACTTGGCTTTGTGGCAGTTATTGATTTGTAAACAATAATTTCATAAGATTTTTTCAATTGGCATGAGCCACAGTGATACACTCAGGTTTAGTTACTGAGGTGATTCTATTTATAAAATAAAATACCACATATATTATCTGTTTCATTATCGTGTTTCTTTAAAATACATAAAATCTTAATTAGAATAATTGTGCAATGTCAGAAAATTTGATACACACATACACTCTTTTTAGATGTATATCTATACAACATCTAATTTGATTTGATTCAAAAGATGATTCTTTCTGACAAACGTCAAGGACATTTGTTTGTTAATCTTTTTCAATTACGTGTCCCAAAACAAAACAGGAAATATGACTCAAATTAAATAGTAATGACTCTGAGTCAGAGACAGAGACACACAACAATCTATCGCCCCATGTTTCTGCTGAGCCAGGAAGTGGTGGTCCACTAGAATTGTAAATATAATTGAATGTCCCTAATGTGATCTTCCAGGGACTGGCAGTTTGAAAAACAATCCCATCCCAAGACTCTACAACACCCTCCTTACCTGCCCTTGTAACTCCTAGATCGTTGTTGTGCATTTTAGGGTTGTTTTTTGAAGTGCTGTTTGACCTGCCATGACCCCACCACATTTGTGCACACTGTGTGCATATATTTAGAGACCTCAAAAAAGCAGGGCTTATGTAACTCTTTTTGTCGACTGAGGGGCCAAATGTTACTTTGCCAGTGTGGACATAACCACAACCATGAGTTCATCCCTCAATCTACCCGTGCATCCATCCAACTCCATCAAGGGGTGCCATTCGGTCCTTGGCCAGAACCCACACAGTTTTGGGCACCTGGCCTCCTTGGCCCACAGTGCCGGCTGTCTGATGTCCCTCCTGTGTGTCACTTAGGTGCTATGAATAGACGGTGGCGTATGCTCAGTGCTGTCAGCTGGGCATTGGCACGTGTGTGGCTCATGTCAGCACGGCCACAACGCAATACTCCCAACTGGCGTCATTGCACCGTCAGCACATTCGGGTCGCCATGGAAACAGGGACGAGCACAACTACCTCTGCCCCGACATCCATTGGTTGTGTTTTCCAGACAAACTCTGTTCTCTTTCTCTCTCTCCCTATTTCTTCCCGTCTTTCTTTCCCAATCTTCGTCGTGCCCATTTTTATCCTCTTCTTTTCTTATTTCTTCCTTTCTTTTCTCTCTATCTCTTTCTTTCTCTCTTTTTTGTTTTTGTTTTTCTGTCTCCTGTTTACGTGACTTATGACGCTCAGCAGGGAACAGGAGGTTCAAGATTGTATCCTGAGGGCTTTATATTCATGAGTCTTGTAATTGTCATTCTCATTGCTCTAATGAAAAATACAGGAACATACCCACTGATCATATTGTATTTATGCAAGGTCTGGGGCTTCCAGTCTCCTTTGGATACTGTGTAAAGTGTGTTTTTGAGTGTGTGTCTTCTTCACTGGTGTGTCAATGGCCAAAACCGGAGCTTCTTAAGGTCGTCCAAGTGCATGAGGTCTGTCACGTCTCACTTCTCCTCTGACCTTCTCTCATAGCCAAACTTCTCTCTCTTTTCCTCTCCTTCCATCCACGGAGGCATGCGGTGTGGGAGCAACTGGCCCTAATGGAAGGGTGTGTGGGTCACTGCGTTTGTCAGGGAGATCCGACAGCTTTCTCAGGACATGTGAGCAGATTGCAGTGTTTGTACTTCTGCTCCATTTACCTTACTGTGTCCTGTCTGGCAGGCAGGAGGCCAGATGGGTGGAGGGGGCAGGTAGGCTATTAAGTTAATGAAACAAAACTAAAAGACAGGAGTTGCTCAGCGGCTGAATCCTCGTCCCAGTATTGTGGTTTTGAAGTTTTTAGTCTCCTGACAGTGTGTATGACACAGAACCCTGCTTTCAAAATTATCAGAAGAGTTCATATTCATCCATTAAACTATTAACTATAATATGCAGATGAAGCAAAGCACAAAAGTTCATTAAAACAGTCAGAGCCAGAGGCAGTCTTGCTCTCTTATACACCATGTGAGAGCACTGTTACATGATACTATGCACACTTTTCAAAGAAGTCATCTATAACTCAGTCATGGAGAGCTTAAGTTCATGTCCAGTGAGTTCATAAAGAAAACACATTAACTAACAATAATTAAGTCACAGCCAGTCAGTTAAAGTTTAAACCACTCTGACTACCTCTATGTGTCATACGGTTGTGAGTATGAGGGTGTTGGTAGTATCTTCACTACCAGCCTTCATGATGAGTGACAGAGCAGCTGGACAATGATGTGTTGGGTAGAGGGTGTCAGTAGGACACCACTCCAGTTCATATTTTCTGATATGAAAATTAGCCTGAGCCTTTAAGAACTAAATGCATTATAATCATCTTACCTAATGTATGCTTTCTTAATTCTTGGATTCAATAGAAAATATAGAGTTATAATAAAAAGCTGAATAAATACTTTGTAACCAAGAAGGTGTTGATAATAACCATAATAATGACAAAAATACCTAAATACAAGCAGTTCACACTTCCACATTGTTAATATCAAAACAATATTATTGTCTAAGTAGATACTTATGGGAAAAGCACACGTAACGAGCCAGGGAACCTCTAAAAAAATATATAGGTTATAGAACTGTTCTGGATTATAGATACGGTGTCCAAGAGTAAAAGATGACACCATGCATAGGCATTGCTAGAAATGAGCTGCTGAGTTACCATACCTCTGGCATTGAAAAGGTTACCCAAACAACAATGAATGAAAATGAATGAATGAAAAGCATGCACTTAAACTAGAGCCTCCCTGACCATGATGACAAAGGTTACACTGTCTCTAAAGAAACAATTTGACATTTTAAGTAGATCCATTTTTGTTTCTGCCTTGGACTGATTGAGCTTTGCTTGACTTGCAAGAACAAATGTTGCTTTGATTAATGAACTCCATACCAACCACTAACACACATATGCACACACACACACGTGGCACACGCACACCAGAGCTGAACTGAAGACCCTCTGTTGAAGCACAGCAGGTGCTATATAAAACTCACTCTCTGTGGTGGTACTGTTAGAGTGACATTAAAACTCAACCGGTTTCCTTTTTATTATTTGTGTAAAAATGCAAAAGGCACTCTTTTGTTTATTGGTTGTTGAACATGGTGCATCTTGACACTGAAATGATTAAAATGACTATTGGTTCCATGTCTGTTTTCCATTCGGGCATCAGATAACTGTATGATGCTTCTGTTAGTTTGTCTGGGCTTTCTCCATGGCTACCAATTAGGAATGGTGTGTGCACACTGAGGTGAATGCCAAGTTGGTCCACTCATAAAGCCTGCATTTCTCCATCTCTCTTTTTCTTACTGACACACACACACACACACACACACACCTATGTGCCCATACAGAGAAACAAAGAACACATACAACCTAATATTTGATGGAAATGTTTATGTATTTCAAATTCAGGTGGTGCCCATAAGACAGCCATTCATCTCTTTCATATTAACCCTATTAGCAGTCTCACTGACAGAGCACAATGATATGGGTTGCCAGGATATTGCTGTTATTATTGCTGCAGCTCTATTTTGAGACTCAATAACTCTCACCCACACACTAGAGGTAATGGGAAGGGTGTTTATTTGCAAGGAATAGAGTGGTGGGAATTAAAAGCAACCAACTTTTGATCAGTTTCATAAAGCAAAACAAAACTAAAGATTGACCATGCGAATGATCTGGTGTATTATATTATACTTTCCTAAGTGGAAAAAACAACACAAAGCATCCCAGTCTAGTTTTGTCCTACAATTGGATATATTATTTTGATGAGAAACTCTCCTTTATTGAAAGAAGGATGTGAAAACAAGTTATCAAAGATCATTTCACAGTGATTATTACTAATCATATTATTACAATACTGTAAATATCTAGCTAAACTAAACCTAAACTAACCACATAGGCATGCACAAACATACACATGCAATCATACGCAGACACACTGATTTAAGTCTGAGAGCAGACTGACTTTATTTGGAAGACTGTTTTGAATGGCGCCATCTGCACATATGGCCACATACACACATAGGCATGAACACACAATAACACACAATAACACACACTCCAGCGTCAGCACATCAATGTCGTCAGACAATCCAAACAGTGCCTAGTGCTAGGCAACCATGCCATCCCAGTGCAGATGGCAGTGTCTGATCATGTTTACTTTACTCTAATCTGATGCACTTAAGTCCCATTGCCTACCCATGCTGTCTAAATGACGTTACTGGGGATATAGTCGTGTGTGTGTGTGTGTGTGTGTGTGTGTGTGTGTGTGTGTGTGTGTGTGTGTGTGTGTGCGTGTGTCAGGATGGACCAACTAATCGCTTCTGTAAAATGGACTACACCTACACGGTCAGTGTACACATAACGCTGTATTTACTCCCCGTTTTGTAACAACTTAAATGACTTCATCGATAAACCAATAAACCGATAAACCAGTCCTGGATTTAAGGATGGCCTCACGTTGATTCTAAGCTCTTCTGAGAAGTGATGTATTTCTCCCATCGCCGGCATTCAATGCAACAGTGTTGTGCTTTCACATCATTTTAAATGGTTCATCAAAACATTACCCAAACATGTTAGAAACCTAAAATTAAAAATGTCAACGCTTTTAATGAAGTTCAAAATAATTTCAACCAAATCTGACAACATGATGGATGTTTTTCTTTCACCAGTGGAGCCTCGACTTTCTTTCAGAGAAGATTTATAATAATGTGAGTCAGTCAGCACTGTATGTTAAGATATTCCCCCAAATCAGAAGCCCACATAAACAGGAAGGGTGGATTGTCCTGCCATGACATGTGTGGGTTTTCCATGGTACAGCCCAATGATGCACTGAAGCTGTGGCTTCGGCGGTGGGTGGGTTGGCATGGCCTAACTATAATATAGCAATAAAACACAGCTAATCCAGTACACTGCTATCAACCCATTTCCGTCATCGGTGCATGTTTGCAGACTGGATGAGCTGTTTAAGTCATTAGGCCACTTCAGTCAATCCACATTCCAATTATCATAATCACCAGAAGGAATTATTACACACCCTTCTCTGTTCTTTTCAACCTGTTCCACCTGACATATTGTGCTCCATACCATTTGACTATGTCATTTGCATAGCATTATTAAAGTACATATGAAAACAACAATTGATTGTAACCATCTTTAAATACTACAAATATGACAAGATGACCCCAATTAAAAACAAAATGAACAAAACTATAGTTTAAACGTTTTTATGATAACAAAATCAAATGACAGCGTCAAAACAATATGCGAAACGGGTGGATTGAATCTGCGGCTCCGCTTGGCTTAAGTTTCAGCAATTTTGTTTTGTTTTCCTGCCGGCAACTTTAATGATTTGATTCACTAGTCTCACTGTTCTTGATATTGTTTTCTGCTGCAGCAGGCAGCTGTTTTCAGCGAAAAAGCTTTAAAAATTCACTCAATGCTTCTTGCTCATAAAACATAGTGGATAATTTAGCACCTAAAGAGACAGATATTTCCCCCAGGAGTTGGTAGATACCAAAAACAGAGCTGAAAGAGAATGATAATTGGACTTACATTCGCCAGGTGGCCAGAAAAACGACTGATGTTGTTTGACCTAGTTCTGGTTTGCACCTGTTTGTCTGTACGTCTGTCAGTCAGCAGTGATAGTTTTTCAGGTCTGTCCGTGTACGGTGTTCCCATTTCAGTGTGTTTAAAATGGAAGATCTAGTTATACAGCGTGTCTATACGAGCTGGTTTCCTGGTTGCCTCGTCAGAGAGCTAGTCTGTCTGTAGCAGCAGGCTGGAGGGGCTTTAGGCTCTTCATCCCCCGCGGTGAGGCTCCATCCCAGTAGGCTTAGCGACACAGGCCTAGGCAGCTGCCACAAGGCTGGATGGGCATGGGATAAATTGCTCTTCCTCCACCAGAATAATGAATAAATACTCAAACAAACAGCCTGAAAGATATTCATGTTGTGGTGTTCACAAACACACCTACAGATATCTGCCACACCCACCAGCACATACTGTCAAAAACTGGTCCTGATGGATGAACTTGTATTGTGGCATGATGCTTCGTCGATACCCGTGTACAGCTGTCCACTGAACTAACTTGTCCTGTTGGTTAATCCGCTTTAATTAGTAAGAATGTGAGGCTTCGAAACATGTCTTAATAGCTGGAAAATAAAAGGCAAGTGCTTAAATGATGCCATGATGACTTCTCACGTCACTCTCATTAATAAAAGATTTCCACTGGGGGAATAGGATAATGAATGTTGCGCAACCACCATTATTACTAGACACACATGCACGTACACACATGAATACTTACTCAGTCTAAATAGATTCATATCTGAGCACAGTTCATGTCGAGGTCTCTTCTCCCCAACTTTGTGTGCTCAGCTGTGTGTAACACCTTAGAGCCGACTATTGACAAGTATTGTAGCAGTACACAGCATGAGTGGCCCCGCGGCTGTGTACGGGACTAGAGCGTCGCACAGAACTATTGACTTAGGTAACAAAGAATAAATTACTGCTGTTGTTTGTCTCCATGTTTTTCTGTGAAAAGTGATGTCGTATTCCCTTTCTCTACTCTCGGCCCTTTCTTCAACAACCTATTTTACTGTGCTCTGTACTTCCTCGGCTCTTCCAATCATTTGCTTATTTCATGTATCACTTTTGACCAAGCTTTCCCTCCTTCATTACTGTTCCAGTTAGTTACGTAATCTCTGTGTCCCTGTCATTTGGGACCTCATATTGACAGTTTAGTCCTCCACTGACCCTCTCCAGCCAGTAGAGTTAGCCATCTCCCCGCAGGCAGCTGGGAAGCATGACACCACATGACATACTGAAAATTATTGATTTCATGAAGACTTTGTCTGTGTGTGCATGTTTATGCTTTACAATTGACGAGGCCATCGGCATTAACATGGCTGTCAGGTGGTAACTACCAAATTTGAGTTACATAACCTGCCTTGTGTGTGGGTTCAAAACAATCTTGTCAGTTGATGTTATGTGACCAGTGTTGACTGCAAACCAGAAAAGACTAGAACTCAGGGATTTAATATACACGCTCAGCTCTAAACTGACAAATAGAACACAAGGGTCGGATTACAATACCGCGTTGCCTGAATATAAAAAATACTCACATGACCTGTGATAAACAAGACCAGATTTTACAGCTGAGTTGGCAAGATTTGATTTCAGTGAAGGCATATTCAGCTCGTCTTAATAGACCCTAAACAACAATTTATCTATTGATGTTGCTTTTGTACAGTGATTCTATAAAAAAAAATTAGGATAATGGTAGTGAGTAGGTTGCACTTGTTTTCAATAAAGGCCTTTCTAGTTCTTCAAGCAGTTTTCTATGAAATAAAAAGACCTTTTGTTTAAATACCTCTTTACTAAGGCATAACCAGAAAGCAAGGGTAACGAATACATCACAGAAACAGTTGGAAAAAACAGTCTTGCTTCAGATGTAGCTATATTGGTCTGTAAATAAAATTATAATTACAACAAGAAATACATCAAAGTAAAAATGTAATCATCCATTGAAGTCTGTCACATGCTAGACTGCAGAGGCATCTGAGGGCATCCTGCTGACTCTACTGCTATTATGTCACCATGTCACTTTATCTTGCCATCTTTGTCTCTAAAAGCTCTTGTATATACATTGCTCTTTTTCATTTATCTATTCTATCATTTCAGTTTTATTAATAATATACTTCTTATCATATATTGCTTTCACTTTCTCTAAAAGTATATATTATCTGATAAATTAGCCAATACAATGAACATACAATGTTTATAGTCTCCCTATGCGATTTTGACATGAGTGGTCTGTGTCTTGTGTTCTGCACACAGTATCCAACCGGAATGTGGAGTTTCTCGAATAGTCTGTCTACGACCTTTAACCTTTTAGGCAACCTCTCTCTGTCATCTAGTGAAATCTGTTATACTATATACTATACTGTCATTGCCTTGCTCAAAAATAATTGACCCACAGCCCCATCTGTTGGTGCATTTGTGAAGTGCAACATTACGACCCAGACACAGCTGCTTTGTTGACAAACTTTACTGGTACAGCTCCTTGAAACAATAATTATGTCAGAAGGAATAATAGAATAATTTATAACTTTTTAAAGCTACATTTTCATACATATAAACATGTTTACGTATACTTTTTAAATATGTTGTTATATGCTAATTTCCTTCAAACCTTGTAGATACAGAGATAGAAAAGGCGTGAAAACAATGCTTCTCCCAAAAAATTGTATGTAAAATACCTTGCAGAATCTCAAGCTGACCCTTACATGGGCCCTTTTGACTCTTCTCTCTCTGGATCATGATGTCTTTTCAGAAACACTCCAATACATCGAATTCACATTCATATACGCGGTCTTATGACTGTGTGTAACGGATAATCTCACTCAGGTCATAGCCTGTCACTGCAAAGGCATAACCATCGCCGTCACAGAACTTGGCGCCACAGATTTGCGTGTCCGTCACACACTCATTGTACAAATGGGCAATCTAAAAGGAAATGAGGAAAACACACAGTCAGGGTCTCAGTGAGAGAAAGTGTACGTTAAATATGGAGGAGCCCACCATAAATTGTGCCTTGATTCTGAACCTATGAAGAAAACAAGTTACGTTCAGTTACCTCCACGCTTTGGCTCTCTGGGGTCATTGTCAGGTGCCACACTCTGACCATAGAGTCCTCGGCAGCAGACAGCAGCTAAATCAAAAGCAAAATCAAATGGTATGGGATATGCCCAAAAATGTATTTGAGAAACACTTGAACATGCTTTCGAGCTAAATAAACTCAATACTTTAACTTATAATTGACTGTCTTTAGCTAGAAAATCTATGAATCTCTTCTTCGTGTCATCTGTGTTTGCCACTTAAAATAATAAATGCCAACCAAATAAGCTTAAAAAAATGTATTTGGTTTATACAACTCACCAGCCCAGAAAAAGGAGCAATGTCCAGAGAGTATATCCAGCGAGCGTGGGCGTTGACCTCAGCATGCAGGATTCCCGTCACGGCCTCGTAGAGACGAATCTGGCCTGTGCCGTAACCGGCCACCACTGTACCTTTCCACAACTTCACAGATGAGCAGCTGATACTGGGAGCAGTGAGGGAGACGGAGGATGATTGCCATCAGGGAATTAAGGGAAAAGATAATGGACATTAAATTAGAGCTAGGAGGGGAAATGATGAAGAAACAAATGACAGTAGAACGTAACACGATGTAGAGTAGATAAGTACAACAATACATGAAAAGTAAGAGGAGTTTAAGATTGGTGATGACCGATTTTTAACTTAGGTCACTCTGTAAGTATAAGTAGGCCGCCATTGCATCACTTTATTTGAGCTAAATCGAACATTGTACATCAAAACTGACAAAACTATAATACAATCAACTTCTTACTCAAAGCCAGGGATATGGTTGAGTAACTTAAATTCCTCCCCAGACTTCCACACACACAGGTTGCCCCCATCATCTGCACTGACCAGATCGGCTATGCACACCTGAGGGGAGGGAGACAGCAACAGAGTGGATTATATATTATATATGTGTATGTATATATATAGCTAACCCATATAAAAAAAGGTTGAAGTAGACAGACAGCAGTCAATGCAAACACTGAACCAGCACACAAACGCCGTACCTCGCCGCCATAGCATTCTGAGGCCATGTCAGTGATGGACTCCTTGTGCCCCTCCAGGACATCCGACAAGGTAATATTACTGCCTTTACTGGGAACATCAAATACTAGAATTGCACCAGTTGAAACCCCTAGAGGAGAGAGAGATAGAAAGCAACATGGACTGTCAAGTTTTGCTCTGTATTTTGATTATACATATACAAAACTTTATTCTACTTACTACTTACCCACACATATATAACTCTCAGACACGGCTGATATTCCTCGAGCAAACACGGCTTGAGCTGGGACACAAAGAAGTTCTGTGAGTGCAATAGATTTGGTATGAAACTCTCAAATAATACTTTTCTCTCACGCACGAATGCGTGATTGCACAAATATGCATATACATGAACATGTGTGTAAATGTGCAGGCAAAAAAAAAAACAGCAGCATCTATGAGTAAATCTGACAAAACTAAAAAAATTGTTTATGTGATTGTGTAGATATAATAATGTAGATGCCAAGAAATTATTTATTTCATGATAATAATCAGGTCATGTTTGTGTTGTGAGGATGGATCAACGACACTGACATGTTTATGGGAACAAGAGAGTAAACGTGTGTCATAATCTGTTGCATCATATCACACTGTTTCATACATTATTGTATTGCATCATATAATGTATTGAATCTTTTCATGGAAATAATTGCGACAGGACATGTTTGAGTGTCTCCATTTGCAGCAAATCCAGTTTATATGCCACTTTACCTGTCGGTGTTTCTGGAGTGTCGAGGGCATGCCAGTACACCATCATAGAGCCATCAGATTCATACATCTAAAAACAATGGATTCATATCATATGAAAGTAAAAGGCTGCATTTAAAAAAACACTCAATGACACAGTTCAGACATACAGGCTTGATACAACCACTGCCACTATAAGTAAACAAGTTGCAGACGTAGCAGCGCCGATGACTGCAGAGAAGAGCAGATAGACAAAAACTCACCTGGATGCCTTTCTGAGAGGTCACCACCAGCAGATCACGAGAGGGCAGAGCACAAAAAGCAGCCTGTCGCAAGAAAACACAGGGTTTCTTTATTTTTATGATGCAGAGAAATGCATATAGAGTATGCCAAAGCAAAAGACAAAAACTAAATTATTAATGTTATATCTGCCAGCAACCTATTAAAGAAGATGGCTAACATTGTTGTAAGCTTTCTTAACTCTCTGTGATATGGTACTTTTATTGTTTTAGTACTGTATTCAAACACATTGGATTATAATTAACAGTGACTATGAGCTAACTTTCGCTTACTTTGCTTTCTTCCAAGGAAGAGTGTCTGCAGATGGGTCACACAATTTAGCCACTGACTTCACATGAATTATTTATACTGTGTGACAAGTTTATCTCAATGCATATTAATAACTTCCTGATGGCACCTTGTATAAACGGGGGGCATCAATGCCTGACCTGCATGATGAGAGACGTGCTCGTGGCGACATTGGGCTCCTTGGACTGCAGCTGGCGGTGGGAATAGTTGAGTCCGTCCCAGGACGCGCTCACCATGTTGACCACGTTGGCGTGGACCACCGTGAAGTAGGTGAGGCTGCGGGGCGCGATGCGCAGCACGCCCAGGTTGTTGTAGAGCGCCGAGGCGCTGTTCTTGATCTGGATGCTCTTCTCTTTGTGATACATCGCGCTACCTAGGTTACCTCCTCTCAGCAGCACCGCTCGTTGAAACTGCGATAGGGGATCTGGTGTTGGTTCAAGAGAGGACGGTACAGGTTGAGATTATCTCTCTCTCTCTCTCAATGTCTGGTTAAATACGATTCATGTAGCGAATTAAAACCACGTACCGTAACGATAAGTGCAACATTAGCAGCACGCTATCGCAACCTCGGTGTGTTAGCGAGAAGCCAACTGCAATAACTGTGACAGGTTACACTCCTGCTTCAGAATACATATCAGTTGTCCCAGCAGCCGTCGGCGCGGTCACAATCCACCATTAAGCTTCAGTTAAAGGGAACTAAACGCTGTCTAGCTCCTGGTTAGCAACGAGATTACCTCCGCGTCGTCCCGCAGCCATAGAGACGACGCCGCTTCTACGTATGACGCCATACTTGTGCGCCCTCAGTTGCTGAGCAACCGTAGACTACACGGAGAAAAAAAAGGGGTACAGAGAAGAGTGTGTGGTAAAGATGCTAACATTATAACAGTAACTTTTAAAACAGTGATGTTACATGTAGCCATGCTTAACCACGTTTTATTACCGTTAGCTTATCTCAATATAAACGATACACATGTTAACGGTCAGGTGTAGCTAACGTTACGGTAGTACGGTCATTTACACATTACCTAAAGTCTAAACTAGCTAAGGCATTTCACAAGTTCTAATGATGCAACTTGATTCAGTGAAAGCACTTGTTTTAGACGACCTGGTGTAAAGAACATGGGAATTAAAGACTTTACACACATTTTAGTAATGAATTTAGTCTGTGCCTCAACAAATTGTTGACCAAACTATAACGTAGTTTATCTAACGTTAACGCTAGCTATTATTCAAATTCTGAAAGGAATCACTTTTAGCCCGAGGATTGTGTTCATATGCAAATTGAATTCCTGAAATGATTGAGGGCATTATACTTTTAAATCAAAGTACCCATGGAGAAATGAAAACTGCCAAGTTTGATCACGACCACCAGAGGGTGCTGATGTTTCCCATATGACATGTTAACAGCAACATGCAAACTGATAGCAACACGTTGTTCCATGTTAAATTGTTTATTTTTCACACTTAGTATATCAACGTCCTCGTCATCATAAACATCTCTGTTTTTTTAACCTGTCACCCATGTTTGTTTCTTTTTCCTAACATTTGTTTTTTATATTTCAAACCAGCCTCTGAACCAAGATGCCCCGCTCTGCAGCCAAGTCCCATGCTGACAAACGAAATCTTAGGGTGTCTGTCCAATTGACCACACCTCCATTGCAGGACCTGGAAGTGGAAGATATTATCCCTGGTCGCTTAACTCAGGCCCAATGGACGGACATATTGATGGAGGATGCAGATGAGACAGTGGGGGAGATCATTGAGGAACTGTTGAGCAAGGTCATGGAAGGTTGTTTCAAAGTGTACATCGAGAGACAGGTAAAACTGAAAAGGCAAGATCAACCACACATAATACATGTACAACACCATGATGTTTCCTGTCTTTGCCCTCAAGATAGCACCTTTCTCCGCATCCTGGGCCAAGAACTACCTCACACAGATTCTAGAGCGGCAAATCCTGTGCTCAAATGAAGGGGGAGGACCAGAGGAAGTATCTAAAACAGAAGACTCAGAGCCTGTGCCAGCAACTTCAGATGCCTGGTTCCAAGGATGTGTGCCTCTTGTAAATGCTACCCCTCGACCTCACCCTGTCTCACAACAGGTACTCTGAATTTGTCTCTTCTGCAAGTCTCCTCTTTAGATTTCAACCGAGAGGTTATCTGTATCCATATCTATATGTCTATATTTGTTTCTAACAGGAGGATGACGATGGTCAGGTCCCGGTACAAACGGAGCCAAGTGTCAACCAGCAATGTAATATTATGGCCCAAACAAAAAGCTCTCCAAAGCAATCTGAAGAGGAAACATGTCCCAGTAGGCCTGTCAGTTACGAGTGCTATAAAGTGCTTCGTCCTCGCCCTTCACCAAAAATGTATCTAAAGAAAAAGCAGTGGGTTCATTTACCACCAGTTCCCAAGCCAGTTCCAAGCAAATTACTTCCACCCCTATCGCGTTCAGCAGTGAAAAAGGTTGTGGATGTAGAGGAAAAAAAATCAATACATTCTGTTTATAACAACACAACTGGATCATCATATCACCATAAGAGCAACCAACCAATACAAAAGCTTGATCACTCCTGCCTGCCTCGACTCTGCATCGTTCCTCAGTATGAGATTGTGGATAACGACTACACAAAACCTAACTCCAAGAAACCAAGTGGACTATCCACACTAGAACCAAGATATAACAAGCAGCCAACTGATTGGACAGTAAGCTCACTGAAGCAACTAACCAGCTCCAAGGAGCAGCCAACAAAGTTTCAGCGGAGAAATGAGGCAGATGTCTGGCTGAAGAAATTGTCCCCCTCTAGACATAGAAAGGACAAGATGTTGTCCTCCGGGTCTCTGAGGCTGGACACAATGGTTTTGGCCAAGGGTGTTTCTCTCTTGGATTCTCAGGCAGTTGAAATAAACACTCTTAAATGCAACCCTCCTACCAAGTCTACCAAGCTGAGGCTGATAGGAAGTGATGTTGCCGTGCCAATGTTTTCAGTTGATCAGGTTACCGCAGATCCACCACCTCAAGTCACCCCTTTGTTTCAGTCCAAGAACTGTGACAACTGATTATAAAATGTAGTGATGACATGACTGTGGCTGTATTTAGAGCAGAATTAGCCATATGTTATTGAAATAAAAATGTCCTTCTAATACAACAAAAAGTCATCCTGTAGGCTTAAAACAAAAAAAGACCAAATAAATTAGGACCATTCCATTCTTAGCAACTTTACTTTTGCAATATATTGATGTTGTGAGATACACTGTGCACACATAAAAAACGTACCTGATATACTGAAAACAATGTATGCGTTGTCGTTCCTTCGATATATCAATAGATAATTATAGAATATATAAAAAAATAAAGCCTAGATAAGCAACATATAGCAAACATAGAGTTTGTTAGAGGTTCCTCAGATAGAAACTACAACACTGTGAAGCAAGGACATTTGATTATGGAATATTAAGACTAAATTAATATTAAGTCTATGTCCATGTGCTTTTCATATGCAAAGCTCAACACTTACTGTGAGGCTAAATTGTGTTTTGGCCTATTTGGAGAGGGGAAGCCAACCCAAGGGGGACAAGTATAATCTCATATCCCACCTGAGGAAACGCTTCTTTAACCCCGATAACTGGGAAGAGATGGCCTGTGATAGGAACCTTGGGAGAAGGAAAACTTATGAAGGCACTGCGCAACAAGAAAAGGACCTCCACTGTGCCATGGAAGCAAAAAGGCAACACAGAAAGGAGAGAACCACCATCAAAACTCTTCCGCCACCTACAAATACCTGTGACACACTTCTTCAGACCCTATGGATCCAATATCGGCCTTTACAGCCAAGACCCACAAATAATCCATTTCACCAACCGGGTGACAGTCATACTCAACTGTGAGTGATTCCCATTAGGATGATTTTACAAATAAATGTTTTGTGCTTTTATATACTAGGCGTGATCACTTCATTACTGTAGGTATGCCTAAACAACAGGTGTTTCTATTATTTGGTTTATCCCATTTATATCAATGAGGGTAGGCTAAATAACAGAAACACCTCCGTGTATAATGCAATAAAGTGAAACAACATCACAGACTACATCCTCTAAAATGATCCTACAGTTGAATCAACAGTTCCAACAAAATCTCAACTACATAACCTTCATGAAGAGACAATTTATTGCAAGGCTGCTGTATCATCAGACTGTATGCACACCAATAATACTATGCAGCTGCTGCAAACATTTGGCAAAGGTGTGTAGTAATTTGAATGAAAAAATACAATGATAGATTTGTTTTATCGTGAACATTCATAAATAAACGTGTTTTTACTGCATGAGCCTTTTTTCCATTGGTTCCAGAGAGCACCAATCACAAGGGAGACTGCTCATGCAACCTATCTTGTTGAAGCCGGTCGGGTAGGAGGCTCAAGAAGCAGCGAACCAATCACCATTCACCTCCGCTGCCTCTACGCCAATCAGGGACATATTGTCTTTGGTAGCAAGTTAGACTGACCCTTTGCACATGTGAGAGCGCAATGAAGGGAATGTGTTAATCAAAACTTTACAAAATATCGGAATTATCGTTACATTGAAGGCATATCCGACATGAAAAAGAAGCTGACAGTTGCTGAGGACCCAGCAGAGGTAAGACTGGCGACATGTATTATGATTTTAGCTCCTAGCTGACTAACTACCGCTTAGTTAACAGACGGGTGTTGCTTGCATGCTTTGCTACACGTAACTGCACGTTACATTGGTGAGACTTTGCTTAATGTCTACTTCAGAGAAACTGAATGTACAGCAGATACAGCCAGTAATACTTTTAATGTATAATTGTGAGACAAATACCAGAATTAACGCTCGAATAGCATAACGTCTTATTTTTTAGTTAGCCCAGGATTTATATAATATGCTGATTATCTGATTCCTTACAAGTAATACAATACATTTTAAAAGTGGAATCAACTGCCACCACACGATGTTTTTTTGTTTTCTTTTTACAGATGATTCCCTCAGAGAGTCACGAGGAGGAGGAAAACGAGGCTCCCGTTAAAGCCAAAAGGAGCAAACCTGAGAATGCTGGGGGGGAGGAGGAGGAGGAGGTCTATCACCCGGTGAAGCTGTCCCGAAGTGATCTGTACAGACCTCCTACAGCCGAGGAGCTGAACCAGCTGAAAGAGGCCGAAAGCCTGTTTCACTGCAGCCTGCTCAAAATGCAGGTGAGACATGAACGGGAATGGGGTTATGCCTTAAATCCAGCTTGTGGTCCCATGTCAACAATAACACACCTCTCACACATACTAGTAAATGTCTTTAATCTGTCACCAATAACAGATGGAAGAGCTGCTGAAAGAGGTCGCCCTGAGTGAGCGTAGGAAACAGCCAATAGATTCCTTCATTCAGACGGTCACCAAGCTGCTCCAGGGTGTACCAGATTCCCCAGAGGTTGAGGTATGTAGAACTTCATCTGTAAGAACAGCTTCATAGTTGGGCATAGAACCTCAATTCTATGCTTTCAGCTTTCCACAAATCCACCAATATAAACCTGTAACCACATTTTTTAATTCATCTCTCTGTGTGTTCAGTTAAGTGACCTGTCATGGCTGTCAAGTGCAGTTAAGGTCCCTTTCCTCCTGGTGCCCAAAACAACAAAAGGCAAGTTCCACATGGCACCCCCTGCTTCTGTAAATCTGATTGGCAGCTACCCCCTGGGCACCTGCACCAAACCACGCATCATGGTGGACCTGGCTGTCACAATCCCAGCTGTAAGTCACCTGCCCCTTTTTATTAATTTCAATACAACACTTGGAAGCCTTGAGAGCAAAGTGCTGAATGCAATGTGACAACATAGTCACGAGATTATCCTTGTGTTATTAGGATGTCCTCCACCCAAAGGACGTCGTGAACCAGAGGTATCCAAGGAAAAGGGCTCTCTACCTGGCCGGTCTGGCCCAGTGTCTCGCATCCTCCTCTGACATCGGAAGCATGCGTTACTCCTGTCTGCATGGCAATCGACTTCGCCCCATTCTGCTGCTCACGCCTCCAGGTACTTAACTTTCAATTACCATGATATTGTACAAAAACTGCCAACCTTCAATAGCATTGTATTTGGTTTTCGTTTTATGGATTTGACCAGCAATTAATTTTTCTCTGCATCTGCCTTTTTAGCAATATTTTGGTTTTGGTTACGATCGTGATTTGTTGCGATGTCCCATATTTCAGGTAAAGACTCTTCCAGCTTCACCTTACGTGTTCATGCCTGTCCGCCTCCTGGATTCTTCAAGCCCAGCCGTTTCCACCCACAGAGGAATAATATCCGGACAGAGTGGTACAGCGGACTGCAGACCTCCCAGTGTGGTAAGATTGTTAATTTATACACCTAGTTCTCCAAATACTATCCCTCACAATTATCCTATCACCTTTAATCACTCGCTCATATATATATATATATATATATATTCAGGACCACATTTTTGGTGACAGTTCAATCAAAATATCAGACCAATTTCAATTGTTTGTTTGTTCCAGAGGGCACCGAACCCCCCACTCCACATTACAATAGCTCTGTTCTGGGGGACTTACTGCCCAGGGCTCACCTCCAGTTCCTCTCTGCGGTCAGCTCCCAGTGCTCAGCTTTTGCTGATGGAGTGGCTTTGCTCAAAGTCTGGCTTCGGCAAAGAGAGCTTGACCAGGTAGGAGGATTGAAATGGTTATTTTTCCTACAGAGCTTACTTCCTTCTTTTTACATTGTATTTATTTACTAGGCTTCTGACACTGTTTGTCTCACCTCACCACTGTATTGCTCTCTCAATATGTTACAGGGCACTGGTTGTTTTAATGGCTTCCTGGCTTCAATGTTGTTGGCTTATCTGCTGACCACTCACAGAATCAGTAACTCTATGACAGCCTATCAGCTGCTTCGAAACAGCTTGAACTTCCTGGGTAAGAACATTTTAAATCAGCTAAACCACAGTAGGTTTTTTTTTTCAAGATAAAGGTAATATTTAACACAATTTGATATATGGAAGTTGACTGTACACAAATTTGTTTATCACTTTTTTGAATATTTTGCAACTTACCCACCTCTCATTCAAACCCTCAGCATCTACAGACCTGACAGTGAATGGAATTACTCTGGCCAGAGATCCTGACTCTACAGCTGTGAGTCGTCTAAATCTGTTCAAGTAGTTTCTTCACACTTTTGTCACACTAAATTATTCATTATTGTCTCTTTTTCTTTTCTTTTTTTTTCTGCAGCCATCTCTTGCAGATTTCCACGATGCTTTCCAGGTTGTGTTTGTTGACCCGTCAGGACATCTCAACATGTGTGCTGACATGACTGCTTGTACCTACAAACAGGTAAATACTGTAAAAGTTTTTGTGATGTGTGTTCAAACTAGATTCTTTTTTTTTTTTTACACTGGTGAGATTAAGCAGCAGGATTTGATCATTTTCAAATTGGTTCTCAGCTGCAGCACGAGGCGTCTGTATCGATGCAGTTCTGGGACAACCCTACGGTGGATGGCTTCCACAGCCTCCTCATGACACCCAAACCCATGATAAGGACAAGCGACCACGTATTCCAGTACGGCTCTACTCATCCGCTAATGCAACGAAACATCATTTTATCCAGTCCTTGTGTTATGTACTACATAAGCAGCTTAGTTTTACACCTCCCCTTCAACACACACAATTTTCCACTTTGCAAGTGTTCACCTCGCCTTTACAGATTCCAGCTAAAAGTTTATACATGTTCTCATACGTATAGTCATTATCAGGATCCTAAATGTCAGGTAATAAATAGGGTACTGAAAGAAAAAACAAAAACATCCAACTGTTAGTTTGACATCACAATAGTTATTTTTCCTTTCAGAACAGATCTCTTTCACTTTTTCTTCGACTTCCCATTGTCATCCTGCTTTTCATCTCCCACTCAGGTTATGTGAGCTGGTGAAGCTTCAGTCCAGCTGTAAGAAAATGAATCTCCTCAGTGAGCTGATGGACCACAGTGGAAATTATGTCCACACTGCACTCCCTTTTATTTTGTCACTGCTTCAGCGTGGACTGGGCCAAAGGATCCACCTCCTCACCCACTCCCTCTCCCCTGACCCTGAGGTAGGAAAGATTTACTTCCAGAGGTTGCATTCATTCACATGTGGCTTGCTCAACATGTGGCTTGGCAGAACGTAAACACTGACTTTTGAGTGCTTATTTTCATGATTCTTCTAAGCTACTGTTAACAGAACCTTGATTTAATCAGCACTAATACTGCTACTATAAGAGTATGTTTTTGACTCAAACTGTCTTGAAAGTGTCTTACAAAGGAGTCCGAAATAAACACACGTACATGTGATTAACAATCTTAAGATCACTGAATTTGTTTAACTCGCTTAATTTTTATTTAATCACAGTGGTCTGTGGAGAGTGAAGCCCCAAAACACAAGGCTCAACCTCCTCTCTCCTTCGGTTTGCTCTTGAGCCCGGAGCTGGCAGCCTCTGTGCTGGAAAGAGGCCCAGCTGCCGACAGCCCCAAGGTAACCTCACCGCACGTGTGTGTAGTGCTTTAGTTGTTTTTCCCATCAGGGTTAAAGATACGAGGTCATTTTACTTACTCTACTTAATTAGTATATTCAAAGTTCTACAAAGAGGGAACACATTTGTACTTACTACTTACCATACAGTGTATTTGATTAGGGAAGACCTTAAATGTAAATATTCACATATGCTCAATCTAATGATTGTAAAGATTTTTGAGAATGTAATACTATTGTAATATTATAACCAAATGTAGCATTTCTGTAATTATTACACACTTTCATTTTTGATATGGCTAGCATTTGCACTTTTAAAAAGCTTTTCTTGTCACATATAAGAGACACAGACCTGTCACATGACTGTACAGAATTTGTAATTTTTTTTAAAAACTGTTGTTTGTTTTGACTTGTTTCTTCGACATGTATGTGTTACCATGCTTGTGTCATGATTCAACAATAACGGCGGTGGTCTTCTGCTAGGCGGCTGAGTTCCGTCAGCTGTGGGGTTCTCGCTCGGAGCTGCGTCGCTTCCAGGACGGTGCCATCACCGAGGCTGTGCTGTGGGACGGAGAGAGCATGTGCCAGAAGAGACTGGTCCCCAGACAGATAATTACACACCTGCTACAGCTGTATGTATTTGTATCTTGGCATACTGAGACACCACAGATATCACATTAATATTGGTAATTATACAGTGTTAGTTTGGTCATTGAGTGTCTAGCTGTATTGATAATACAAATATTTAGTATGCTACCATGGTAACAAATGAACAAACCAGAGATTTTTCTTCTATATTGTTTTTTTTTCCTTCAGAGTTTTATCCTGATTTGTCGACTATTTTATAGATATCTAATCCAAGTATAGGGTAACAGCTGTGTTGAGGTAAAGGTTACACTGTTCGGTGCCTCCACCAGATGCTTGGTCATGCCTGATGTTTCATACTGAATACCAAGGATTTGTAGTGACAATGTGTTTACTCAGATATTGCCGACATAATTTTACCATTGGCTCACTGTCTTAATCCAGGAGTGTCAGCCATCAAGTCAAGTGAGGTGTTGAGGCAAATCACTGTGTTTTAATGTTGGAAACTACATTTAGATATTGTTAAGTGTTTGACTGCAGCTCAGCTTTCTAACATTTTGTTGACTAAGTTGATTAGTTTGTAGCAGTATTCACATCAGCATATGCAACACATCAACAGTGGAAGAGTAGCTGCCATCTTCCCCATCCGCTCTCTTGTAACATCCAATCAAGGTGTCTATCTAACTTGCACCTACTGCCTCTTGCCCCCCTGTGCCCTCTCAGTATTCTTTTTTTTCTATTATTGGTATGGGAAGTCAGAGTAAACCTCGATCATGTACTGTCATGCAAGTTATGCATTTCTGTTTACAAAGATCATCATGTCAACATGCTCTGGGCTCAGTCTAGTACGCATTGTTGCAAATGTTTGTCCAGCCTCTGACAATAAAGACGGCAGCGATACCCCAGGCACACACAAATAGTGCCTCGCCAGCGTGGCCAATTTGGGGAATCTTGGTCCGTTTACCCTCCACCATTCAAGAGGGTTTATGTCCAGTGACGGAGCAATGTCTCTCAGGTAGTAATCTACCTGGGCTTCAGAGTCTGTGGCATAGGAGGAACTGTAGTTGTCTCCAAGGAGCAACATCATGGTGTTTTTGGTGTCACTTCTCAGTTGTGAGGGCATTGCCACCTGGCTAATATCAGGTGTGACCAGGATCTCCTGCTGTTCGTCCTTTGGGCCCACAGTAGTAGTTATCACGTCTAATTTTGAAACCAGTTCGTGCAGTTTAACCTTTGCAGCCAGTCTCCCCGTTGGCGTCAGGAAACTGAGATGTTTGTGACGAGGATCCAGCATCGAGGCAATCAGAGCTGGTTTGGAGGCTAGGTCATTAGCGTCAACCTGCAAACAGTAAAATGAAAATGATAGTTATGTGGGGGAGAAAAAAAAAAGGAGGTTGTTTATCTTAATCCGCATTAGTCTTCTTGTTTGTTGGCACTTCTACTACTAAAATCATTGCTAATTATACATCAGTTAAAGCACAAATTGATAGGTGTATGCCTACCTCCATGTGATTTCTAAGTGAATCCTGAACTTTCAGCTTGAACTCAGAGACTTGTTCAACATCATTCTCTTTTGGCACAAGGTGGGTCTGAATGAGGCTGAATGTGATTGGGTAAATGTTTGAAATGGACACTTCTGTTTCTGCAGATATGACTGTTGTTGCCCATTTCAGCGTTGCCAGCACAGGTGTGAAATTCTCTATAATTTGCCAGCAATCATCTTCAATCTCAAGGGTTTGGGCTTCCTGTCTATTCGTGATTGTGCGATCAGAGAGCACGGCTTTAATTGCCCACCGTTGCTCCAGTAACCGTTCAAACATATCACAGATGGTGTCCCATCTAGCTTTGCATGACTCAATAAGCTTGTGCTGTGGCAGGCACATCTGAACTTGCTTCTGCTCCAAGGCTTCACTCGCCAGCAAATTGTGGTTGAAGTGCTTGACTAGTTTCCCCGCAGCCACAATGATGCGGACTAGATCCTCGCTCAGCCCATCACTGACTGCCAGCTGCAACGTCGTGGCAAAGCAAGTGGCATAGTCCCAGGTGAGGCGGACATAGGCACGGGGTGACGAGATGCCCTGTGTGTTGTTATGAACGCATGCAGTCACTTTCCCAGCAATACCCCAGGTCTGCACCGTGCTGAGAAGCCTCTCTGTGACACCGTCCAGGGCAGTGTGGCTGTCTGATGGCAGCTTGTGTGTCTGCAGCACAGCTGACCTCCCCTGCCAGTCCTCTGTTATGAATGAACAGAAAACCGTAATGTACCTCTGAAACGGGAGGGCCGTCCACAAGTCTGCAGTGAGTGCCAGTTTCTCCACTTTACCCAGCTGCACCACGAGCTCCTCCACCTTCTCGTGGAAATGGCCTTCAATGAGGCGTGTAATATCGGCAGCAGACGGGATTTTATAATTATGCACGGTGTATGCGAGTAGCTCGCGGAAACCATCACCAGCAACCACGCTGATGGGAAGCATGTCCTTCTCTATCATTCTGGAGATGAGTTCAGTCACCTCTGCGTGCGTCGCCACTGACCCGCCGTCATTGGGCATCGTGTCGGGGTGCTTGTTTTTGATGTGGTACATCATGCTGGTGGTGCTGCTCCTGTACTTCAGCTTCGTGTCGCACATCGTGCAGTGCACCTCCTCGTCTACCTTGATGAAAATGTCCCACACGGAGCTCCTCTTCAGGCGCTTCCTCTCCCCGTAGTCCCGCTCGGAGAGGTTGCTCGTCGCGTTTATGCTGGGGGACATCACGGCGACCTGCATGATGTCCGGGTTGGCGGCACTCTCCTCCTCGATGCACTGCACGGTGCAGATCACCGGCTTCTCGTCTTCGTCTGACGGCGCCGTGGACGGATGGTGCCTGCTCATGTGGTTCATCATGGAGCTGGTGGCTCCGCCGCAGTACTTCAGCGTCGCGTCACATTTCATGCAGCGGACAAAGTTCCCCACTTGTTCAAAGCAGTCCCACACGGAGCTCCGTCTCCTGCCCGTGCGCTTCATGGTTGTCGTGCAGTTGGCTAAAGTATATGTGTCTATATATTAGAAGAATTACGTTAGCAAGCTAGCTAATGTTAGCGCCCACTGTCGTCGCAAAAAAAAAGAAGGTATTTTTGGTTAATAAAAAGCCAATTTAATACCAGTTTCACCTCGGTATATGCAATAACTGAAAAGACAACGAGGTGACTGTAAGTGTGCATTTGTTGAAGCCTCGTTTTTATAAATAAAATATTGTGTTTATTATCCACCAGGCATGCAGATATCCCTGAATCCTGTATGCGATATGTGGGGGCGATGGTGGATGACGTCATCAAAACGGGAAGTGAGGTAAATGCCAAATCGTTGCGGTTAAATTTGGATTTATTCCTAATATCAAATTCAAAGTAAAGTTGATGCGATTAATTTAAATGGAATACCCTTTTTTTTATTATTATTTGTTGTGTTGTGAATATTCTTGTGTGGAAACCCAACATGTTTTTTATGTGTTCCTGTTGGAATTTAATTAATGGGATATGTCATTTATATTCTGTACTTTATGGCCTGTAATGTTGTAATGTCTGTATTATTGCTTGTTATTTAATCAAAATTGTTGCGGATTAATCATTAAAAAAAATACAGTGTATGATAATGTGTAGCTACAGCATATGTTTGAGGTGTATTGTGCTCTTCAGGTGCCCAGTACTGGAGAGGAGGAGAGTTTACTTGTGGTTCAGTCCTATGATGACCTGAGTAGAAAACTGTGGAGGCTGGAAGGTCTGCCGCTCTCCATCACAGCAGTGCAAGGAGCCCACCCTGCACTTAGATACACACAGGTAAAGCATCTTGTTCTTAACAGGTAACTGCTCTCATTATTGCACTGATAAGTAGTAGCAGTATTAGTAAAACGTAACAACATTTTCATAATTTTAAACATCACTACAATGTGTTGTGCTTTGGTTGTTGTACAATGTGAATTTTACTTTACGATAGTTCTAACATTTCATCTGTTCCTTGCAGGTCTTTCCCCCTGTGCCACTGAAGGTGGATTATTCCTTCTTTGACAGAGAAAAGGCTTCCAGATCATTGGTGCCAAAGGAAGGCAAACCTTGCCCTGCTTATATCACCCCTATCACAGGTAGACTCTAACTACCAGCAACGTGTTAAGAAGTTGTTAACTCTTGTTTAATTTCTGCACTCTCCGTCCTAGAAAATGTTTTATGAATTTACACTATCTCTGAAGCATAACTCCCCTAGATTTCTGTAATGTACCTGGTGATTTTAGAATTCCTAAATGACTGAGTTACAACCCATGTATTCAAAGCAGGGACATTACAGCCACCTAACCACAGAGATTAAACTCCACAAAATCATTCAGTTATTTAAACTCCTGTCACTGGTGACCCTGCTTTGCAGTGATTTGCCACATGGAAGGGAGTGGAAAGTGGCCTCACGATCGCCTCGCCATCCGCCACATCCGAACTGCCTTCCACATCCGCCTGGGAGAGTTACTCAAGAAACATCATAATTACACATGCCAGCCCTGCCCCACTCACCTAGATGTCTGGAAGGTATATTTTTGAGTTACTTTACAAGTCGTACGCTTGTAAACTTGACTGTTTGTTGTTGTTGTTGTTGTTGTTGTTGTTGTATCCTCATATATTTTTCAGGAAATTGTTGTTTACAGTATTCTTTTTTTATGCTGTTTTAATTCCATTTGTTTATGCATCCAGAATGGCTTGGTTTTCCGCATCCAGGTGGCATACCATCGTGAGCCTCAGGTGCTGAGGGAGAGTGTGAATGCTGAGGGGCTGCTGGTCGTAAGGGACAACGAGGAGGCTCAGGCTCTGGAGATGGCCACCATTCATAAGCCTCTACTTACCAGCACATTGCATGGGTAACATTAAAACAGCAACACACATAAATATCTTTGTGGGAAAGCAGGGTTGTAGGGTTCCCTCTTTTCAACCCTATAGGTTGCTGTTCTAAAATGTACAGACAGTAGTTTTTGGTTATATGTTCCTACTTTCTTCAACCTTTGTCCTTCCTTTCTGTCACTGTTTTCTGTCTCTTTCCTGTTTCTTCATTGTTTTTGCTTGCCATGCATGTACTGTTTCCTCATCTCATACATTTCATCCTGTTTATAGGCTCCAGCAGCAGCACCCATGTTTCGGGGGAGTGTGTCGCCTGGCCAAACGCTGGCTGGGGGCTCAGCTCTTCAGCGAAGACATCACAGAGGACACAACAGACCTGCTGGTGGCGTCGCTTTTCCTGCAGCCTGCACCCTTTACCCCTCCGGGGTAACTACCGCTTCTACTTTTATTTTATCTGTCCACCTCCTCAGACTCATTTGTGGACCAAATCTTTTGTATCTTCCCTTTGTAGGTTAAATAGGTCATGTGAATGAAGTTGTGTCTTCCTCAGTTCTCCTCAGGTCGGCTTGCTTCGTTTCCTTCACCTTCTCTCCTCCTTTGACTGGAGGAACAACCCGCTTGTAGTCAACCTCAACAACCAGCTTGCAGGCAAGCACACTCTCGCACACTCCTTTTCCCTCTGTGTCACATAAACAACCCACTCCCCCACCCCCAACCTCATTTTCGACACACACCCGACATACTTTAACATCCTGCTCATATGCTGCACTGTTTCAACGGCAAGTTTGATTGTTGTTCACCTCTCTGTCACATGCAGCCACCGACTACACCGAGATCAAGAATGACTTCATGGCCTCCAGGGAGTCTCTGCCTGTCTTGTTTCTAGCTACGCCAAAAGACAAAAAACAATCCCTGTGGACCAAGCGAGCACCGAGTGTACAGGTCAGCTGACACAAATCCAAGTACACAACTCGCACAACTACACGTTTAATTGAATGGCAATCAATACTTTAATTTGAATATTACAATTGGTCAGTAACGGGAGCAAAAGAAAAATTTGAATACTTAAGATTATGCCCATGAATAGATCACAAGCTTATCGGTTACTTTTACTGTTATTTTGTTGATGATTTGTGAGAATCACAAACAGCGGTGTAGAAATGAATTGCATGTTCTCGGCAGAGAACAGTCGCATAGTTTCCCAATTCTGGAGCCTTTCCTTAGTGCACACTGGTCTCCTGGATCACACTGAAAAGAACACCAAATGATCAATAAAGTACGGTATTGATTAATGAAAATATATAAACATATTTTATTAAACGGATTCATTAGATTGATGTTCTGAATTGAGATGATTCCAAATGGAGTGGTGGCATTACATACCACAGGCAGATAGCCGTGTTTTTTTCTGAGAGCTGGAAATTGATTGTTCTGAAGTCTTTCCAAAATTCCATGTAAATCATTGAACTGGAAATGAAAAATGTTATGGATTATTTTAATAGATATTAGAATACAGTCAGAATTTGAAATGATAAACAACATTCTGAAAAATGTCCACAAAGCACTACATGTGCTTTGGGAGACCGTCAGGTGTAGCTCACCAGTTGCTTTTCATTGCTGTCCTCTGTCGGAGTGAAATAAGTTAAGTATTTAGTTTTGTATTCCTCGGTTAGGATGTGACCGTGGCTGTAAAAGAGTCCAGTGGCACACAGTAGCGTACAGAAAAGGTAAACAGGCCAGCTTCCCATGGTGCGTAGCTGACCCAGATAAGCTTCCTGTGCTACCTCACCTCACTCCCCCTACAAGCCCAACATTAGCTCTGAGCCTCTCCCAGCATCCTCCTTTATAACGGTGGCGGAGAACAGGAACCGTGTGCCCCGTGACGTCCTGACAGCGACGTCATTGTTGCCTAATCACGACGTTCAGGAGGATTTTACCTTATCTGGTTGCTCGGGTTGCATATAGAAGTCTCCTCTTGGATTCACATACCCACCCTCACGGACTATCAAAACCTAAAAGTTGTTTCAAAACAAATAGTTGAGGCGAGTGACCTGGCTCAGTGAGTTGTTTGTAGTTGTCTCAATGCCTCTGGATGACCACTAGGGTGCGTCTCTTAACTCTCTAAACACACACCCGATGCTTTCTACCAACAAAATACCAACGTGACCTCAGAAATGTTTATTATCTTTGCTGGGATGACAATGTGTTTTGAATTTCATAAAGTACATTTATGGGACAACTTTACATTCTCAAAATGACAAAGAAACAAGGTTGGTCCACTTTTACGCAGTTATGCACTGTTGTAATTGAAGGGCGTAGAACAGGAGATCCCAAATAAGACCCACAGATTAATTAGAGTGTGTGTTTGTGGTCGCCGTTATTCAATTTAGCCCATAACACACATTAATTTACCTCTTTGATTCATAATTACTGACGCATGACCTTCATGTGTTTTGTTCCAGCTGTAAATGTAATTTACCTTTTTTGCTCTAATGCAAAAACCATCAGACGAGCTGAAACAAGTACAGTACGTGGCTCATTGTAATACAACAATTGGTGGATATAGCAATATATTGCAACATCCAGCAATTGTTGTATTACAATGAGTTGTTGTTGTTGTCTTTTTGTCTACAATTGTTGGTCATATTTAATGTGTTCTGGGAAATTGGTAATTGGACATTATAGGGCTAATTGAACAATTGTAAAACCACGATAGGGGTCTACATATTATATGACATGTCATCAAATGTTATATTTTGGTTGTGTGTCTTCAGATGCTCCAGCGTGTGGTGATGGTGGCTGCAGAGAGTCTTAAGTTGCTGGAACATCAGCTGATGGACAGAGACCAGATACAAGATGTCAGAGTGAGTAAAAAGCACTTGAAAACTCTCATTTGCTATTGTCTTCATAAATGGTCCACTATCTGAATGAATTATGATTCATTATTTCAGCCTCGTGATGCGTTGTCTGTGTTTGTGCAGGTGGTCATGCGCCCTCCTCTGGATGCCTACGATGTGTTGATTCACCTGAGCCCAAAGCAGGTTCCCCTGCTCACTCAGGCAGTGGACCCTCCCACTGTCACCTTCAGCAGGGGCCTCATGGCCGGCAGTGTGACCCAGGCTGGAGGGGCCCTGCCTGTCATCGACTACAACCCTGTGACCCTCTACCTGGCAGAGCTCAGAGTGAGTCTGTCAGACTTAAACTTCAGGTTAAAAGGAAGGCGTGATGGTGGTAATGTCTTGTTGACACAGGATACGAGGAAAGCTGTGTAGCAGGATTTGTGCATGCAAGTTGCAGCTTGGCTGCTCGGGCCATAAGTATATTCTGTCTGGCATCCAGCATCTTCCTGAGAACATAAAATTCTGAGAAGAAACATTTCGAGGCTGTACTTGCATTGTCAACAAAGCATGTTTTTCCTAGAAATAATTCAAGGGATTAGGTTTGAATATGCACAGTAGGGACATGTCCGTACCATTATTTTGGGAAGACAGAATTGTCCCTGGAACTCATTTGCATAATCGAACAAGAGAAGAACAGAGTAGCAGAATAATACAATTCATGATATGGTGACAAACTATTTATATACACAGTGTTCGAAGATATCCTTGTTTTTTTTAATGTTTTCTTGAGTATCTATAACTGATGATGATTTCCTCAGCTGCAGTGCGCTCCACAGCTGACCACAAGTGTCCGTAGCATAAAGTCTGTACCTCTGCGCTCCCTCGGGTTGAACTGCTGCTCTGAATGTCTATGATAAAGTAGATCTAGCCTGCACTTTACGGAGGTGATGTTATTATTTAATGTGGACAATTACCCACACAATGGTGACATTTATGCCTGATCACAAGTGTTTTCTGTTACTTTTGGTTTTATAGGGTCGGTAGAATTTTTCTGTAACTTTTATGACTTTATTGTCATTGAATTGCAACTTTATTTTCATAATATTACAAAGTGTCCCCCAAATATTATGACTTTATTCTCGGCACCTGGAGAAAGTGCACAAAGTTTTGAACATGAGCATCAATTAATTTATTTTCATTTTCAGGAGGCTTTCGGAGACCTAGCCCTCTTCTTCTGTGATCCCCATGGCGGAACAGTGATCGCGGTTTTATGGAAACCAAAGGCCTTCATCCCAATGCCCTTTAAGGTAAGGCCTAAGTTATGTCCTCTATCTAAAACCATGTATGTAGAACAGAAGCCTTTTCCATTGCCAACAGCTTGCTTTGTTGTGTCATGTGTCTCCTTCACTTCCATCCTTCTCATTTCACTCACACGTCAACACCCATCACTCTGACCTGATGTTTTCCGTTTTCCTTCATGGCAGACGTCGCAAATGTCTGCCCGGAGAGTGGAGGTGACTGGGGAGGAAGCAAATGCCATTCCCAACGTCGAAGCAATACTGGAGGACTTCCGGGTCCTGGGAAAAGGCTTGATCAAGTCGGTGGAAGCCAGGACTGAAAAATGGTCATTTTAGACATCCACTAGGTTTCATTGCAAAACAGAACAATGGAAAAATGAATGGATTTTCAGATTAATTTTTATCAATATTATCAGTTAATAATGTGGTTAAAGATAAGCCACATGATTGTTTTGGCGAAGCTGCATCTTGTCTAATAAATGCATATGTACTCTTTTTTTTATTTGATATATATTTTTTTTATATCTATCTATCTATCTATCTATCTATCTCAGTGGATAAAATTGAGAAAAGAACATATTTAGTAGAGTTTTTATCAGTAATTATTGGGTAGCCAAAAATAATAGTGACTGAGACTTTAAATGTACATTTACAAATTAGCGTCATTAAGTTCAGAATTCAGTCTTGCTGTTACAGGAGAGCAGGACTGATTAGTTAGAAAATGAATCCGCAACAAATCTGATAATAGGTTAATAGTTTGACAAACAAAATTCAGCATTTGTGAAGATTTGCTGCTTCTTATGTTTTCTATGGTAGCAAACTGAATATATTTAGACCTGGGCTGTTGCTTGGACAAGACAAGCAATTTGAAGGCTTCAGCTTAAGCTCTGGGAAACGGTAACAATTAGTTGCAGCTATATGTAACAGATTTGTTTAAATGGTAACTGGATTGTACTTGTTTGGCACTTTTCTAGTTTTCCAACCACTCGAAGTGCTTTAACATTACTTGTCATCATTCACCCATTCACACACTGATGGCAGGGGCTACCATGCAAGGTGCCACCTGCCCATTAGGACTGACTAACATTCATACACCGTAGGCACAGTTACGGGACAGGTTTGGGTAGAGGCATCTCAGCTAAAAGCCAAATACAAAAGCATTTGAGCAAGCACTAAAGACGAAGCTTGGGTTTCAGTGTCTTGCCCAAGGACTCATCGACATGGACTACCGGAGCCGGGGATCGAACTGCCAATTCTCTGATTGAAGGACGGCCCTGCACTTGAGCCACACTCGCCCCACAAAATCCATTAATCTTGATTCACAGATGCAATGAAAAGTGTCTGTGTTCTGTATGACATGTTCATCAAACAGAAACACAGGGTGGTCATTTGAACACAGGTAGGTGATCATCACAGACACGCCAGGTGACTTGTGGCAGTCTTAGACATTTTTTGACGGTTTGCTCCCAAAGGATTTGTGGAAAGGGATTGTCTGGCTGCCTCTCATTTCTAGGAGGACTGGAGCTTTAAGTCGTTACAGTAGCCCGGGATCATAGCTTGCACTCATAGCGCCTTGAATACAGAAAAACAACACAGACCAATAGTAAAGTATACTAAATATGTATTCACGTATACTAAATACCAAGAATCTGGCAAACATTTTAAATGCTGCATCTCTCTTCTCTATGACTTGTTAGTTGCACAGTTCTGCCTAATGTCTCAGTTATTTATAGTACCAGGTAATTTACTCAATTTATTCACCCAAGCAATACTGTCTCTTAAAAGATGTTGTATGAAGTTTGAGTTTGGTCTGAAAAAACAAAGATTGCTTCATCAGTCACAACCAATATTGCGCCACTCTTCAAAATACAGCTGTGGTACCACACTCTGATTTCCCAGGAACTGGATCATTTGATAGACTGGGGCTTGCCCCCAGTTCATGTCTGTTCTTGTCATTCTGTTCATTGGAAACAAGAGGCTGTGAGCTTTTCTCAACTTTAGCCACATTCAACAGAAAAGTGTTGATGTAATGTTGAAATACAGACTTGTATGGACTTCTGTATATACTCTGGAAGAGTCGTCTAAGATTTCAGTTGAGCTTCCACTGGTTACTGGAAGGGCAGTCAAATCTAAGATGCCGCTGAGGGTTGTGATTGGCGCGGTATACAATGTACTTGAAAAGTGATGGGATACTTGTAAAATGTATGCAAATGGTTTGGACAAATCAAAATGCAAGACGGTATTGCTGTTTTTATTTTGAATGCATAATTTGTTAAAAAGGCAGGTTCTAAGAGACTATATTGAGTCTAAGGCATCACATTTATAAATGTAGAAAAAAAAATATGATCCATTTGATCGTACAGCACAGGTCTGCAGAGGGTTTGTCACATCATCGTAAATGCAGGCGTGAACAACTTGGCGTATAATTCTTAACTGCCAAGCTGACGCATTCGGCTGTGTCATAGGATGTGCATGTCTGCAGCTGTTGACAGAGAAAGCATGTTTTAATTGCAGTCCAGCATAATTATTGAGAAAGTGAAGAGAGTGGAAATGTCCCAGACGGGCTTAATGCCTCACTCACAACACTTAGTTAAACATAGTGTTATAAATCATATTGTGTAATCTTGACAGTGTGTGATCACTAATAGGCATGTTGCACGTATTACATCATCATTTGTCTCTCTGATCTTGTAAAAACGATAAGATTTTTTGGGGGAACTTGATTTGAGAGCAGATATCATGTATTACTGCTAAATGACGCTGGGATCTTTTGGCAGGAATTTGTGCATTAATCAGATATCCTGATATGACTGTCTCTTTTACGCAATTTAGACTGATCCCATGGGCCTTAATGTTCTTTTGAAAACTGTTAACCTAAAAGTCTTATAGATGACTAACTTATTTAAAATATAAAATAAACACCATTGTCTTAAGCTATCAGAAAAGGGGAAAGTTTCCTGCGCTACGTCTAGGACTGTTGACCTGCAGTGAAGTTTATCAGACCTTTTAATTTCAGTGTGTCGTTGTTGCTAACTTCTCCGTCTGCCTCGAGATAGTGTTACCGCCTGTGCTGTCTGTATGAGAGATATCAATATGTCTGCACCTGATGGAAAGCAACTGTCACACCACCACTCCTTCTGGAAACAAACATCTGGTAGACACATGGTACATAAAGCCATCAATCACAAACATGAGAAACAAAATCAGTGATCAGTGTCATTATCTAAGGACCTCAGGGTTAGGAAAAAAACTGTGTCACACAGCAAAGCTGAATTGTTAGGACTTGTTATTGCAGAAAATGGACAGAATGTTGTTTTTTTTATAGCTTTCCCTTGATGTCTGTGGGTACCACCATTATTTCCCTCATGTCTCTGAGCCAAACCATTCCAGGAAAACTTGTTTAAAAACATATGGCCCAAAAATGCAGCTCCTCTGGACCTTTAGATGGGATTCCTACTGGAAGCCTGAAGAGGTAAACTAAATCTGAGAGACAAAAGCAGAGTAGAATTAAAGCTGCAAGCAGCATTGATCGGGCCCTCACACCTTTGTACCCGTCGGGGGTCGTGGCGGGACGCCGGTTGATCGTGAATGTCTCTGACCATCGGACACTGCGCCAGTTAGATGTTTTTTTTCCAGCATGGAGTATGTGGAATATTTCACCACTTCCTGTATCCACTATGTGGTGATAGAGAACATGCACAATAATACATTATGTTGCTCTGCATCAAGTGTAGAACACATCATGTAAATGTCACTTAAAGTGGCTGTACATAACGCTGACTTCCTGTTGCTGGTAAATGACACCATGACTGTGAGGCAAAATTGGCTTGTTGTCATCCTCAGGCCGATACTTTTATCAAGCATTGCAAGTTTGGGATAGATTTGAGCCAGTGGATTTACATCAACTTGTTGTTTGATGGGGAATCACATAAAATGGCCGCCACGCCACAGTTACGCCATTCCATCAAGCATACAGCTTTTCCATCCATCCATCCATTATCCTCCGCTTATCCGGGGTCGGGTCGCGGTAGCAGCAGGCCCAGCAGGCCGACCCAGGCTCCCCTCTCACCCGCAACACGTTCCAGCTCATTCTGGGGGATCCCGAGGCGTTCCCAGGCAAGCTGGGAGATATAATCCCTCCAGCGTGTCCTGGGTCTTCCCCGGGGCCTCCTACCAGTTATACATACAGCTTTTGATAACTTTTAATCAGAAAAATCTTTCAAGGCAATCCGCAGAATTCCCTAGGAGGAGTTTGTTAAAGTACAGCACCTGGAAATGGCATAAAATACACAAGAAATTCAATTCCAGTTGAGATGGATCTCAACTTTTTAAATTTGAGATGGTTCTGATTAATCTGTGAGGAGGAAGAAAATACACAACCTATATCTTGCTATTAGGTGGCGCTATGACTATGATTCTAAATTGTCATGTATATGTCTTCAGGGTGGGAATGTAACGGAGCATGAGAAATTTGGAGCAGATTAGACAATGTATAGCCAAGTTACAACAACTTCCTGTTTCATAACTTTTTTTGTACATTTTACATATACATAAACGCAATGTTGGAGCTGCTCAAAAGTGGGCACTATCGAGCAAATTTCTCACACCCCAGTTCGAGAGTTAACCAGTAGCTCAAACATCTCGTTTTTGCACTCAAACATATATACGAAAATAATAACAATAATAAAAAAAAACATTAGAAGAACAATAGGTCCTTCGCTCCGACTTCGTCGGTGCTCGGGCCCTAAATATGTGCAAGCACCCTCCTAAATCTCTTTGTAGCAGATGGCTGGCATCCCATGTCAGGTAAAGATGTACTAAAAATAAGCCAGTACAAATATATCAAATAAAATAACTCAGTGATCACCCCTGCCATACCAAGAAACTCAAAAGTGTCTTAAAGTGTCATCTAATTATTCTGTAAAACATTTAATATGACGCACATTACTTGCTTCAACTTGGAACTTGGATGTATTCCTTTCACCCAAATTTCAGGTAAAAGCCCTGTGTCATGCCGATGGCAATCTCAACAGTTCACTGTCAACAGTTGCGCAACATTCATGACTCATGTAGGTTTGACGCCGGTGCTGTGTCATGACTCAGATTGCCCTGGGGTTGTTCTTCTCGGTCTACGTGTGAAACATGTCCCATGCTGCATCTTTTATTTTCTGAACCATTGTTTTAGTCTTGTTGTCATAGAGATGAACTCTGTATGCCAGTGAAGTTGAATATTTTCACAGATATTCGCATAATGTGTTCTTACGCTGCAATGCGTTTTAATAGGTAGCAGCGCGATACTTTAAATTAGGAATGCACCGATAACACTTTTTTTCAGACTGAGTACGAATACATACATTTGAGTACTTGCCGATGCCGAGGAGCAATATACTTGAATACTTAATAATACCATAACTTTGTTGCTGACATTTTACCATTCAACATTGTGTTTTCCTGATAAAAACAGAGCAAAGTTCTTTGCAGTAGGGATGGATGTTAATAATTTACTGTTCAAGCATGCTATCAGTTAATAATTTTAAAGAAATATTAAAAATATTAAACTGAGCAAAACTGAGAGGAGCAGCTTATCACCTGAAGGAGAATAGCGCTGGTCCACCTTGAAGTTCAGGTCGATCAAGTAAACACTGGAACTTAGCTTGGGTCTCTCTCCTCTCACTCTCACTCTCTCTCTCACACACACACACACACACACTCGCTAACGTTGACAGATTATGCCAGTCAGACACACAGCTGACTACCTCACAGCTAAACTAATACTGTAGATGTGGTGGAGTCGGAAGTGGCTGCACGTGTCCACGACAATGCACGCAACATTGTGGCTGCCAAATTCCTCGGAAACAGGCCACTGCCTGTTTTGATGGCTTTAACATGTTTGTGCATCAGGTTATTGTTGAAGCTGGGCTGCTTATTAGGCTCAACTGATCAGAGGTTAATGTCATGTTGCCGTAGTGCTGTCGGGTGGGGTTGTATCGGTGTAGCTCTGTGAGTACGAGTACATGAGCACAGTATCTGGCCCGATACCAATATCGGAATCGGTGATCTCTGATATGTGCAGTTTAATGTTCAGGTGATCTCAGTTGATCGTGTACACCCCTGTCACAATAATATAGGCCCGAGCAGAATAAAAGAACTCCAAAGTGAGTAAAGAAATCGTGCACTGATTCCTACTGATAGAGGCATGTCTGTGGGCTTTTAAAACTGTAAATGTTCCCACACCTCTATTGAAACCAAACAAAGAGGCTATAATATGTGGTGATGAAGTTTCAGACAGGGGACAAAAGAGCAGGTCAGAGAAAACAAGGTGAGAGACAGAAAAGGAAAAGAGAAAGGTGTGCGTGTGTGTGTGGAGGGGGGGGGGGGGGGGGGGGGGGGGGGGGGAATTAACTAATTTGTTTCTTGTCATTTTAAGTCCACAGTGTCTTCACTAGGAAATGGAGCCTCCAAATCGGAAGTGTTTGGTATCTTTCAAAGGGGTTATTTTATGATTCGATATTGGGTTTTCATTTTGGTGGATTATGGTGTTAACAAGATTACTCCTTTCTATCTTTAAGGTATGTTTTTCCAGATGTGTTTCATTTGCATAATCTGAGACATGCATTAACTCCAAAAGTATGCGAAGAGTGGGAAAATAAAGAAAGGGTTAAGATCAGGGCAGGCAACACTGTAAATCAGGTATTATACCATAATAATTGTGCAAAATTACAGTACGGGTAAATGTGCTCTTACAGTAATTACATTTAAACAAAATCAAAAGCACAAGATACATACAATTCTCCGAATGAAAAGAAACTTTATGACACTTACATAGTTGCCTTTTCCAAATTTAAATCTGAGGGAGAAAGAAGAAGAATGCATTTTTGGGAAGCTCTGTACTTTTTTCTGTTCCTATGGGGACCAGATCTCAAGACCGGTTGTATTATTTGTCCGGGAGTTTGAATTTTGGCTGAACTTTACAATGAACAAATGTGATCACTGGATTATATTCAGGAAAGCTGTGCTAATGGATAGGCATGTGTTGAGCAGGCTCAAGTATCGGGTGGCAGGTATGAATGAGGTCAATGAAGGAGCTCACAGGTATAACAATGTAAAGTGTGAGAGTGTGAGAGTGTGTGAGAGGGAGAAAGTTGACCAGTGAGAAAACCAGACTGAATAACTGCGTGAGAAGCAAGGAGGCGGGGTCCAGAGGGTGGGGCCGTGCTCAGGCTTGTCACCAGCCCAATCCAACCCATCATGGCTTTATAAGAGGAGCTCGTTCCTCCCAGCTTCACAGCAACTCAGGAAACACTACCTACAGTGCCTGTCGTCTCTCACAGTCTCATCAGCCTTTTCAAAGAAAACATGGGCAGACATAAGATGTACTTGGACAAACTATCCCGGTTCTTCCAGATCCGTAACCTGCTGCTTCGCCAGGCCCTGGCGGAGTGTCTTGGTACTCTCATCCTTGTGGTAAGTGTGTGCATGCATGGAACTTAAATGTCATCATCTCATGCTGAAATAGATCGTTGCTGTTTTTGTTTTTCAAAGTTCTTCAGCTTTAAATTAAGAGTTTACGATGGTCACAATGTTAAATATATTGTATGTTGACAATAGTTGAACTCTGTCCCCTCTCGCAGCATTTACTTTTCTCCAAGTACCCTCGCTGTTCAATTTTCTTTTGATGATGCAATATGATCAATCACACTCTATATGACAGCGCTCGTATTCTATCATTGTGTTTGAAAAGTGATTGCAGAAACTGTCAGTTATAGACAATGTATGGACTTCAAAGTGAGCTAAAGGACACTCTTTGTATTTAACAAAGAACGTTAATGTAGTTTTATTTTCAGAACTGAGTTCTCAACAAACAGGTGAGTAACAGGTTGTTCAGGTCATCATGCTCTGTGGACAAAACAATATATAAGATAACACGCCAATATTTGCTTGGAAGCTGGCATCCAGGATCCTGGAGCAGAGACCTCATGACATCCTATTATCACCTCACAGTGTGCGAGGTGTTTGTGTGCACAAGAAAGAATAACTCCGTATCACAGGCATTAAATTACATACTGCACTTTTAAACATCACATCTTTTACCACAGATTGATGCTTTATGACACTCAAAGGGGAAATCTGAAATAGTAGCTCATCATCAAACTTTGCCCCTGTCATAAATGCTGTTTCAGCTTAAAATGAACATTGCTGCATCACAAGCGAAACAGATCGTTGAGTAAAATAGATCCAGACGCTGGGCTATGTACACGCATGTATAAACAATGGCTACAGTACTGTAAGAAGCATTTTATCTTTCCCCTGTCTTGGCAGAAACGTGGCACTTGGATTCAAATATTTTTTTTAAATGTTTGAATACGAGTACAAAAACCAGTTTAGCGAGTGACCTGAAGGCTAATGGTTGAACGTTCCCAGTGCTGAGTTTAGTGACTCATTTTCAAGGATTAACAAAGGCACTTATGAAGGCATAGAAGCATATTATCCAAGTAAATGTAAAAAGAAAAATGATTAAAGAGCATACATATTTCCCTCCAACAGAGCTTAGTTATAACTTCAAGTAGCAGAAATATATTCACATACATACAGATATGCAGTGGAAAACTACTACTACTGTATTACTACTTACATAAGATCAAATAAATATTTCTTAATTGTAGTTCGTCAGAGGATTCAACATCAGTTATGACTACCGACGTGACAGAAAGGTGTGGCGGCTGATTAGTTGGTGACATGTCAATGGCAGCACGGGGAGAGTCAGTGGCAGAACAATAGGCATCACATAACATACATAACATAGAGTCTTCTGTAATCCTCTTTAGATTACAGAAGAGTCTCTCTCGCTATGTCATTTTCTTTGTTGAACACCTTATCTTCCCAGATATCAGCCTGTCAATACATTCCTAGTGACAAATTAATCAAAGCAAACTTCTTACTTATTACGAATAAGTAATAAGTTATAAGTGTATGATTGCCATGGCGGATGGGTGGGGTGAGGGTGTGTAACTCTTTGTATTGATTGTGGCATTCTGTGGCATGTGTCACTAACGCCTAGCAACATGTTGGGATCTATAAATAGGATATTTAATGCTGAAGAAAATTAGTTTTTTTGCCACCGGCTGATGGCAATACAGAGTTTTTGGATGTCCTCTGTTCACATTTCAAGTGGAACATATAGTATGGTCACATACAGACAGCGAATGTCTTTGGTTATCCTCCTGTAACTGTTCTGTTAACCCCTCATTGCACTCTCACAACATGCACTTCATTTTCCCCTTCAAACCGCCGTTCCCTGCTTTGAGTAGCCGTAGGGGGGCTTCTGAGGCTCTTACATTACATTACATTACATTTAGCAGACGCTTTTATCCAAAGCGACTTACAATAAGTGCATTCAACCATGAGTGTTCAAACCCAAACTCTTCATCCTGCATTTGTATGCCTTCAGCTCCTAAAGAATTGGCCAAATGTGTGTTTCAGTAGGCTTAATGCTGTGGTTTTTTTTAATAAGCTCCCCGACTGTGCTAAAAGCTGGGAGGAGCAGCATGGAAGCGTGACCAGCTGAATCAGCCACTTGAATATTGGTTGAGGAGATGTTGTGGGGCAGTTAACTAACTACAACATTATGACAACAACATACCAGGTGTACACAGAGTGAACACACAGTCACTGGTGAATATGAGCAATTCAGAGTTATGGCTCCCAGATTCAGTGTCAGATTTAAATGAGACCTTTCCAGTGGAATGTGATCTGAGTGAGGAAGTTGGCACTTGGAAGCTCATGGACCATAATCTGTAATCAATGACTCTGTAAAGTAAAAAGTCCTGAGTTTTTTATTATTCATTTTCTATTGTCATGTCACACTGGCCCTTCTTGGCATATCATGAAGGAGACATCCACCCGCACTTCAAAAGAAAACTAAGCACAAATCTAATGGGCTGTTTTTTTTTTTTTGGTCTTTCAAAGGTCTTTTTTATTGATTCTCAATAACGAATAAAACAGTGCCTGTACAGGAAAAGCATTTAGTTTTTTCTGAATTCACTCATATCACAACACATCTATCTGCTAAAACAAATGAAAAAAACACATACCACATATATTCTAAGATATGGGTAAATAAAGTTAAAATTATAGAAAGCAATAAAGAGAAAATATTTATAATATACTGTAATAGTAACATAAATAGTAAGTAGAGAAATAATGGACGCAGAAAATTAATAAATAGGAAAGGAAAAGATAAATAAATAAATAAAAAGGGGCGTCATACTTTGTAAAATGTACTGTCTGTTCCCCGGGTAGTAAAATGGGGGTAAAGAGTAAGTAAAAGTAAGTTAAGTAACGGGGCTGTTTTGTGTAGAACTGCTGGCTTCATCAGGGGTGGAAAAGAGGTTAGACTGAGCCCAGTGATGATGAACTCCCCTCAGGCGCCAGTCCTCCTGAATGTGGTTCCCTCTAGCTAACCTCAACATCTGAGTCCTGCGGTCGAACTGAAAAGCATCCTCATCAGGGGGCTTTAAAGAGCAGCGGTCTATGCATGGACCACACATATTTCTAAACCCAACTCATACAAAGAAGAAATGGGGACACACAAGTAATCACACAGAATGCAGAATAAACAGTATGGCACCTGCTTGGCAGTATGCTCCTACATTTAAAGACGACACAATCTGTAACACACACACACACACACACACACACACACACACACACACACACACCAATCGTGGTCAACACAGACCTTACTGTATATGCAATATACTGTACTCCTGTTTGCCGCCATTACAATATAGCTCATTTGATTCTGAGTAGAGCTCATTCAATGGGTCTTTGTTCAGCTGGTTTCACTGATAATGATCACTCATGAGTCTCATTTCACCCCTTGACTTGACCTTGATTGACTGAAAAAGCACTAAATGTACAGTGTTCATGTTTTTATTTTTTCCTCTCTTTAAAATGACACAAATATCACATATCACAACATCAGATTACTTTTTACTACAACAGCCATGAGCTGTTATGTGCACAAAGAGTTATTGAGACCCTGCGTAAACTTGCATTTCTTCTCTCTCTTCAGATGTTTGGTTGTGGTGCTGTGGCCCAGCTGGTGTTGAGTGGTGGTTCCCATGGCATGTTCCTCACAGTCAACTTTGCCTTCGGCTTCGCTGCCATGTTAGGCATCCTGGTCTGTGGCCAAGTATCAGGTACAAAAAGTTTCTCAGACAAATATAATTTGTAGGAGCACATTTTAGCCAGCTTTGTACAATGTATTAATACATCTGGAGTCTGAGTCTATATTTCATTAATGTTGCTGCACTTTGTTCATGGTCTGTAATATGTACTGACATACTGTCACCATGTACATTTGCAGGTGGCCATCTGAACCCTGCAGTGACCTTTGCCCTGTGCCTGCTCGGAAGAGAGCGCTGGAGAAAGTTCCCCATGTACTTCCTCTTTCAGACAATCGGTGGTTTTTTTGGTGCTGCTATCATTTTCGGCATGTACTACGGTAAGGGATGACACATGTGGGGCCACATTGTTTTTACAACCATATATGAACAGATTTGTGGTTTAGACTTCCCACAGTCTAAGTGCATTATTTAGACAACCTGTCAAAACAAGAAAATATTTCATGCTATATTTTGTTTGTATCCCTTCAGATGCCCTGTGGGATCGTCCTGGATGTTTCAATGTGAATGGGCCTAATGCCACAGCTCACATTTTTGCTACCTACCCTGGAAAACATCTCACTATCGTCAATGGATTCTTTGACCAGGTACCCCTTTTGAAATGAAAACAGCTGTCATACCCTAAATAAAAAAATGTAAACTATAGGTGATACAACTCAGGTGTCCAACTCACAATTATCTTGTACATGTACCTCTCTCCAATACAGATCATCGGCACAGCAGCGCTGATTGTGTGTATTCTGGCTATTGTGGATCCACACAACAACCCTGTCCCCCAAGGACTGGAGGCCTTCACTGTGGGATTTGTGGTTCTGGTCATTGGATTGTCTATGGGCTTTAACTCTGGCTATGCTGTCAATCCTGCCAGAGACCTCGGACCACGTCTTTTCACCGCTATAGCTGGGTGGGGCAGCGACGTTTTCACGTAAGTGCAGAGATTTTTAAGAATTTTCTGCATCCATTGTTTATCTCTATGTGAACAATCACAGTTCTCACTGTCCTTGTGCCCTTGAGACAAAGTAAAAACTTCTTTATAATTAACTATTTTTTTTGTCACTCCTCAGGGTTAGAAATGGCTGGTTCCTGGTGCCTGTTTTTGCCCCATTCCTTGGCACCATCATCGGTGTGGTAATCTACCAGGTGATGGTTGGCTTCCATGTGGAGGGAGAAGTGCGTGACAAGAAATGCCTAGAGGAGGAGAATGTCCAACTCACCAATATCCCCAACAATGACAAAAACAATGACAAATCCAAAACCATGCACTGATTATGTTAGGAGCCACACACTCTAACACATGCACATTCTGTAAATACTGACACATTCCAGCAGTTTTCCTTCCAGACACAACTGTTTATTTTTTTTAAAACACCTTTACAGCTGTTGGGTTATCTCCCAACTTAGTTGTTTGTGAATAAAGGCCCCTCTCTTAACATTATCATGTAATTATATTATATTATAGAGAATGATTGTGTGCAAGTGTAGAGGAGAGAAACACAACTTCAGAAACACAGAATTACATTAATTCTTTTAGGAGATGAACATTTGGATCTTAGAGTCTCTAGCATTCCAGTTTGAACAGTATTGTATTCTTCACACCAATGCAGTTTTATATAAGTTTTTACAGTATATATATATTTAGACAAACATATGTTCTGCACAACCAATTTATTTACGTGTTGTCAGTCCAGAACTTTTCACTTTCACTGTTAACATTTAGATTCAGGGACATTGTTAGGAAATTAGAAAATAAAATGTTTAATGGTCTACATAAAAGCTTACATATTGAAATATATTGTACATTTTAAGTATAGTAAGTGAAGTGATGCTATTCATGTAGACTACGTAAACTCTTACTATTGTTTAGAGCTGACACTCATATTCTTTCACGGCTATCTAAAAGTATTTTTATATACACTGACTTTGTCCTGTTAAAGTCCTAACCAGCAAGTCTTACAAGCTGACAATTACTGTGATACGTCATCAGCGATCAGACTTCATCATTTGGCCTTTGTATGAACTAAATGCTATTAGCTGAGTCATTGTAGCCTTCTAATTTGACGCTTTAAAATATCCGATGCGTTAACAAGTGACAATGATCTGTTATGTACAGCACAATATTAACGGTCTGTCTTTAAATTGTTATGTAGTTTATGCCTATTGTAGTGTACCTTGTGTATGAATCCTTGGTTGGGTGCTAAACTGGATTGATAGCACCTTGGTCGATAGTGTGTTGGTTGAGGGGAAATGCTTTGGTACTGATACAATAAACTCTTTTTGATTGTTGCATAAATGTGGATTCTGTTACATCTTTGTTACGGTTTAGTATTGTTTGTTTCTAATGCTTCTCCATTTGGGAGGGGGGGGATGTAATCAATCTACACCAGGGCACAATTAAACTGGACACACCACACTGTAAAGTAAAGTGTTCAGTTTGCAATGCTTGGGTCAGATGGGGTAGGGTGAGCAACATGTGTGCCACTTCTCTGCTCAGCAGATTGAAATAATAATTTTTTATTCCATTTAGTCTTCAAATTTTTTTTTTTTTTAAATGAATAAACTTGGGTGACATTGTCCAGAGGGGATGTGCATTTAAAAGAGAACAGAGTTAAGAGAAGGAACCAGCAGTGTCCACAGTTAAGAGCTAAGCAGAAAACAAGCCCACAGCCATCGCTCCATTCACTTAGCTGTGTTCTAATAATGATTTCACGTTCCCAAAAAGGAGACCTGCTCCATCATTATGCAGTGCAAAGCAGTATTTTGCACTGCTATTTACAGGCCTCATTTTATTTCCAAGCATACCTCAGTATCCACAGACCAGAACTGGGCCACCGTCCTCCAATGCATACACCGAATCAAATAAGCTCTTTTCTTCTATGCCAGGAGTTCATTTTGATAGAAACTCCTGCCTACATTCCATTTATCAACAAAGTATTGAAACTACATGAACATGTGAATTTCAGGAGAATCACAGAAAGGGCAACTCTGTTCTTGTAGAGTTTGGATTCTGGCAAGCTGTTAAAGCTGTCCGTGACTCTTGTCCCTTGTCCCTCCTCTGGAGTAGCTCTGCCCAGGTGTGCTGCATTGCCCCAACGAGGTGCACCTGGCCTGGGAAGGAAGCGCTTAAAGAGAGAGAGAGAGAGAGAGAGCGAGAGAGAGAGGCTCTGGTGTGGGGACTGTTGGTCTTGCTGCCTCGTAGCCCTGGAGTTTATATTGTTTTGTTTGTATGTTTTCATGTTAATAAAACTCATGGATTTGAATGGTTTAAACGTGTTTTCTGGAGTTGATTTGGGTCAGTGGTGGAGTTGTTGTTTGTCCAAAAGGGCTGTCGTAACCAGTGGTGTTTTTATATGTAACAAAATGGTGGGGCACCAACCACGACAGAGAGGCCAGGTCTTGCGCACACACAGAGAGAGAGAGAGAGAGAGAGAGAGAGAGAGAGAGAGAGAGAGAGAGAGAGAGAGCGAAAAAGCAATTACACAAGTTACAAAACCTCAAGCCTGAATTAAGATTGCAATATTCTATCATCAGAAGCCTAGAGCTGTACCAAATAGTTAAAAGTCTTGATTTGTCACGCATAACATTAAAATTATTATTATTATTATTATTATTAATACCGTACAGTATTAATACCACAGTACTGTTTCACATTTTCCACACAGTTTAAGTTATGATCCGACTGAGCACATACCTGTTTTCCTCCACTTGTCTGTTATGGTGCCCACTGGAGAGTAAACCCAGTTTCACAGCATTATCCAGATGACTCCCACCGCTCTCATGTTTCACAATCCTCTCAGAAAGATGTTCCAAATCTTTATAACCCATCTTCGTACCATCTCCACCAAAATGAAGGCATGGAAAACAAGAGTGCCGTCTTTTTTAATAATTAATAATAACATAATTTGTATGCCCAGTTCTCTCTGACCCTAATGACTAGCAACCACTTGGCGTAACATAAGCCAGTATGAATCTTCCCATGAAGGCTTTGTATGAAAATAAAAAAAAGACCCCTCTTTCCCCAAAACAGAATGCTTTCATGCTAAACCTCAATATAGCATCTCACATACCAAGTATATTCCTTTTCATATGATCTGGTACTGGGTATACCTGTAAAATCTCCATCATATCCCTTGGGCCAGCTTGCTCATGCCAGAGTCTCATCATAGCATTTGCGCTTGGATATATTTCAGCATTGCATAACACACTCTCACAGAACCAATAAGCTGATAAATATGTGGGAAACATCAGCAGTCTTCTCCCTTCTATTACTGATATACAAAGAAAGTATGTATAAGAGGTGAATTGTAAGTTCTAACAACTTTCACCACATATTTTACAGAGTAATAAAATGTATCTCACACAGTTGTATGGAGTGTCTGGTTCAGGCTGGTATCACTAATGGCCTGTTTTGTTATACATAGTATGAAATACCCGAGGGAAGAGCTAGTACCATGTGCCGGCCATGTGTGTGTGTGATAACAGCAGTTTTTACTGCGAAGCAGGAGTGAATCCAAATAATAGACAGCTACGTCAACATATTCAATACACCAACTTTGAAAAACGTCCTATCCATTTTCAATCACTCTTAAAGAATTCAACAGAGTGGATCCAAGAGCCAGTTTTACGCGATAAATCACAACCTGTGGGGCAGTGAACGAACCCCCCATACAATAATATCAAAAACATATGGATGTCCACTGGCACGCAGATGCACAGGAAGACTGTATTTGTTGCAGTGACGCACGCATGCACGCACGCACGCACACACACACACGCACACACGCACACACGCACACACACACAGGTCAATGTATTGCTTTGAATTATTTCAACTGTACATGGTCCACATACACACAACAAAACAAGCTGATGTGGACAGTAGAGGTAACTGAAAATGGAAATGCAACAACTTAGACCTTCAAATGCCAACACAGTGAAACACACACATAGACATAAAAATAGGTATAGACAATTTAATATATATGTATTAATTGTCTTGTTTTGTGGAAAGGAGGTAGGCACCTCCATCTCTCCATGCACATTTTTGCAGTTGTAACAGTCAGTGCAAAAATACCAAGAAAAACACATCTGACAGAAATGTCTTATTTATGGTGTGAGTTATGTTTTAGGATTTAAAAAAAAAAAGAAGTTTTGTGACATCCACGTTAAAAAGATTGGTGTTTTTATATTTTATTTATTTTATCCTGTGAGTGTCAATCAATGACCTACAAATTTTAACAAAAATAAACACATGCTCACAAGATGCTAGCATGTTTCTTTCTGGAATTTGGAATGAAATTGAAGAGTATCCATTGTGCATTGCTGAGGAGGAAATAGAGGACGTTCATAAGTCTCGGGTCTTTAGAACACATCTGTTTATTGTTGCCCATGTTCCTTCCTCCTGTCTTTTCCCTTTCATCCAGACAAAGTCTGAAGTCTCAGACGAAAATGTTGCCCACACCACTTCACAATGCAAAGGGATTTTATTGTTTCTCGCTGGCTGATTGGTATTTATATAGAAAACATAAGGTTATGTCAAGGTCAAGGCAGCTTAATGACTTCAGCTTCATCCGGTAACGGTCTCTGGTGGTATGATTGTGATGCTTAGGGATGAGCGGGATATAACTGTACTTACTTTTACAGCGTCTAGACTCTGAGAAACAATTGCTGTCCCAACAAAATGGAGATTGAGCACTTCTCTCAGGTTTCAAAACAAAAACACAACTAAAATATACTACTCTGGCATAAGTTAAGAGCACAGATCCTTTCATCAATGCTACTTCAAAAAAAAACCAGAAACAAGCAGAAAGACCATAAAAGCATTTACCATAATGGTTTCGCGAATGGATTTATCTGAAGAAACCATTGTCGGGAGACTGTGACACTGGATATGTGATCTGCCAGGTGTTGAGAGTGCTAAGTTAGTTCTCTAACACGCACCTCTTTTTCATACAGGTTTCTCTACCACTCTCTTCTGGCTCATCATCAAGCTGACACACCTGTGCACAAACAGTGCAAGCCTTTAAGTGTTTGGACAGTTACTATTGTTTTTGGCTCCATCACACTGGATTTGAAATTGAACATGGACAATGTGGTGAAAGTGCTGACTTTCAGCTGTACCGGTGCTTTAGAGTGATCACATGATCCAAATTGGATAATCACAGGTTGGACGGGTTACGATGCCAACACTATTCAGCCAATATGTATGTCAACACCCAACACTAAAACTAAAGTAAACCTGAAATCAGCACTTCATCTTCATAGGCGTTGTTTTATTTAATAGTGCTGGAGTACAGACCCAAAACATTAAAGAAAACTAATGTTCACACCCAAATATGAACTGCATCGTTATCTGTGTGGCAGCTCCACTACGAAACATGAGTAAAAAGTAAACCGGATGTTCTTACGATGTAGTTTACACACAGGTCAATGCCAATTATTGTGGAAGTTAAATGATTTGTTTGCAAAAAAAAAAGAAAGAAAATAACCTGCTTCTTCTCATCAGGCATGTGGATGTGGTTTAGAAGGGTGTGTGGTGCCGTGTCACTTTTAGGGTGCTGTGTGTTGTTTATTAAACTTTGTGCCCTCTCATTAGGATAAACACTACCAGCAGGGGAGACAGGGTGTCAGCTTTAGGTTTGGTGTGTCCATTAAAAGCACATATAAGCAGGTTTACATGGACATTCTTTCCTTCTGGCTGTGTTCTGCCCAAACACATATCTGCTCATTATTTTTTAAAATGATGGAAAGATTAAATTTACCTTCCCAACAACACCTAGGCCGCTCCCAAAAAACAGTAAAACAGCCTTTGGTTCTATGTTGTAAACAGACTCCTCCTGCTGGGAAGTTTCCGTGCCACAGGGGATGCCATGTTTTCTAGAAGCCTCATCACCGTCATCATCAACTTTACATTTCTGTGAGTACTGAATCCCTACAGACTGTCTGAAGTAATTACTATAAATGGTGCTTTTGTCAGCAACCATTCCCTTTCCCCACTCGCGCAGGATAATATTAAACTATGGAGGAGGGTTGGCTGATGTAGACTAAACACTGAAAAACATACAATTTAGATAATACATCATGTAGTCATAAAAAGTACAAGGCAATTGTATACTGTTTATTTATTTATTTATTTATATATATATATATATATATATATATATATATATATATATATATATATATTTTTTTTTTTATATATATATATATATCATTTTATTAGTTATTTCCCAGTATGAAATACTTTTTTGTTTAAAAAACTAACACATTTACCACAAATTAGTGCTCTACCAGGTTGACACAAATACAAAAGGTCAATGATAGTTGACTAAACAATCTCCAGTCGAAAGATGGTTCTGGAGCTTTCAACCACACCGTCTTCACAGTGACCTTTTAAGGATAAGAGTTTCCAAACGCGCTCAGAATAATGGACAGTTTAAACATCTACAGGTCCATGTCAACTGAGCACACTTCATCTGCTGGTGAAGAATGTGTGGTGAGGTTAAAAGCTCAAGTGGACCTTGAGTGGAGATTGTTTCGTCAACTGCGGTTTCCAAGGTTGAGAATGAGCTGTGAAGCTCAAATCAGTGTGATAAGCACGGCCTCTTTTCACAATTCAAATGAATAAATGTTTATGTAATGTCAGTAGTCAAAGTGCATTACAGTACTGAGTTATACAGTGTCAGACTAATGACATTTCCTATGTACACTAGGTTACGATTTTCTCTCAAAACATCTTAGCAACTTCCAACTAACAGTGTTTCTTGCAACACACCACCACAAAGTTGCAACACAACTGTCATTTTATTTTCCTAAAATTATCCCAATATTAAGGGTGTGAGTCTCAGGAGCCAAGGTGTGTCGTTAGGCATGTTAAGTCAAACAAAAAACAAATTTAACTAAAGCCCTAAACTATTGGTTACTTAGTTGAGCCCTTGAATTGTATTTAAAGTAAGCTTACAAACAATGGCTGAATGCTTTACCATTCATTTAACAGTCCTCTCATCCAACAAGAAGACCCTTAAATCTCAACACCAGAAGATGAGCCTTTTAAAAGCTTATCGTCCAGCTCACACTTACACACTTTCTTCTCACAACACCGCTTGTATCTTCCTGCGGTCACTAAGTCAAACAGAAATGGTCTGATTCTGATCCACGAGCTCTCCGTGTTATCGAATAGCCTACACCACACAGTTTGCTTCGTATCATTTTGATGCCAACAGTCTGAAAACAGACAACAGAAAACGTGACCTTATTTTGCCTTTTGTTTTTCTCCCCTTCAGATAAGACAACACACATACTTTAACCCTTGCACAAGAAACCATGCTGTGTCCAGAAATGCCTAAACAGTACAACCTTCAGGCCTCGTACAGTGGAGTAACACTGCCGTCCTTCCACTCGATCAGGATTTCTCCTCGTTGTAAAGTGGGGGAGGAGTGGGGGAGGCGCATGGCGTTCTCTGTCAGCGGGGCTCTTTCACTGGGCACCGGGGACCCGGGAACACTCCTCTCAGGCATCGGAGTGTACGACTTCAAAATACACACCACCTTCTTCCTTCTGGCACAGCAAGACAGAAAAGGACAGAAAGTGGGTGGAGGTTTGTACCAAAGCTCCTTGAAATGTGTTGCCCCAATATTTCTTTAATTTTCTCTATGTTCTTTAAAAAAAAAAAAAAAAAGAAGATCAAAGCAGATTTTTATAGAATGTGGCTGATTAAGAGTCAAGAAACTCAAATGTAAATCCAATTTTCAAAGACAAAACAAGATAAAACAAGCACATCCATAGCTGGTCCCAGTAAAACTTGGTCTATTTTACCATATAAATGATTAATTGATAAGTAAATTGATAATACATTTATGTAATGTTGGTCAACTAATCTTTCCAAAAGTAAATCTATAGAAATACAAAACGAGTACTTTTCTGTGTGTTGTGTGTGTGTGTGTGTGTGTGTGTTCAACACTCACCTGTTGGAGTAAACATTGAGGATAAGAATCACAGTCCCAAGGACCAGAGCCAAAGAGCTTAGTACCAGCATGGTTATCTTCCAGCCCATTCCTGGACATATGCACACAGACCAAAGAACACATCATTTATTTTACATAACCCCCATTTCAAATCATATTTACCTCTTTTTAAGTTATGGATCTTGTTCAAGCACTTGGTCAACTTCTTTCAAGACTCTGAACCTTCAAATAAAAGCCCATTGAAACTCCTTTTCAAACATTGCAACACTTCCACCATAAACTGTGCTCTCAGTTTTACAGTCACATATCGCCCCCTAGTGGTGGAAAGGTAACTGCATCTTTTCTGAATAATTGATAGAGCTATTATGTCTACTACTTCAGTATTTGAGGATTAAATATTTCCACAAAAAAAATGGCCATACAGAGGATAGATTATTGAGTTCAGTCTAGCACACTTACCATAGTCCATACTGTAGAAAACCATGGTGGGATCGGCAGGGGGTTTGGTGCTCGGGGACGAAAGAGGCACATCCACTACAGGATATGTTTCTGTGACTTCAACTGCCAGTATACCTTCAACTAGAAGTAAACAAAAAAGAAACAACTCAACGAGAAGCAATGGCCAACACTGAACCTCACAGGTTTGATTCATTTGCCCTTTTCATGAAGGAAGAGATAGTTGTGTTTGTCCATCTTTAGCAGTGAGATGGAAAATCAGTTCAAACAGGACCGGCCTGATATGAGCACAACATGAGTCAGCATTGCAGGCATGCCATTTCCTGTAGTGGTTGCCTTCCCGAACGAGGAAAATATTGATTTGCCAAAAGTGCACTTGAATAGATTCAATCATCCCGTTAAAAGCCGGCATGTTGTAATCTAATCTACAGGTCATGGCAGAAAACATAATGTGACCAATATCTGATATATCACGTGGACTTTTGAAACACGTGAGCCTTTAGGGATTTGTATGTTTTAGCCCACAGACTACAGTTTGCACACATCAAATTTTAATGGCAATCATTGTGCATAAAAAAAAGGCTGTTTTGCTATGGTGTGAACAACGTGCAATGGTTTCACAATATTCTTGACTTAAGTAACACATCACAATGGGAAGAGGGAAATCCTGGAGAGACTCCTTGTCGATGCATTTAAAGAAATCAAAAACATGCAAGCTTTGAGGATCAGCAATCTTTTCAATGCCAGACAAATTACCAAATTCATTATCCTTTTCATGATGTCCATGTTTGCTCGTTTGTTCTTGTTTTCATTTTCTGACAACATGGCTTTTCAAAGAAATTATTTTTACTTCCCTAGCATGAGCTGATACAACTATCTGGCTGGAAATTAGAAAATCAATCTAAAAACCTCATATGATTGAGGTTCACAATAATGTCAAGTATTTACACGGTTGATGATAAAAATCTATATTTGAGGGGGTATAAATTGGCAAAGCCACTTGCCGGTCCTTTGAGGAAATTGATGTTGATTTTATTTGTCACATACTGTGGGAAGATGGCATTTAGTAAACTACTGCTAGTGAGGAACTTTAAAAGGTCCTTACATGGTCCAGCCTTTATATTAGAGAAGGAACTTGGAAAAATCCCAGGTACCAAGGATTTCCCCAGATTGTGGTGAAGTTGGTGTTGGTTGTCTCTCCCATTGCACAGCGTCTGGTTGTCAAGTGTCCGCCACCTGCTGCCAGGCTTGTAAAGAAGATTAGACATTTTATGTGATAATATTCTACAATATATTTATCCGCCCTAGTTTTGAGATACTTTTAAGTAATCTGATTAAGATACTATCAGAGAACAACCCTTCCGTTCCTCTAAAATATAATTACCTGCTTATGTTCCCTCGAAAGGAAGACCAGAGTGGATTCCTCTGTTGCACTAAGGTGCAGCCCCCTCCCTACCAAAGTGAGGTGGCCCCTCTTGGAACAGAACCACGACTGGCTGCTGGCCTCTCTGCCCATATCTGGCACCCCGGCACCGGTGTTGCCCCGTTCAGCCCCAACGATGCAGGGCTGCAGGTGGACGCCTTCATACTGCTCCCCCGGTGCAGTCAGACACTCCCCGGTGTGCTGATTGCTGAGGGCCTGGCTCTCTGGGAGCCAACGCCATTCCTGTAAGGCTGAATATGGGCTGCAATCACCCAGAGATACCCTGCCTCCTAAACTCCCTCCTCCCTGCACCTGCAGACATTTGACCAGCAGCTTGTTCTGAATCTTTAAGCCAGAAGTCTCTGTGGAGGGGGACATAAAAAAAAAAGAAAAGACATTGTTCAAGCTGTTATAATCCTATCAGCCTTTGTTGTTATTTCAGGAGGGAGCTTATACAATTAATAAAGTTAACCCTGCATTGCTTTATTAAAAAAGTATGCAAATCAGAAGAGTATAGCTTAACTTATGTGATACAGCAAAATGTATACATCATATTCTGCAAACCCAGGAGCTCACCGACGTCACTGAGGTGAAGATATTATTGAGTTTACAACGTGAATACTATTTTAGCTTTCTTTGCAAAGGTTTGTCGTAATAATAGTAGTACTAATCGGCATACAACGGCCATAGAAGAAAAAAAACAATGTATCTTTATCACAACACAACTGTTCAATGTGACGTTAGTTAGTGAAGTGGCGTGACGTCCGTTTAAGCTAACAGCTCGAGACACGCCACGTTTGTTACGTACCAACGTGACGCGAGCTAACGCTAGCTCACACTTGGAAAGTGTCTTTCGGCCAACTTACTAAAGACATGCCCGACAATATTCAACACAGCTGACGTCGTACACGTTCATCTCAATACGTGAGCGGCCGTTTTCCCCTTCGGCTCCGAATCGCTGTCCGGACTCTCGAAACGACCAAACTGCTTGAAACCGTAACAAGTTACATTTGCTATCTTACCGTAACAGTTTTCAAATTACCTTGAGAAATGACGAAGAGGAGCAAACAGACACACAGCAGCCTTCCTCCCATGGCGCCGATACTTCGGGGTCTCTTGTGGCAATGTAGCCTGCATCTATTCAGCAACAAGTGCAAGTGGGCTGGGACTAAAGTTTGACCTCCCTCTGTGCAGCATCCATCAGTCGGGTGGATGAATGGAGGATCCGAGCATTCCTCCTCATAACTTTGTATTGGGACATGCATAATTCAAAATGTAGATTTCTTTTTGAAATGCTCTAGGGATCAAAGCAATTGCTTAATACGAAGGATGCCTTTGGCTGTTTGGGAGAGGTTGTGCTCTTTCTACTCTCCACCTGTAACTCGGTGGTCACCCACGGGCCCCTGTTTACGCTGTGTTCATTTGTTCAACACATTCCTTGTTTACCACTATGACAGGCAAGAAAATGTGTTTACGACCAGTGTGCTGCAGCTCCATGGACTACCAATTAGATTTAAAGAGCATAAATCTGTTTATAAGGAGAAGACAGTGTCCCGAGCTGAATGGGATAGCCCACTCGTTACTGTGAGCAATGGGGCAGCTTTTGGGGGGCCTGCATGGTCACGTGATGTTTTTCTCTGTCACGATGCGCCACAAAGCATGTGAAAGACCTTCATCAAAGTAAACATATTCATTGCACTTAAAATGATTAAAACCGTAGTCTCAAACAACATATATTTGTATTCTGGTAATTTAAGACATCATTACATCAAATATTAAACTAACAAACATTTCAACGCCATTAATAAGACAATAAAAAAAACGAAGTTGCATATAGAAGAAAACAAGTTGAATGAAAAGGCATTGCCATGACTGAAAGTCTGTGATAAAAGTAAGGAGCCTGAATACAAATATTTTTTTATTAAACTAAAACAAACTATTTTGCGCCCTACGGTGAAATGACTGAGGGCCACAGATATGTCATTTTGGTACTACATGAGAACACACACTGTACATGTTAACTATATTTTAGACATTTAGCTCAAAAGTAAATGCTTAACAGTAGTAGAAATACAGACAGCAGTTTCACATTTGGAAACAGCACATACTTTACAATATAAATAGCTCAAATACCCTCAATATCTGTCAGTATTTCTGAAGTCAAGATCATTTGTCCCTTTTGAAGCTGAGCTTTTGTGATCCAACCCAGTCTTACTGAGAGGGTCCTGAGGAGGGGAGAAAAGGGACAAATAAGATGGAGGGTCTTCTCCCTGTTGAAACAGAGGTGGAGCAGTCGGGGCTTGGTGCTGCACTGAGGATGGAGCTGCAGGTGAAAAGCTGTATGGAGCAGCCGGTTGTGGCCACTGGTTATTATATCCACTTGATATGTTTGCATGTTGAGTGGGATATGGTGCTGGGTACCCATAAGCACCTGGACCTGCAGGTACAGGATAAGGTCCAATAGGGAAGGCGGGGGGAGGGAAGTCGCTGTAACTTGGGGTCCCAAACGCCCCAGCTGGGTAAGGCCCCACAGCCTCATCAGGCTGAAGGGCAGCAACACCAGAAGGAACTATGACCAGGGGAAACACCACCTCCGGGTCAATGGCAAAACTGATGTCCAAATACACCTGGGAAAGGCAAACATATGAAACTATCATTTATTTATATTAATACGACAGTATAAATTAAAGTGGCTGTGTAGTCTGATAAACATGATTACGGTCTAATATTTTACTGTAAATGTGTATACAATTTTTTTGTACTGTAATCATATATGCTGTTGTGTGGTTTATGGGGTTTTATATTTCTAACGTTTATTGAAGCGTTGGTGCAACAATTACACAACTGCCAATATATCTGCAAACAAATGCAAATACTCAATTTCTCTGTTGATGTAATATCACTATTCCATTATTACATACCTTAAGATAATGTTCAACTGAGAGGATTTCACAATTATGGAGAGTGTGGATGACGTCGGCAGGAACCGTCAACTGGCAGGAGACGGTTTTCTCTGAATTCGGTGCTATAGTCTCCCCCACCATTTTACACAGACTTTGGTCACTGATATTAGTGGAGGCATTGGCACGGTACACTATTTTCTGCTGTAAACTTAATTTGGGCTTCATTTGTTTGGAAGAGGAATTGCAGATTTTGGCAACAGCAGACACAGTGTCACCTAAAAAACAAAACAAATCATAACATCTGGATATGCATTTTTTTTTTTGCACAATCAAAAAAATGATACATTACAAATACTGCAAGTAAGTATGTAGTAGAGTGGCTTTACCTGGAGAGCAAACTTTTGTGTTAATGGTAGCAGACATTTGGACCTGTCCTTTGGAGAAACTGCTCATCTTTTTATCCACTGAACCAGACTGTGGACACGAGAACAACTCAAACAAACAAACAAACAAACATTATTCCATCTCAATGCAGCTACTCATACGTCTGAAATTCAAAGTTTAGGAGAAAATATTGTCATCTTGCTGTTAAACTTTGGATTAAGCCGTCCTCATCGGTTATCACCATAAAAAGTGAACTCCTTCCTGATTAGGTTTAAGAGGCGTGTGGGGAAATACTGTATACTCTCTCCATCTGCTAATGGGCCATAATATCATGTCAATCGATTTAAGACTCTCATCACTCGCCGCTCCACTGCTTTTTGCGAAACTCACTCCATTTCCTGTTTATTCAAGCAACCGTTTTCCTTCTATTTGTTCACGTGTCACACCCTATTGTTCAAACTCTCTGATTAAATACTAATTCAGTAGGTCCTGTTGACTGCTTCCTATTATATTATATAAGTATAGTACACTGCTCTTATGTAAGAATGTTCTCCATGCCAGACTTCATTACACTTATATATAAGTATTTATAATAATATTGTTAATATATAATATTATTGTTTCCTTTCCTTCAACCCCTCTGTTCCTTTCTTTCAGTTATTGCCAGCTGGCTCTTTAGTCATGTGACTTGACATCTTGAATATTTTCCTTTCAAATATTTGAATTAATTTGTAGTGTAACCAGTGTATGAAATTCATAACATGTATCATTGTAGCGTCCCACTCACCATTACTTGGCCAGGGTGGGAAAAGGACTTTGAAACAAAGTTGAGCTCTTTTTGTACTGCAGTAGGCAACCGCCAGCTCCTGGACATCTTGGCTTCCATCATGTAGACAATCTTTCCATGAAACCCCTTGAAGGATGACGGCATGTCTCTGTGTTCCACGAATGCAGGTATTTGTAAATAACAAACACATTTATTATTTATTATTATTTATTTTGTTTACCTTATTATTGTCTGACAAACCTAACGTGTGTATCTTTGTATAATGTTAATATATCTAGATGAATAAAAATGTAAGTGACAAAATACAAAAACAAAAAACAAACACAGTAGATGCTAGAAATGTACACTCACCCCTGTGGGATTGTAAACCTGAACTTAAAGTGATGGTCTCCTTGGGGAAGTACAGTGCCTGCAAAACAACGGAGAATGATCAACACTTCCTGTGGAGACCTGGCAGCTCTTCATTTTTTTTGCTCAGTTGGATTTATGCACTTTATATTGTTCGCTCAATGAAATTGCCAGATTTAATTTAATTCATGGGTAAGAACATGTGCAGACCCACTTGTTTAGAAATGTATAAAAGAATGAACCATACGAGTAGACAGCATTAATTTCTCAGACATACCGTTCTCATCCTCTGCTACTAAGTACTCCTTGAGTTTGAAGTATCGCCTGTGCGCATTGTACGATTTCTTCCTGTCTCCGCTGCCCTCCGTCCAGTGGACGCTCGCGTCCCCCTTGGCCTTCACGACCAGCCCCTTCACTTTGCTTTCTTTAGTCAGAGTGAACGTGACTGTGCCTGCGATAGTGTCTCCTTGAGAGAAAGTGTCCTCTTCGTTGAGCGCTTCATACAGCAGCTTGAAGTTTTTTATCGGAGACATTTTGGACGTAACGTTGGAGGTCAAACGCGTTTTGTTCCTCTCCACCTGTGTCGACACACGGAACGACGGCTGACTGTAACTTCCTGCTCTTACACCTGACCGGGGCTCCGCCCGAAGATTGAGCTCATAAAAAAAAAAAAAAAAAAGAAAAAAAGAAAGAGAGACAGCGGAATATTGTAACTGACTGTAAAATTAATTATTTGTAAATTGTGTATCTTGTGACTTTTTCTTACCTGTCGTAATAACAACAATGGGTGGTCTCACCAATTGTGGCCCCTGACTGTCGCTTGCCACAGGCTTGTTACTGCCGGTGCCAGAGCCACACGGAGGATCTCGGCCTTGTTGTGAAAACCTCCAATACTGCTTCATGTCAGGCAGTTCAATGACAACATACTTATATGCAATCCAGATATCACAATGTTGTGATTCAGGTTTACACAATTAAGTGTATCACATTTAGTTCAAGGGACTTTATTCAGTGTTTAAGCATTGTATTGTTTACCGCGTGTTTATTATTAGGCAATTAAACTAGTAGAGGCCTAACGTCTTTGATAAAATGGAAGACCTCACGATGGATGAGATTATTTGCCAGGACTTGTGCTAGCCATGGATGAATTACAGATCGGGCCTGCCGGGCTCACGCCCAGGGGCCCAAAGTGTCAGGGGCCCCTTTGATCTTCACCTCCAAAATGTCACTCAAAGAGACTCGTACTAACAAGGTAGAGATGACCACAAATAAACATTAAATACAAAGAGACACAGACAGACTCATAACGACAATGAAAAGGGGAAAAACGACCATCAAAAGACAACAAAACGAGTCACAGAGAAACCTTCTCTTGCAATACTTTATTCACATCGACAAGTCAGAAAAAAACACTGGCAGTTGAGTAAATCAAATAGAGAGAAATAGTTGTCTGGTGTTATATTCAGAAGACTGGAAAACAGAGAGAATATAGAGTTTTTCTCTTAGTTGATCGCTTTATATAAACATAACAATATTTTTTGGTTGTCCAGTTTCTTTCAACCAGCCTCCACAAAGAACAGTGAGGTAGAGAGAATAGGTATAAACTATATAACACTGAAAAAGTGGTCAGTAGAGGACTCTTGAGTGGATCAAGGCACATGCACACACACAGTGTACCCGTATGGCTGAGGTTTGAACAGCTGCAGCTAATTAGCAACATGTACTGACAGGAAAACAATGTTCCCATAAGGCAAAACTCCTTTTTTCCTATATAATTGTTTGCATGCAAACAGTAAATATTGCACAAAGTACAACGAAAAACACTAACTGTTAAAGACACGATATAGGTGATCAGATTTCACATTTAAATAAGTATTAGTATTTTACATCACGATTAACAGAGCGATTCAGTCATACAGCAGCACAAAGCTACTTAGCAACATGAACTGACAGAATCCTCCTAAATTACTGACTAGCAGAGGTCAATTTTCTATTAGATTTAGGGGAACCAAATTACGGAATGATTTTTCCCACCTAACAAAAACATGTCCCTCTATAAAATGTTTCGAAAGTTGCCCAAAAGAAAGTCTAATTGCTGTTTTGTAAGAGTTTTTTATGTATTAGTGTTCATGTCTTTCTTGTTTTAGCTGTTATATCTACATTTATAGTTGTTTCACTCATGGGGACTTGTAGCATTTCCATTGCTTAGGAATTACCACAGGTGTATAATCCAACATCCTTAAACAAACACAAGCCATGTTTACTTTCACATGCACACACATGCACACAATTACATTATTTTCTTTATTTCTTTTGTTGTCTGTCTTATGCATTTTTAATTTTATGTTTGTAATTTTCTTTTTATATTATATAGGTGGAGGCTTCAAATAAGCCAAGTTGGCTTTTGCCTCTTCCTGCACTGTGATTTTCATTTATCTCTGTTATGTTTGTTTATTTTATTGTTTGAATTGTGCAAAATAAAGAAAAAATAAAGAAAACAATGTTCCCATAAGGCAAAACTCCTTTTTTCCTATATAATTGTTTGCATGCAAACAGTAAATATTGCACAAAGTACAATGAAAAACACTAAGTGTTAAAGACACGATATAGGTGATCAGATTTCACATTTAAATAAGTATTAGTATTTTACGTCACGATTAACAGAGCGATTCAGTCATCAAGCATATTTTCTATTATTTTGCATCAGATTTGTCAGCAGCAGGAGGAGGGGAAATGATTGAATGATGCACAGAAGACGATGAAGGAGATCCATAAGGAGAAGCCAATTGTGGCACTGGGTTATTGTAGCCCCCAATGATGTGTGCCGGCTGAGCAGGGTACACGCCTGGTGGACCAGCATACACCAGTGGGTTATCCTGGTACACAGGTGGTGGTGCTGAATACATTTGGGCTCCTGGGTATCCATAACTGCCTGAGTGTGGGGAGACAGGATAGGGATTCATAGACACCGCAGGGGGAGGGAAGTCGCTGTTGCTTGAGCCCCCAGCAGCCCCAGCTGGATAGGGGCCCCCAGCAACACCAGGCTGAAGGCCAGGAGCAAGGTCTGGAGGAAAAATGACCACTGGTAACTTTACCTCTGGATCGAAAGAAAAGCTGATGTCCAGATACACCTGAGAAAAAAAAATATGACAGCCTCATGAGGAACCTGATCTTTACTTGTAAAATAGAATAGCAAGAAAACATCCGACAGTCACAATGAATTTGTAAAATCTTTTATCAATGTGTATGGGTCATCAGTTGAACAAAATCAGTTCAACAATTGCTTTGTCAATGTTACATACCTTTAAATGGTATTCCACTGAGATAATGTCACAATTCCGGATTGTTGGCATCTGAACACGAGGAATCTGTATTGCACAGCTGACATCCTTCTGTGTTTGGGATTTAATACTGTCGTCAACCACTTTGTGGATAACGTTGCTGTCATGCTTGGTACTGCCGCTGGCATGGTATACCACATCCTGGATTAAACTGAATTTGGGTACCATTTCACTGGATGAGGAATTGTTGATTTTTGCAACAATTGCCATAGTTTCACCTATAAGGAAAAGAAAAGAAATTTTATTTGTATTCAGTATATTATATAAAGGCAGTTCACGAGTAAACTTTAATCATTCTAACCCCCAAAAATGCTACTTAAATTTCCATTAACTTTTCTGTTGACGCTTTACCAAAACCATCACTGACAACAAACCTATACAGGTGTGAGCCAGTGTGCACACTACCAGGACTGCACACATCTAGATAGAATGCAGCTGTTACTAATGTTATTAGTGACACAATTGCGTCTCCTGCCATGGCAGGTCAAAAAGACTGTACGGTGCATTCCATTTATTTCTTGTTGACAAAAGCAATAAGTAGGATTAAACAATTCATAAACTATGTCAACAATATTCCAGTTCTATTCAAATAGTTTGCTATTTTGCATGGCTGTGGTAACCACCACTAACAAAATAAATCGTTTTCAGGATCTGCCTTCAGCAGATGATCTCCTTCTGTGACTTGAACCTACCACGTTTGAAGAGAAATGTATACCTGGTGCGTAAGCACTCTTGTCAACAGTGACATCCATGTCTATGTGTCCTTTTGAGAAAAGCCCCGTCTCTTCATTTGTTGAACCAACTTGGCGTGACTAGAAATGCAATAAAAAGGGAAGATAATTACTTTTGATCCACTCTCATTATTTAGACATTACAGTGCATGGGTTAAGCATTTCAGTTATAGAGTCGGGCCAAATACCCAGCTCCACTCCGCCTGTTGTCACTTATTACTGCTTACTGTGAAGTATGTCATGGTGAGCAGTTTTCACTGGAACCACTTCTACAGAAGAAATAGTATATGGAAGCTTTCGACAACAATGTCTGTAAATTATACAAAATAACTGGGACACTGATCTTGTTGTGTTTTTAATGGAATTTGAGCAGCAGAAAACTGATATGCAAATCCTGATAGGTCTTTCTTCACAGCAGATGTTTTGACTTGTGATGGCAGGAAAAGCCCATGTGGAGCGAATACCGTTTATTGTGGCTCTGTGTATGTAAGCATTCCAGTAAGCCAAACCAGTAGGCGAGCATGCATGACTGACCTCAAAATGGAATGTAAATATCAACATTATAGTTATTAAAACAACTGTGCTTTGAAAATGTTAAAATGTCTGCTGTGAAAAAAAACTAATTAGGATGTGGTTTGGGAAACCTCTATGCCACCTATATTTTTCATTTTCAATAGTCCATTTCTGTGTTTTAGCTACACAACCCATGAGAAGTGCTGCATCCAAGAAAAGGTCTGGTGGCACCAACTGTAACTTTACATTACAAAGTCTCTACATACTACTGTCAGTTTGGGGTTTTAGGTGGTCACTTCCTGTCTTATTTTGAAAAGTTCCCTGTCTTGTGTTTCCCCGGGTCCCTTCACTTCCTGTCCTTCCATCCATCCATTGTCATCCAGATTTGGAGGTGCTTACTCTCATCCCCCCCGCTTCACACTCGGCTGCAAATCGCTCCAGTGAATGCTGGAGGTCATGGTCCGAAGAGGCCAACAAGACCACATCATCTGCGAACAGCAGAGAGGCGATCCCGAGGCCCCCGAACCCGACGTTCTACTCCCCCCGGCTGCGCCTAGATATCCTGTCCATGAAAGTCATGAACAGGACCGGTGATAAAGGGCAGTCCTGGCGGAGGCCAACACCCACCGGGAACGCGTCTGACTTATTGCCGAGAATATGAACACAGCTCCTACTGCAGTCGTACAGAGACCGGATGGCCCGTTGTAAGGGGTCCGACACCCCATACTCCCGCAGCACCCCCCACAAAAACCCCTGAGGGACCCGGTCGAAGGCCTTCTCCAAGTCCACAAAACACATGCAGACTGGTTGGGCAAACTCCCAGAACCCCTCCAGTAGTCTTGCGAGGGTAAAGAGCTGGTCCACTGTTCCCCGACCGGGACGGAATCTGCACTGCTCCTCTTGAATCCGAGGTTCGACAATCAGTCGGAGCCTCCTTTCCAGCACCCTGGCATACACTTTCCCCAGGAGGCTGAGTAGTGTGATACCCCGATAAATCGAGCACACTCTCCGGTCCCCCTTTTTGAAAATGGGAACCACCACCCCGGTCTGCCAGTCCATGGGCACTGTTCCCGACCCCCATGCGACATTGAAAAGGCGTGTCAGTCAAGGCAGCCCAACAACGTCCAGCGCCTTCAGCATCTCAGGGTGGATCTCATCCACCCCCGGCGCCTTGCCACCAAGGAGCTTTTTGACTACCTTAGTGGCCTCTGCCAAGGATATGGATGCGACCCCCCCGAGTCTTCAGGTGCTGCCTCCTCTCTAGATGACATATTGGCCGGGTTTAGGAGTTCCTCAAAGTGCTCTTTCCACCGCCCGACGATGTCCCCCGTCTGGGTCAGCATTTCCCCCCCTGTGCTGAGCACAGCCTGGGGTAAGCCCTGCTTTCCCTTCCTGAGCCGTCGGATGGTTTGCCAGAACTTCCTTGAGGCCAACCGAAAGTCCTTCTCCATGGCCTCCCCGAACTCCTCCCATGCCCGAGTTTTAGCATCCGCGACCACCGCAGCTGCAGCCCTTCTGGCCTGCCGGTACCTCTCAGCTGCTTCAGGAGACCCCTGAGCCAACCAGGCCCGAAAGGCCTCCTTCTTCAGTTTGACGGCTTCCCTCACCCCAGGTGTCCACCACTGGGTTCTCAGGTTACCGCCATGACATGCACCGGTGACCTTCCGACCACAGCTCCTATCGGCCGCGTCCACAATAGAGGCTTTGAACATGGTCCATTCGGATTCCATGTCACCAGCCTCCCTTGGGATGTGTGAGAAGTTCTTCCGGAGGTGGGAGTTGAAGACCTCCCGGACAGGATCCTCCGCCAGACGTTCCCAGTTCACCCTCACTACACGTTTGGGCTTGCCGGGTCTTTCCAGCAGATTCCCCTGCCATCTGATCCAACTCACCACCAGGTGGTGATCAGTTGACAGCTCTGCTCCTCTCTTCACCCGAGTGTCCAAGACATACGGCCGCAGATCAGATGAAACGATTACAAAGTCGATCATTGATCTACGGCCTAAGGTGTTGTGGTACCAGGTACACTTATGAGCCACCCTATGTTCGAACATGGTGTTCGTTATGGACAAACCGTGGCTAGCACAGAAGTCCAACAGCGAGACACCACTCGGGTTCAGATCGGGCAAGCCATTCCACCCAATCACCCCCAGCCAGGTTTCTCTGTCGTTGCCCACGTGAGCGTTGAAGTCTCCCAGGAGAACTATGGAGTCAGCAGGAGGCTCCCTTTCCAGGACCCCTCCCACTGACTCCAAGAAGGCCGGATACTCCGAACTGCTGTTCAGTGCATAGGCACAAACAACAGTCAGAGCCTTACTCCCCGCAACCCGCAGGCGCAGGGAGGCGACCCTCTCGCTCCCCGGGTAGAACTCCAACACGGCGGCGCTCAGCCGGGGGCTCGTGAGTATCCCCACTCCCGCCCGGCGCCTCTCACCCTGGGCAACTCCAGAAAAGGACAACGTCCAACCTTTCTCCAGGAGCTTGGTTCCAGAGCCAGTGCTGTGCGTGGAGGTGAGGCCAACTATATCTAGCTGGTACCGCTCCATCTCCTGCACCAGCTCCGGCTCTTTCCCCGCTACCGAGGTGACGTTCCACGTCCCTAGAGCTAGTCTATGCTGCCGGCGATCAGCTCGCCCAAGCCCCTTGCCCGGTCTACAAAGCACCCGACCCCGATGCTTATCCCTGCGGATAAGCATCGGGGTCGATGCTCCATGTTGTTTCTTTGGGCTGAGCCCGACCAGGCCCCATGGGCGAAGGCCCGGCCATCAGACGCTCGCCTACGAGCTTCCCTCCCGGGTCTGGTTCCGGGAGGGTGCCCCGGTTTCCCTGGTCCGGGCGAGGTAGCTGTAGTCCGTGGGCCGCAATTAATCAGGGTTTTTTGAAACTTCTTGTCCTTGTGATTGTCTAATTGAATCCTCCTGTGTCTGATCACCTGCACCTCCCCTGTGTATTTAAGCCCTGTTTGTCTTGTGCCTCCTGGTCCGTTCTTCTGCTTTTCTTGGACTGTTTGCATCTTAGTGTTTCCCGTGTTTGGCTCGATCCTGTTCCTGACTCGATCCTGTTCCTGTGCCTGACTCGATCTTGTTCCCGTGCCTGTTTTTCTCGATCCTGGTTCGCCTAGTCGTTTTATTAAATTCCTTGTTTTGAACTCAACTACGCGCGTCCTCATGAGTCTGCATTTGGGTCCTGCCTTCTTCGTTCTGCCAAACATGACAGTAGTCGGCTGGGAACCGACGTCTGGAGTCGGCCGCTGCTCGGAGGACGCAGCAGGAACCGGGGTCGGCTGCAGCCCTGAGACAGTACGGGGAACCGGGGTCGGCTGCAGCTTGGAGGCAGCAGCGGGAACAGGAGCAGACGAACGGACCAGGAGGCACAAGACAAACAGGGCTTAAATACACAGGGGAGGTGCAGGTGCAGGTGATCAGACACAGGAGGATTCATTTAGACAATCACAAGGACAGGAAGTGAAGGGACCCGGGGAAACACAAGACAGGGAACTTTTCAAAATAAGACAGGAAGTGACCACCTAAAACCCCAAACCGTGACAACTATAAAGGTGGAATAAAGGAATATAGTTTCTGTCTCGTGACTTATAGTATCAGAGATTTATAGGTTTTAATAATTTACATACCATCAGAGAATGAAGGTTTGGATAGGACTTGGAGACAAACTGTATGTCCTTTTCTACTGTACGGTTCATCCTCCAACTCCTGGACAACTTGACTTCCAATTTGTAGACGATCTTCCCACTACTTCCCTTGAAGGATGAAGGGATGCTTCTGTGATGGAAAACCAGCAGAATCAGTTTATGTTATCTTAAGTGAATTAACATTAATAATCATAATTGAACCTTTTAACAGCAACTACAAGAATGTGCAGGAGTAGGCTATTTGGTCCTGTTCATGCAAATCTTTTACATTGTGAAAGTGCAAACATTGAGTTTTGGTAAATGTCTTCCAGTACTTACTCTGGTGGTATGGTCAAGCTGAATTTGAAGATATGGATCCCTGCGGGAAGTACAATTTCTGAAAGAGCCAGGATTTGGTGTTAATACCAACAACGGTTGACTGCTAATACCTGTTACTTTAAAGTAGCAGGTATATGGTGGTGGAAAGTAAAACGTGCACTTTATTACATGTCACACTTGCACTTTATTAAATTTTTGTCCTTCTGTGTGGAGTTTGCATGTTCTCCTCGTGGCAGCGTGGGTTCCCTCTGGGTTCTCCGGCTTCCTCCCCCAGCTCAAAGACATGCAGCTCAGGTTTAGGGTTAATTGGATGCTCTAAATTGCCCGTAGGTGTGAATGTGAGCGTGAATGGTCGTCTGTCTTTATATATGTGCCCTGTGATAAACTGGCGGCCTGTCCAGGGTGTGCCCCGCCTTCGCCCAATGCCAGATGGACTTCTAACCCACTGCTCTTCATTTCAATACTATACAATCTGTCATCTGGATTACTGTAAACGCTGCAATTTAATTATTAGTCACTTTGTTAGTATTCAACTAAAGTAAGCCCTGCAGCCCTGCATACTTTTATTAACTTTTGAATTTCGGAATCAACTTAAATAACCCCCCCCCAGATCCCCAGCTAACGGCTATGGACATCTTGACTGCTCGTGCTATGACCGTCACGTGCACAAATAAAAGGGGAACAAACGAACAAGGGGAGGATGGGATATAGCAGGCCTACTCTATGCCAGTCGGTAATAACAGGGTTACTAACTCTGCACCATCGCCGGAGTCTTTGTGCTTTCTCGCCTCACAGGTTTCTATGGATCGTGGTTGCATCTGGATCCTGGTCTTGCCCGACACCTACTGCTATTATCATTATTTCTAGTTGCATTGCAATTAGTATGGTCAATACCATTAATGCTTCTACTATCATTACTATTCTACTGCTCTCATTACGTGAATCATTTCTGTCATATTCATTGAATGTGTTCTAACTCTGTTATGCTGTTCCTTCTGTACACATGACATCTATTGTACTCTGTCCATCCTGGGAGAGGGATCCTCCTCTGTTGCGCTCCTGAAGGTTTCTTCCATTTTTCTCCCTGTTGAAAGTTTTTTTTGGGGGGAGTTTTTCCTGAACCAATGTGAGGTAGAGGATGTCATATGTGTACAGATTGTAAAGCCCTCTGAGGCAAATTTGTAATTTGTGATTTTGGGCTATACAAAATAAATTGAATTGAATTGAATTAAGGCATGCATAACTAACAAGACGTCTGTAGCTTACCCTTAGAGTCCTCTGGGATCAAAAACTGCTTCAGTTTGAAATATCTTCTGTGTGCTTGGTATGTTTGGGTTTTGTCACCGTTCTTTCTCGTCCAACGTACATTGGCGTCTCCTTTAGCTTTCACAAACAGGCTCTCCACTTTGGTCTCCTTCGATAAGGCAAGTGTCACTTCTCCATTCAGAGGGTCTCCCTCCGAAAACGTCCCATACTCATTCAGCGCGTCAACAGTTATCGTTAAGCTCCTAATTGAAGGCATTGTGAAGACTAAACTGGGTTAAATGGATAAACTAACCATACAACACAACCACCTGCTCATTTTCAAACACGTCCACTGTCTGTTGCTTTCTTAGAAAACAGGGTGCCCCCAACCCACCCATGGCGTCCGATGGACTGCTGAGGAAGACACGCCCTGCAATGGTCTCCTCAAAGACCTCTACTGCCATCTGATGTACGAAGGAGAGACTGCGGGCTCCTCATCAGGTGCACGAAACTCTCTGCAAAAGCGCACTGCAATAAAAAAGAATGGCACCAACACCAAGCCCTATGGAGGTCAATCACGGGGATATGGGGTCTACAAACTTACTCTCCTATGTGCTGTCTGTGGTTAAAGTTTGGAATACAGTTCAGACATGTTGACATGACCATCATAATGTTGTGTGTGTATTTCCTAACTGGCTTCCATTGTTTTTGTCCCTGTGGTTTGGCCCCTGTTTGCACAATAGGCTGATTTTTAAGAGCTGGTGTGCTGTAAACAGAAGGCGCAATGGAGACAGTTACCGTGCCAATGTGGGGGGGGGCATTCAGAGTTACAAACCAAAACTACTCTTATACATTTCCGGTTCGGCTTCTTTTGTTTTTTAATCGCGGCAAGTACGATTCCCACTCTTCACCTCATTATTTTAGTGGAACATTTAAAATAACTTTTTGCCCCCCCCAAAAAGTAAGTAAACGCGTGTCCAGTGGGAAATTCTCATTGTTATTACTCGAGACAGTTATACTACATTTGCTTCAAGCATAAGAGGGAGTCAGCTGAATATGTTTAGATGTCTTTTCCTGAATACTTTTCCTTCAATGTTGTTACCAGCTTTTTTAAATTTAATTATTTACTAACTCAACTTTATTTTTCCAAATAAAATAACCCCCAAAACATTATAAGAATAAGGTATAGCCTTAAAAAATCCAAGCAGTATAGCCTCTACCTGGAATGAACCGTGCAAAGCAGAAAGCAAAACTATACAACATAATTATTTTGTATGTCAGTAAAATCTTCTTTTCAGGAGGGGGATATGTGCAGGGTAGCAAGAAATGACATCTCCAAGTAGCAAGACAAGATTTGTGGTGTGGCCTTCGAGTTCTCTTGTCTGTCTAGCAAAAATGATTCCAACTTATTCTGAAAAATGTATTCATGTAATAGAGCCCTTCTCTAATTATGCTTATTTCAAATTCTGGTACCAATTTCTCCGATTAGTGGACGCTGATGTAGCAAATTTTGGCTACAGCTTAACTACCAGTCAGTTGTGAGAAGGAAACATACGAGTAAGTTGGCAGAAATATGAAAGTAATTAAAAGTCACGGAAGTGAGCAAATCAAATCCTGCTTTGGGCCCTCATTAAGCTAAGGACAGCCCTGAATGCTTTAAAACTCATCTAGTAGACAGAGATGAAAGTGGCTGGTAGGCGTTGCCTGATAACATTTGTCCATTATGAACTGTGGAGGGCAATCTGTAGCATAACAGCAGATGCAGCTTCATATCACACAAAGACCTCATTGCTGCAGTGCTGCTTGTTTTGGGAAGTTTCTTTTGAAAGTTCTCTATTTCTCCACTATTGGGCAGTCAATATATATTTTGAAATGTTGTGTTGAGTTGCACACTAGGTAAAAGTAAGCACTATTCTAAAAACAAAAAAAGTGTTCTTTTGTAATTGATCTATTAATGGTAAAGACTTAAATCACATCCCTCAGTAGAAGCTCATTAATCTATGTCGTGTATTTGCCCCTAGTCAGATAGGTTTTATCCCTGCATTGGGAAAAAGGGTGCCATGGTCAAGTCCAGTCTTTATTAAGATGAATGAACAGCTTGACATTTTTAGTCCTCAGTCTGAATCGATAATTTTAATACTCAGGAGGGCCAATGGATGAGATTATTTGCGAAGACCTGTGCTAGCCATGGGTGAATTACAGATCGGGCCTGCCGGGCTCACGCCCAGGGGCCCCCTTGATATTCACCTCCAAAATGTCATTCAAAGAAACTCGTACTAATAAGGAAGAGACTCAAAATGACCACAAATAAACATTAAATACAAAGGGACTACAAACAGACTCACGACAATGAAAAGGGGAAAAACGACCACCAAAAGAAAAAACGAGTCACAGAGAAAACTTCTCTTGCAATACTTTATTCACATCGACAAGTCAGAAAAAACACTGTCAGTTGAGTAAATCAAATAGAGAGAAATAGTTGTCTGGTGTTAAATTCAGAAGACTGGAAAACAGAGAGAAGACAGAGTTTCCCTTTTAGTTGATTGCTTTGTATAAACATAAAAATATTTTTTGGTTGTCCAGTTGTCCAGTGAGGTAGAGAACATTGAAAAAGTGGTCAGTAGAGGACTCTTGAGTTGATCAAGGCACATGCACACACAGTGTACCCGTATGGCTGAGGTTTAAACAGCTGCAGCTAATTAGCAACATGAACTGACAGGAAAACAATGTTCCCATAAGGCAAAACTCCTTTTTTTCCTATATAATTGTTTACATGCAAACAGTAAATATTGCACAAAGTGCAATGAAAAACACTTAGTGTTAAAGACACGATATAGGTGATCAGATTTCACATTTAAATAAATATTAGTGTTTTACATCACGATTAACAGAGCGATTCAGTCATCAAGCATATTTTCTATTATTTTGCATCAGATTTGTCAGCAGCAGCAGACGGGAAAAGGAGTGAATATGCTGGAGGAGTTTCATCCGATTGAGACAGAAAGTCTGTGTCCATCATTGGTGCAGAAAACAGCATGTTGTATGTAGGGGCAGTTGGGGTTACGCTAAAGGGTGGAGGAGTAGGGAATGGGGCTGATGGGGGTGGTGGAAATGTTGGGGCAGTAGGCGGAGGGTGAAGCACAGAAGACGATGATGAAGATAAAAATGGAGATCCATAAGGAGAAGCCAATTGTGGCACTGGGTTATTGTAGCCCCCAATGATGTGTGCCGGCTGAGCAGGGTACACGCCTGGTGGACCAGCATACACCAGTGGGTTATCCTGGTACACAGGTGGTGGTGCTGAATACATTTGGGCTCCTGGGTATCCATAACTGCCTGAGTGTGGGGAGACAGGATAGGGATTCATAGACACCGCAGGGGGAGGGAAGTCGCTGTTGCTTGAGCCCCCAGCAGCCCCAGCTGGATAGGGGCCCCCAGCAGCCCCAGCTGGATAGGGGCCCTGAGCGAGGCCTAGAGGAATAATGACCACTGGGAACTTTACCTCTGGATCGAAAGAAAAGCTGATGTCCAGATACACCTGAGAAAAAAAAATAATGACAGCCTCATGAGCAACCTGTGCTTTACTTGTAAAATAGAATAGCAAGAAAATATTCGACAGTCACAATGAATTTGTAAAATATTTTATCAATGTGTATGGGTCATCAGTTGAACAATTGCTTTGTCAATGTTACATACCTTTAAATGGTATTCCACTGAGATAATGTCACAATTCTGGATTGTTGGCATCTGAACACGAGGAATCTGTATTGCACAGCTGACATCCTTCTGTGTTTTGGATTTAATACTGTCGTCAACCACTTTGTGGATAACGTTGCTCTCATGCTTGGTACTGCCGCTGGCACGGTATACCACATCCTGGATTAAACTGAATTTGGGTACCATTTCACTGGATGAGGAATTGTTGATTTTTGCAACAATTGCCATAGTTTCACCTATAAGGAAAACAAAATAAACTTAAATTATTTGTATTCATTATATTATATAAAGGCAGTTCACTAGTAAACTTTAATCATTCTAACCCCCAAAAATGCCACTTAAATTTCCATTAACTTTTCTTTTGATGCTTTACCAAAACCATCACTGACAACAAACCTATACAGGTGTGAGCCAGTGTGCACACTACCAGGGCACCGGACTGCACACATCTAGATAGAATGCAGCTGTTACTAATGTTATTAGTGACACAATTGCGTCTCCTGCCATGGCAGGTCAAAAAGACTGTACGGTGCATTCCATTTATTTCTTGTTGACAAAAGCAATAAGTAGGATTAAACAATTCATGAACTATAATGTCAACAATATTCCAGTTCTATTCAAATAGTTTGCTATTTTGCATGGCTGTGGTAACCACCACTAACAAAATAAATCGTTTTCAGGATCTGCCTTCAGCAGATGATCTCCTTCTGTGACTTGAACCTACCACATTTGAAGAGAAATGTATACCTGGTGCGTAAGCACTCTTGTCAACAGTGACATCCATGTCTATGTGTCCTTTTGAGAAAAGCCCCGTCTCTTTCTTTGTTGAACCAACTTGGCGTGACTAGAAATGCAATAAAAAGGGAAGATAATTACTTTTGATCCACTCTCATTATTTAGACATTACAGTGCATGGGTTAAGCATTTCAGTTATAGAGTCGGGCCAAATACCCAGCTCCACTCCGCCTGTTGTCACTTATTACTGCTTACTGTGAAGTATGTCATGGTGAGCAGTTTTCACTGGAACCACTTCTACAGAAGAAATAGTATATGGAAGCTTTCGACAACAATGTCTGTAAATTATACAAAATAACTGGGACACTGATCTTGTTGTGTTTTTAATGGAATTTGAGCAGCAGAAAACTGATATGCAAATCCTGATAGGTCTTTCTTCACAGCAGATGTTTTGACTTGTGATGGCAGGAAAAGCCCATGTGGAGCGAATACCGTTTATTGTGGCTCTGTGTATGTAAGCATTCCAGTAAGCCAAACCAGTAGGCGAGCATGCACGACTGACACCTCAAAATGGAATGTAAATACCAACATTATTGTTATTAATAACAACAACAACTGTGCTTTGAAAATGTTAAAATGTCTGCTGTGAAAAAAACAAATTAGGATGTGGTTTGGGAAAACTCTATACCACCTATATTTTTCATTTTCAATAGTCCATTTCTATTTTTTAGCTACACAACCCATGAGAAGTGCTGCATCCAAGAAAAGGTCTGGTGGCACCAACTGTAACTTTACATTACGAAGTCTCTACATACTATAAAGGTGGAATAAAGGAATATAGTTTCTGTCTCGTGACTTATAGTATCAGAGATTTCTAGGTTTTAATAATATACATACCATCAGAGAATGAAGGTTTGGATAGGACTTGGAGACAAACTGTATGTCCTTTTCTACTGTACGGTTCATCCTCCAACTCCTGGACAACTTGACTTCCAATTGGTAGGCAATCTTTCCATGATATCCCTTGAAGGATGAAGGGATGCTTCTGTGATGGAAAACCAGCAGATTCAGTGAATTAACATTAATAATCAGAATTGAACATTTTAACATCAATTAAAAGAATGTGCAAGAGTAGGCTATTTGGTCCTGTTCATGCAAATCTTTTACATTGTGAAAGTGCAAACATTGAGTTTTGGTAAATGTCTTCCAGTACTTACTCTGGTGGTATGGTCAAGCTGAATTTGTAGATATGGATCCCTGCAGGAACTACAGTTTCTGAAAGAGCCAGGATTTGGTGTTAATACCTGCTACTTTAAAGTAGCAGGTATATGGTGGTGGAAAGTAAAACGTGCACTTTATTACATGTCACACTTGCACTTTATTACATTTTGGTCCTTCTGTGTGGAGTTTGCATGTTCTCCCCGTGGCAGCGTGGGTTCCCTCTGGCTTCTCCGGCTTCCTCCCCCAGCTCAAAGACATGCAGCTCAGGTTTAGGATTAATTGGATGCTCTAAATTGCCTGTAGGTGTGAATGTGAGCGTGAATGGTCGTCTGTCTCTACATATGTGCCATGTGATAAACTGGCGGCCTGTCCAGGGTGTGCCCCGCCTTCGCCCAATGCCAGATGGACTTCTAACCCACTGCTCTTCATTTCAATACTATACAATCTGTCATCTGGATTACTGTAAACGCTGCAATTTAATTACTAGTCACTTTGTTAGTATTCAACTAAAGTAAGCCCTGCAGCCCTCCATACTTTTATTAACTTTTGAATTTCGGAGTCAACTTAAATAACTTGTTTTCCCTCCCAGCTAACGGCTATGGACATCTTGACTGCTCGTGCTATGACCGTCACGTGCACAAATAAAAGGGGAACAAACGAACAAGGGGAGGATGGGATATAGCAGGCCTACTCTATGCCAGTCGGTAATAACAGGGGTAAGGCATGCATAACTAACGACAAGTCTGCAGCTTACCATTAGAGTCCTCTGGGATCAAAAACTGCTTCAGTTTGAAATATCTTCTGTGTGCTTGGTATGTATGAGTTTTGTCGCCGTTCTTTCTCGTCCAACGTACATTGGCGTCTCCTTTAGCTTTCACAAACAGGCTCTCCACTTTGGTCTCCTTCGATAAGGCCAGTGTCACTTCTCCATTCAGAGGGTCTCCCTCCGAAAACGTCCCATCCTCGTTCAGCGCGTCAACAGTTATCGTTAAGCTCCTAATTGAAGGCATTGTGAAGACTAAACTGGGTTAAATGGATAAACTAACCATACAACACAACCACCTGCTCATTTTCAAACGCGTCCACTGTCTGTTGCTTACTTAGATAACAGGGTGCCCCCACCCCTTCATGGCGTCCGGTGGACTGCTGAGGAAGACACGCCCTGCAACGGTCTCCTCAAAGACCTCTACTGCCATCTGACGTACGAAGGAGAGACTGCGGGCTCCTCATCAGGTGCACGAAACTCTCTGCAAAAGCGCACTGCAATAAAAAAGAATGGCACCAACACCAAGCCCCATGGAGGTCAATCACGGGGATATGGGGTCTACAAACTTACTCTCCTGTGTGCTGTTTGTGGTTAAAGTTTGGAATACAGTTCAGACATGTTGACATGACCATCATAATGTTGTGTGTGTATTTTCTAACTGGCTTCCATTGTTTTTGTCCCTGTGGTTTGGCCCCTGTTTGCACAATAGGCTGATTTTAAGAGCTGGTGTGCTGTAAACAGAAGGCGCTATGGAGACAGTTACCGTGCCAATGTGGGGGGGGGGTATATTTAGGGACGGGGTTGAAGTCAGGACCTCACAAGACAACCAAATGCGAGGAATGTGCGAAAACAAAGCGACCAACTACAGAACTATAAACAGAAAAGGAAGACAGTGAACTGAAAAGTCATTTAACATTGGTACAGGTTAGTTCCGGAGTAGCGTTGTGCTGCTTAGTGTGTTTATTCCCCTTTTCTTCGTCTGTGGTGTTGTGTATGTTTGGCATTCAGAGTTACAAACCAAAACTACTCTTATACATTTCCGGTTCGGCTTCTTTTGTTTTTTAATCGCGGCAAGTAAGATTCCCACTCTTCACCTCATTATTTTAGTGGAACATTTAAAATAACGTTTTGCCCCCCCCAAAAAGTAAGTAAACGCGTGTCCAGTGGGAAATTCTCGTTGTTATTACTCGAGACAGTTATACTACATTTGCTTCAAGCACAAGAGGGAGTCAGCTGAATATGTTTAGATGTCTTTTCCTGAATACTTTTCCTTCAATGTTGTTACCAGCTTTTTTAAATTGAATTATTTACTAACTCAACTTTATTTTTCCAAATAAAATAACCCCCAAAACATTATAAGAATAAGGTATAGCCTTAAAAAATCCAAGCAGTCAGAATATAGCCTCTACCTGGAATGAACCGTGCAAACCAGAAAGCAAAACTATACAACATAATTATTTTGTATATCAGTAAAATCTTCTTTTCAGGAGGGGGATATGTGCAGGGTAGCAAGAAATGACATCTCCAAGTAGCAAGACAAGATTTGTGGTGTGGCCTTCGAGTTCTCTTGTCTGTCTAGCAAAAATGATTCCAACTTATTCTGAAAAATGTATTCATGTAATAGAGCCCTTCTCTAATTATGCTTATTTCAAATTCTGGTACCAATTTCTCCGATTAGTGGACGCTGATGTAGCAAATTTTGGCTACAGCTTAACTGCCAGTCAGTTGTGAGAAGGAAACATACGAGTAAGTTGGCAGAAATATGAAAGTAATTAAAAGTCACGTAAGTGAGCAAATCAAATCCTGCTTTGGGCCCTCATTAAGCTAAGGACAGCCCTGAATGCTTTAAAACTCATCTAGTAGACAGAGATGAAAGTGGCTGGTAGGCGGTGCCTGATAACATTTGTCCATTATGGACTGTGGAGGGCAATCTGTAGCATAACAGCAGATGCAGCTTCATATCACACAAAGACCTCATTGCTGCAGTGCTGCTTGTTTTGGGAAGTTTCTTTTGAAAGTTCTCTATTTCTCCACTATTGGGCAGTCAATATATATTTTGAAATGTTGTGTTGAGTTGCACACTAGGTAAAAGTAAGCACTATTCTAAAAACAAAAAAAGTGTTCTTTTGTAATTGATCTATTAATGGTAAAGACTTAAATCACATCCCTCAGTAGAAGCTCATTAATCTATGTCGTGTATTTGCCCCTAGTCAGATAGGTTGTATCCCTGCATTGGGAAAAAGGGTGCCTTGGTCAAGTCCAGTCTTTATTAAGATTAATGAACAGCTTGACATTTTTAGTCCTCTGTCTGAATCGATAATTTTAATACTCATGAGGGCCAATGGGGATCTAAGCTTGCGGAACACACATTGTGGCCACAGGGCGCATGTTAAATGTCCAAGTGGTAATCAATGCAAAGAAATTAGCTATTGATCTCTTATAGTTTTGTAATAGGTTATCTATTGGTTTGCTCTTTCGGAAAATTCCAATAGCAGTCGGATGGAATTGTGCTGGTAATATTGCTGTTGGGTGTGTGCATGCGTGTGTATGCAATCACATACACCCAGCTTCCTATGAGTGTTTGCATGCGAGTGCGGGGTCACGTTCCAATTAGCACAGAGGGCAGATTGTAAATAAATATGTTGAGGAGAATATTGGTGATCTGCATCACAGCCACAGTTTACTACAAATAAGGCTGGGAAATTCAGAATCCGATGTTTTTTTGAAAGTTTAATGCTGAACATTATTCTTCATCATAATGTATGTGGGACCGCATATTTCATACACTAGTGACCGATTATGCCTGCAGCATCACTTGAATATCTAAAAATATGTTTCATAAGTTAATTTGTGTGTGGGGGTGTATGTAGGTGATGCAAAACTACTGCCGCATAAGTACCCGTTCAGGTCAGGAACTGTAGTTCCGAACTTTAGTTCTCACCTGAGAAAACTGATGACACACATATTCTTGTTTATGAATAAAGCAAAGTTGAAGTTGCAAAAAGAACCAGGCAAACTTCGTTTACTTTTCCTATGTTGCTAAAACCCATCCCTCTCCTTTGTCTGTGTTCTTAGCACATACAGTGTGAGATGGATATGGATCTGCACTGCTGGGGCAGTGGGGAGCTTGGCCAGACTGGACATGGCCGTTCAGGGCACACCGGTCCAGAGGAAGCCCATCTGAGAGAGTTCACAAAGGCAAGGCTGGGCAGAGTGAAGCTCCTGGCATGTGGATCCAGTCACTCCATTGTGGTCACAGGTACAGATCCCAGTTTCCTTGTGTACTGTTTGTTGGCCTTATTTCACACTGTGGATGTCTAAAAAACATTTACTGTTTTGGTATGTTCACGCATTATTGGGTGGTAAGCATGATTTACATGTGAGTTAGGTTGTTATCTTTTGCAAGTCTTATGAAGGGAAAGCATGTATTTTGTCATCTATCCATTAGAGAGGAAACATTGTTTATCAAATTGATATATTTTTGCTGCTCACGTTGATGTTTTTTATTCACTGTCAGTTTACCATGATAAAGTCTATAATGCATCTTCAGACATAGAGTTGTCTGCGGTTTTGGTAAATGTATTGTTATGTCTGGTAGGTCTTGCAGTATTTTGACGTTATTGGGACGAGCTACAATTAACAGTCTGGTATATTGTTAAAACTTTGTTTTGCTGAAAGCCACGGCTATCCAGTGAGGCTTGAGAATGTCTCTAGAACAATTGGCTAAGGGAGACATTTGATCCAAAGATGTGGAAGCAACCAAGACCATACAATCCATGAGCAACCACCATACATTCTGTTTGACATTTGATGGACATGTTTGTCCAAACTGCCTTGCAGTACCATGAGTGTATTGGCTGCAACAGGATCTAGAAAATGATTATCTGGAGGTGCAGTAAAAGAAATATTCTGTAGAGGTTTCAAAGACACTTAATGTCATATGCGTAGGGTTAACACACAACATGAAGTGTCTTCCTCCCTGCCCATGAGGTAATACTGGCCTACTTATTTGCCAATTTGATAGAAACCCTGATGACAGGAAGGGTGGAGGCTCCTTTAGTACATTAGCTGGCAGTAGTCATAAATCAGTAGCCGAGATAAGTCTTATAGATCACCCCAACACCGGGATCCTATACCTCTACCATCATTACAGGGAAAAAGGTGACATTTTTGATTGATTAAAATGGTGCAGGCTAGCTTAGGCTAAATCATGTTAAGTGATGTGACATTGCAGTTTCACATATCATATTTCTGTCAAGACAATGATGGTGGAAGGCATTGTCAAGGCATGATATCTGACAATAGCAGACATCTGGGGGGGCCGGATGAGATTTATGGGAAGGTTTTAGTGGTCTGAGGGAGATGAGAGAGAGAGAGTAAAAAGTGGTCCTTTTTTGTGCATTGTCACTTCGAGAGTGACTGTAAATTTTACTCCAGTGCTGTTGGGAATTGGAGACATTTACACATCCTGACAAATTGCCTGCTGTAAAAGTATTTACTGGTCTTGTCCTCCTTTTATTCGTGGCCAGCCCACAAACACATACCCCCCTCACAGACACCGAAAAAATTTACCCGCAGAAAATTTATGTGACACACGTTTATGTGACGTACCTGAGCTCTAGCCCAACATATGTCATAATAGTGTCATGTTGAGAGTACTGGTCTCCTGTTAATGTTTTAATAGAGGTGGTCTTGAGTAGGTCATAATGGTTTTATACCAGCCACATTGTCTCAGATCTCAGCCCACGGAAAGGCTTGTTTATGGAAAAATAGCTTGCAGGAGAAATCCGTAAGGTGCTGAAAAGGGTCAAGAGCAACAACAATTTTGTAAATCATTGTGGAAACTGTTTAAAGGCTGTCACCCCAGCAATTATCACCAAACAAAATTCAAGAATCAACGGGTAAATGAGACTGGCCTTAGGGCTCGTAGTCATGACAAACTTGCACAGTGTGTGAATATTACATTTTTTGTGTGGTTTTGTATTTGTGTTGAGATTGCACAATTAATGTGGCAGAGAATAATTGCTTTGTATGACGCATTTTGAAATCATAATAATTTGCCTATGATAGAACTTGTTTTTGATACATGTAATTAGATTAATTGTCGATTCATTAAATGTAAAAAAAATAAGACTGTAAAACCTTGGATAAGGGTCGAATGACTACCTTTGAGTAAACTTAGTCTCCCGTGGACTTTTATGTCCATGTTTAAATAATGCTCCACATTTTAGAAAAGTATTATAAATTGTTGCCACTCGGTGGCACTATTAGACTGCCAATAAGATGGTGTAGCAGAGGAGAGGGGGTGGGGGTAGGTGGGAGGAAGGCGGCCCACACTTACCTCACACTCAGACAGAGCTATAATTTACTAATAGTGTGGGAGCCGCCATTGCTGTTATCTTTTAATAGATTTGTACGGGGGAAAGCAGGTGCCTGTTGTTAATGTGTCCAATTGCCCAAGTTGCCTACAGAATTTAGGGCATCCATCACTGTCGGCGGCGGTGACACCCTGTCGTTCTACTTCACGCGGCGGGCCGGCCGAGCTGGGTCTGGTAACAGATGAGGCTTCTCTCTCCTCCAGACGCCCACAGTCACACAGAGACGACCGCCATACGTGCTTGCACATGCATACACACAAAAACACACACGGCTATACAACAGTCTTAGAGGGCAAACTGAACTTAAACCATTACAATAAGAAATGCATATATTTATAGTGTATGCATTAAATAGATATCGTGAAAAAAACAGGCAACTACCGGATGATGGTGATAACATATTGATAACTAAACCTTAAAAGGAAATAAATGGGCCACGTTGGAGAGAGAAAAGTGCCATTTAAAAAAAAAAATAATCTCTGTAAACTTTGCCCCACTGCTTTGAATTCTTGACCTTTCAGCTGCACCCCTGAGCTTAGCCAGGGGCACCACGTTGCTTGCAGGTTTGCCCTCCGCCCTGGAAAACACCCCGTGCAGCTGTGTTTCTTTAGACCCGGGCTGAGAGTTGGAGGGTATACAGAGGTGCCTGCTAATACCTTGTTAGGGCTGTTTCAGTTGCTCGGTCTCAGTGAGGTCAGTGTCAGTACTGCTTTAGTTCGAGGCCCTTGATCTGCTGGATGTTGGATGAAGCCACGGACTCATGTGCTGGCCGTTTGTGACCTCCCCTGATTTTATATAAGGAGGCCTCGCTCCTGAGAGTCCCATGCACTGTTAGAAGCGAGATTTCTTTGGTCAGACATGGTTACTTTGATTAAGGTCTTTGAATGTCGTGAGCAAAGACTAAATTATCTTGTCTTTATTACGATTCCATCAATTTTAATTTCTAAGATTGTGCACAATTATGACAGGAGATGTTTGACAGAAAGGCAGTCTTCTATCCCAAAAAGGACTGAGCTGGGGGCTTAGGTTATTCCTTTTTTTCTTCCCCTGTTTTTCTTCCCCTCTCTTTTCATGAGTTATGAACCTCGGTTCGGCCTTGGTGTCAGGCGTTAAACAGCATATGAGGGCTATGACCCAGCTTCCTAACCCTCTCTTCCTCTCTGACATCTCTATTAACATAAAGCAGAACCTTCACTCTCAACATAATTGTAACCATCATGTTACTTTTGCACTGTTTTTCCAGTGTCTCCCTCTGCATGCTGTTGGTAAGCATTGCTCCATTTATGAGTTAAGCATTCCTCAGATGCTGCCCTCATTCCTCAGCTGTGAACACATAGTTCTTTCCATACCCTAAAACAACTTAAAAACATAAATTGTAGTCCTGTAATGACATCATGCACCTGTTAGTAATAAAGAACACAGCCTGGAATTTTTAAAGAGCATAATAATATACCATTGTCAGTAAAATCAAGTATTGATACATCCTCTGTTCTTCAACTTGTCATAAAAGTCCTTCTGCAAACATGGAGACACATATAGCTCTGCCTATTCAGTTTAATGATGTCCATTAAAATAGATTACAGCAGGCATAGTTTGCTCTGAATTACTTGGTCCTGAAATCCAATCCTGAGATTTTTTCAGGAAAAAATAAAATCCTCCAAAGTAACGGGAATGGACAATTGACCTGCCATCTAACCGATCCTTATTTGCATTCAGGGCACAGTTAGAGCTCCGCGGAATCAAAAGTGTAGAAAAAGTGAGGGAAAGAGATGTAGACAGCGAGAGACAGATGGAGACACAGACAGACAGTAACAATGGCAGGAAAGAATCCTCAAGGTGCACACATGACTCTCCCTTTCAAATCACCAGGGCCAGGTTCTGCCTTGAGGATAGGGTTCATGCAGACTTGAGTGGCTACTTCTGTAAATGTGTAATTCACCTGGACTGTCAGGAAACTGTGTTGTTAATATAGAGACCCATTTTCTCATTTTCTCTCGCTTCCTGTCTTTCTTTCAAGCCATCTATGCCTGTAGGCAAATACACCTTCACCTATGTATTTTATTGTCTTGTTTAATGTTTGTCAAAGAGTGCAATACTCAGAATAATTCCAGAAAAGTATTGGCCATAGTACTGCATGACAACTCCAATATGTCTGCTTTGGACCCAGCACAGAGGGGTGCTTTGGTAATAATTTGCTGTTTAGCTGTGTTGATGTTTTTCTGCTATTTCCCAGTTGGGAAAGGTGAATGAGTTGGAAAAGGGGGAAAGGGGGAAAAAATAACCCCTGTCCTTGCTTCTTGCCCTCTCTCTCACTCACTGTTATTTCTCTATTTTCTTTTTCTATCTCGCTTTCTCCCTTGATCTCTGTGCTAATTTGTTTGAGCGGGTTGAGCGTTTAGTTTTGCACTCGGTTGCTTTTTAAGATTAATGGTAGGACAGAAGTGTTTATGTTGCTGTAAAATGGACTTAACTCTCTCGGCGTAGCATGGAGCACTTGAACTATGTATTTCACCATCCTCTGTAAGACAAACGTTATGCAGAACAAAAGACGGGGGAAAGTCTTGCCAATTAGCGGCTAATGAGACAAGCTTGTGAGGATATCCAAATCCTCAACGTGTTAACGTTTACGACACAACCCCCGCCCCCCCATCCCCTCCCCTCCGCCACACACAAACACACACCTTTTTCAACTTGCGCCTCCCCCATCTGCCCTTGCACCCAGCCTCTTGTAAGGCGGCGAGGGCACCTCTGAGGCCCTCTGTGTGATTATTCACACATGGCTGTGGCCGTGGTGCTTTGAGCGGCAAATAGGAGGGGAAGAAAGAAATGCCTTTACGTATGGCTAATGTAAAAATGCTCAACTGACACATGGCCATGGCTCTCTTCTTATTTTCTTTATTTCGTTTTTCCTTTTTAACTCCCTTCCCACCCACCCCACACACCAACTAAACCCCATCTTCTGTAGATAGATAGATTGATCCAATGAGGCACTCTGTCCCTCGCCATCCGTTCTCAATTTTCCTTAATATAGTAAAGCCAGGAATTGGGTGGATTGGTTGTGGTTGGGAGGCTGGTAAGGGAAACACATTTGATAAGTGAAAAATAATATGCCAAGAGAAAAAAAAACAGTCATCCCAGTTGCCTTTGACATGCTTTTTATCAGAGATGTCTGTGTTGGAAGTGAAAATAAAATCTGCTTTTGTAATATAGATCTTTGGACAGCCTTGAATGATTTGCCACTACTCTTTTCCGGCCTCATTTTCTCCAGAGTGTGTATTGGGAGTGTATTTGGAATCTCAGTAGGGAAAATCAAATGTGAGTTGGCCTGGAAGTGTTGCAGTAAACAGTGAGAAAAAGCAAACACAGGCCAGATCAGGGAATATCATGCAGAGCAATGTTTGTACTAAAAAAGAAGTGTGTAATGGAACAGCACATATTCCACTCTCCAAAGGGACTTCTAATTGATTCTGTACTTCATTACTAGTTTTCTCATGGAGAAATGGACAGCTCATGTTATTCTGAAAACGGAGCAATACACATTTTAATGGACGCCATTGTGATTATTGCGATACAGCTCTCACAGTATTTGGCAGCAGATGACGGCTTTATTGCTGTAGCTTTTTCTTGAATTGCATTATTTTTCCATGAAGGTAGCAGGGAGTAGCAACCTTCACCCTGACTGAAACAATTAAATGAAAAGCAGAGAATTGAAAGAGAGAGGTATGGGAGCACAAAATAATCCAGGGCTCTGCTTGATATGTTATTTGTCAGGGGCAGTACATTTGTGCATGTTAACTAACTGTGCCACTGGACTTGGCCTGCTCGTAATAGGGTACCAGCGCAAACATTTTCTCTGAGCGCTTTCTATTATTAATTCTGTCTGAACAAATCCACAAATGAATAATGAAATAAATAATGAAAACGTTATATTACTTTTGGCAGCTGGGTCATTTCTCGTTTCCGGCTTTTTATGCTGCTTGTTTCCTACTAATTAACTTTCCAAGGAGTTGTCCTCCTTTTCACAAAATGAATTTCATCAAGACGGTAGTCCACTGCAAGAGTGGGTACACAGTCTCATGAAAAGACAACAACCAGAGATACACACACAAGTCCTTTACTGGTTGCTCGCCATTTCAGAAAATAAATTAAATATTTTTATTTTCTTTCTTTAGTTGAAGTTAGCTGCACGCAGCTGGCACACAGATTTAAAGTGTTTAGTCAGGTGGATTCAAATATAGCATTGATAAAGTTGTAACCACTCTGTTAACAGACAGATTTAACTATGGAGATTTTTAAAGCTTGGGCCCTTAGCAAAATAACGTGTACTTAACTTTCACATTACTGACCACTGAACCCCAGGATGACGTGTAATGGGCTTGAAACAGGAAGCGCTTCTAGCAATATCTTATTTGGCAAATCAAGGTTCCTCCCTCCCTTTCCAGCTCCACCAACACTCATCTCCCCCCTTTCAGTTGCCTGCCCTATGCCCCGCACAATGCTGTTAAAGGCTTGTGTGCTGGGACAGAGGCTTGGCGATAAGTAGCCCTCATTTAATATGGATCTTAAAGAGGGCAGTAAACCCAGAGCCTCAGTAGAAGTCCCCCCCCATCCCTCTGGCATTGCTATATAGATGACCTCTCTCTCTCTCTCTCTCTCTCTCTTTCTCTCTCCCCCCCCTCCCTCCCTCTCCCTCATCATTAGAGTCATTGCAAACTCTTTCAAACTGCTCCTTCCTCCTCTCTGCGTTTTACTGTTAATTAGTTTGCTTTGTAAGGTTAGATATGCGGACGGAGCAACTTTGGGAGTGTTTGGCTGCCATCTGTGTGCATACGGCTCTAACTATGTACAGATGGTGTGTGCTTACAGACAGGTTGCTTCTTGTGGGGAAAAAAGCACAAGAGACGGTTTTGGTTATTTTAACAAGATTTATGGCCATTCTCACAGGTAACAGTTTGAGCTGTAATGATGATTGTTAGTCAGCTGTCAAAAAAGGATAATTTAAGACAAGCGTAAGAAAGATAAGAGAATGTATATTTCTTCATTTCTACATCCTCAGTGATGAATCCTTTAGAAAATATTGTGAATTCCTGGGAAAGTTGCTTTGTTAAATTTTTAACTGTGAAACATATTGAACCAATTTTGTCACGGCTACTTGAGAAAAGCTCTCATAATTTGGACAACTTAAAATACCATTAGCCACTCAGTGAACCAGGTAAGTAGAGAAAAAGGCAGGGATTGCCAAATAATTGCTCAACAAGGTCACAAAATTAGCAAACAAAATCTAATAAGTAGCTGACTAAATTATTTATGGTTTTGGTTACCAGCACAGAAATGTCATATTTGAGTCCCCATGACGTTTTTATATTTAGTACAATACAAATAACAAAAAATACATGAGGTATTCATTGTTTTAGAATTATAAAACGGTGCCAGCTTGCACTAAAACATGGCTTTTAATAGCATACTCATTTCAGCGTTTTTTTGGTAAGTTCTTGGCTTGCCTACAAGGTGCCTCTTGCTGGTGGGAAACCTGCCCTTGTCAGTCGCAGTTCAGTGGTTAATGCTTTCTACTGGGCCTTGTGAATGACCCTCCCACAATTAAAAAAGGGTTAGCAAAATTATTTTTGGCCCCCTGCCACATACTTTATGTGACTTAGCAGTGGTCAGAGACAGATTGTGGGCTCAGAGTCCCCAAAACGTGAGTTTTTCCTGTCAACCCAGCTCTCTGAAATTGCCCAGTGTAATTAGCAAATTGAAGGAAACTTAGGGAGAAGGAAGTCTTGCTGTGGATGAGGAAACAGAACACCGTGTTGGATTCTTTAGTTTAAGTTAAAAGTAGTGAACACTCTTATTGTTCACAAAGTTGAACCTTATACTTGCAGTTGTACCACTGTTATTTAAAGAGAGGATATATCTTGTGTCCATCTGCATGTTTTAGATTTTTACTTATGGTTTTGCTTAAAACGTGTTGTGTGTACTTGAATACTTATTTCACAGTTTTGTGAGTAAAATAAAAAAAAAGGACTAATTTAATTTGGTTAATCATAGCCAGTACGTTCAGGGTTAATATGCACGCTGGAGAAGGACATACAACGCTTGCTCCTAGGTATTCAAACGGAGCTAGAGATGAAAGTGAGAAGAGTACATGTACTTAGGCAGAAAAAGATGAGCATTTTCACAGGAATGTAACAGTTTTGTCAAACACCATCAAATAAAGGTTTATTAACGATTATAATTTGCTGTGCTGACACCTTTTTTTGATGATGAAATGGAGTGTTGAGGCTGGGCTGAGAAGTATTGCAGTGCGGTGTCAGCGCTTATGGAGTCAGTTAGTAGAGAATCTGTCATTTCATTAGATTTGCAACAACATTATTCATTATCATGTATTGACGCATGTAACTCGGCGAGACAGGTCACAAATAACATGTATAGACATTTATGCTACTCCGTGTTTTCCATGCACAATTGTTCAAAAATACTGGAAAATTAGAAAAGTGTGAGATTTAATATCACAAGATGCAGTACATCTCTTCAGATTGTTCCTTTTTTAATACTCATCTTGATTGAATCCACAAACATAAACCTTTTGTGAGTCATAACACTGCTTACAAATGACTACACCAATTTAAATATATGAAAAAACTAATTTGCCATGTACAGCTAGAACATTTTTCAATGAAAAGAACCTTCTTTTGTCCTTTTTTTTTTTTTTTTTTTAAAACCTCAAATCCTCCGCGTGAATGAAGAGGATCCACTACAAATGTCTGAGAAAAACGCCAAAAATACAGGGGGAAAAAAGATTGCTTTGTTCATTTCTTCCCCCCCCCCCTTTCTCTCTTTCCCACTCTCCCCAAGGTTCTATTAGGAAATAGATCCCAGGTGTTCGATAAGCCTGTAGTGGACATGACAGCAGTGCAATCAAGTGTATAAATTTAATTGCAGGCTCATTTTGTGCCGTTTATTAGCCGTTTAGGGGCACATCGCTCCACTTGAACCCTGTTATTGCCAGACAGAACAGCTGTTTGGTTCCTTTTTAAATGTTTATCTCATTGCATAGTGAAAAAGTACATACTTAAATGCCAAATGCCGCTTATGAGAACTAGAAATGATTTTACGAAATGCATACAGATATTTAATTATGCATTTTTTTAATATCGTTTTTTTTAAATCAATTACACCATTTAAGAGAAAACTAATTCAATTTTATTAGGCAACAGAAAAGCATAATATCATGCTTTATATTTAATATGTTATTTAATTTAGTTGTCACTGGAAAACTAAAATGCATATACTAAGTCTTAATATGTAAAATATAGAAATAATAAAAAATGCAATATATATTATTTTCAATTTAAATAGTTATACAAAACATATATGCACCGAGTGTATATGACCACACACACACACACACACACACACACACACACACACACACACACACAAAAGGGTGAGGGTAAATCTCTTTGCGCAGCCCGTGTGGCTTCTACTGAACTGGGTTAGTCTGACCTCCATCTTTGCTGCTGGACGTTGCCACACACCGAGAGGCCTGCAGATGTACGAGCTTTGGTTGAAACCTTCTTCCGGTGCGACACCCCATTAATAAAAAGCTGAGAGAAAGCTGTGTTAATTGTTACCATGCATTCGGCCACGGCATTCCTATAAATCACCCGACTAATTGCAACAAATTGTGGGCTGACATTAAGCTATGATTCCGAACCGGCAAATATTCATCAACATTGCAACTAGCCCCATAAAACACCGAGCCGGACGTTTCCCAGGCCAAACACATATCTACCATCTAACTCCCCCATTATTTATGGATCTTTCTTGTCCTCAGCGTTTAAGTGCTCCATGGTGAGTGAATGAGATGCCATCTTGTTTATTTATTATATCCCTGGATAAATCCCAAGTAGTGGCAGTCATATGACCAGTCACAGACCTTGTTTTCCATGTTACCCTTGAAGCTTGGTGTGTTGTGCTCACTGCCCTGTATTGATTACTGTGTTGCCTGTCATAACAGAATTACCTTGAAGCATTTCTGTAAATGCAAGGCTGCAAAGACTGAGATTGCGGTCCACACTATTTCTAGTGAGGATCACTGTGTTTTTCAATATTATTTACCAAATGCTCATTACTGCAGTACTTAGAAAGTGTTTGATTCGTAGCCAAGCAGTCAAATGTTTGAGCATTTAACCTCCCATCCAATGTTTATTTCATGCAGACAAAAGGCTAGTTAAATCTCTTTCTCTACGGTCTGACAGGCACCATAACTGTCACTGCAGATGATCTATTTCACGGCACAATGCATTACTACCACAAATGTTTCACTATCCTGCCAATTCACCCTGGTACTGTTCAACACAGCTACAGTAGGTGTCACAACAGTGCTTGATAGGGCGTCCCCCAGGTGGGCATCAGCAGCTAAAGATGGAGGAGCAAAGGGTCAGGATCTGATTTGATATGTGGGAATTCACAGGACATTTTGGATGCGCACTGATCAATTCAACACCCCAACATTCACATAAATCAATTCTGGATCCGGAAGGTATACATGGGCGCACATGGTGCGCAAGTGCATGTCTGGACATGCACACACACGCACACACATGCACTCATGCAGACAATAGTGCAATTAATCATAAATCTGTTTGAGCATTATGTGAGCATGTTTTTATCCCCTGTGCTTCCCTTCTTACCTTTCCCCCATCGACTATCCCTCTGTTTTGAATTGCTGAGATCCTAGCTGGCTTGATAGACTAACTAGCGCTACCATGGGGGAGTGGGGGGGGGGGGGACTGAAGAAGAGTGAGCAAAAAAAAAAAATCCTTCCTTTTGACACTGTTAAACATTGACAGGCTTATTACCGTGTTCTCTGATTCAGCTGGATGTGTTCAAGGATCTTCTCGGCGGTGAAAAAGGTCAGCTGCTCTTAGTTGTGCTCAGCTAGAATACTAATACTGTCCTTATTCAAATGATCTGCTCCAGCGCTTATTAAATTGATGGCCCAGGCGCTCTAATTTAATAGTGTTGCAGTCCAGGAGAGGGGACACAGCTGCAGTCACCGGTGAATTAGGTGCTTCTGAGGCAAAGTTCAAGCAGGAGCCCCCTTTGCTTTTGGGATGCATTTTCCCCAGCAAATTAGCAGTCAGTGGCAGTGTGCAATTAATTAGTGCAAACCAGGAAAAGCTTGTCATTTAATAAGGTGCTTTTTCCACTCACACCTCTCCCACATACTGAAAATATGTCTCCCTATCTTACCATATCTCATTCCCTCCCTTAATCCCTCCCTCCCTTTTTGTCTCCCTTTCTCTCGGTCTTCTACTCCTTCCTCTCTTGCACTCCACTTTACATAAACAGAGGGAATTGATCCATTAAGTGGTGCGCTATTAATACTATTTAATGTATGTCTGTTTAAATGAAAGCTGTGGGTTGGATATTTTCTGTGGCGTCAGAGTTTGAGAGCCCCCAATGGGTTGGCTGAAGAGAGTAAAGATTGGCCACTTGCTGAGGATTTTATCCAATGAATGGAGGATAGATTTAACAGACTGAAACACAAGATATCCGATATCGGTATTAGGGAGTAAAAACATATATATATACTGTATATATATACTGTGTGTATATGTATATATATATATATATATATATACATATACACACACAAAAGTGACGAAAGTAAACTATAACGCTACCATGATGTGTTTAAATGTAATCTTGTAAAATTTAGTTTTTTTGCGAGACACCTGAATACATATGGTTGTTTGAAGAAGATGTTTTCACTGTAAAATAGATATTTGTGAGGGAATTATAATTCCTGAAAACTATCTCTCTGTCTCGCCGACCACACAGTCAGTACGCACTGAGCTATTCGCCAAAAGAGCTACGCTACTCTTATAACAAAAGTCTTCATTCTCAACCCAGTTGTATGTTTTTCTCCAAAATGCAATGATTGTTTTTTAGCAATTCTACTTGTATGCTGTTTTAGGATTGACCGCTATTTCATCGATGAAGTAAACAAGCCTGCCGGTGTCTGTCTCCATGGAGTGCGCTCTACTTTCGCGAAGACAGACACAGGCAGGGCAGAGGGAAGTCTCAGCAGACTTTTCGAGCACCGGTCTGATTGGGCAACTGGCTGACTGGCCTGACAACTTTTTACTGGCCTCGGGCCATCGGGCAATCCTTATTGTTGGACCCTGTCTAACACCGAGGGCTCTGTCTGATTGACCAGAGAGTTAACAGCATGCCATGTATCAGACAAAAACAGAGTGGTATTTAATACATTGTTACTATATTCAAAGTGCAATATTGCAGTCTTTCACAATGTGTTTATTATAGAGTTTTGTCGGGTTAACAGATTTTTGTCTTTGTAAAACTTTGTTTGACTTTCAGAGTTGAATTTATTTTTCAAGGTTATAATTGTTATTAAAGTTTCATTATTTTCCATCAAACTTTCCACATTTTTTTCTTAATGTTAAATATTTATTAAAACAAAATGTATATAGATTTAAAGCCTCTGAGGAAGCTGTAACTTCATAGTGACATTTCAAGAATGCCCATTGTGGAAGAGATTGATTGATAATGAAAAGCTCCAATTTAAGTGTTGATTTTCAGCTTGAATTTAATCATGTTGTTGCAATGCAAGGTAACAACGTCCATGATTTTACATGTCGAGCATGTTTACAGCATTGTATAATATATATACAGTATGTATTCCCCAAGGATATTATAATAATTAATGCGTAAAAATGATATAAAGAATATATAACAAAATATGTTTTTATGGATGAATGTTTCTGCATGTATTGATCTGTCTGTGTGTGTGTGTGTGTGTGTGTGTGTGTGTGTGTGTGTGTGTTTTTGTTTTTCTCAATGTATTAAAATAATTATATGGGACACATTTGCTTAAAAAAATAACCAGTAGTGCTGAAGCTTACAGAAATAATCAAGATTAATTTGACTTATCAATTGCTTAATAAATAAATAATTTGTGAAATTGCCACACCAGAATTATTGTCCCAGAAGACTGCAGACTATGGACAGTATACGTAGATGGACAACGCGTCCCCACTTCCTCCCACTGTATTCAGGCTGAAGGTTGAATGCTGAACATGGAGTACAGTAGGCCATAAATAAGAGTGCTTGGGCTCTACCAGTGCTGACAGAGGTCTCTTTCCCCCTTAGACACACACACACACACACACACACACACACACACACACACACACACACACACACACACACACAGTGCCTGGCCCAGTGCCTGCTTGTTTCCCCTCTCAACTAATAGACTCTGGTGAAACCAGTCAGCATTGTTGTTCTCAGATTGATGTGACCTTGATGCCGTTTAGTGCAGTGATTTGTTTATTGGCACTTATTTTGATGCATGTGGAAGTGAGCCTTAAAAGCCCTACCACAGACACACACACAAACAGAGTGAGGAAGATAAAGACGAGAAAAACAGAGCTGGAAAGATGGAAGGGGAGAAAAAATGAGGGAGATGGAGTAGAAGAGATATACTCTGGGGGCAGATTACATAATACATCATTCACAAAGCATTGTTGCCAATATGTCTTTTATACTCCTTAAATTGCCGTTGCCATCCCAGGGCCCCCTCTGCGCTTTGACAAACACATCACAACACACACAAACATATTGTATTCTCTCTCTGTACAGTTTGTGTACAGTTAGTGGAGTCTATCACAGGCCTCCTGGGACGCTACCGTGTGAGGAGAGGAGCTGGTGCCGAGGAGTACTGTACAGTATTGATGGAGCTGTGTTTCTGTTAGGCAGTGAAAACAAAGTCTCCCTGATGCACGGTGGAGTGTAGGGGGATCAATAGACGTGGAGCGCTTCATTTCCTCGGGCTTCTACTGAAGAAACACTCACTGATGTGTCAGGGCTGCTGCAGTTGCTGCTTTGACATGGAGGAGATACCGAACCATGAGGCTGTACTGTATGAGAGAATACTGAAACATACACACACACTCTCATACACTCAGATACACACTCTTTGGATGAGCACACACACACATACAGTATGACGAGGGAAAGGTAAAAAGAAAGGTCAGTGTTGTGTGTCATATTGTGCTGTGTTTAAATAACAAGAAACAGGCATGAGCTAAGGGGGAATGGTTTAACTGACACACGGGATATAACAAGGCATGAGCTTGAGTGATGGGGAAGGGTTTGGCCACCACACAGGATACAACTAGACATGTGACTCTGCTTGGGAAAGGTTTGGCTAGCGCATGGGATGACACAGGGCCAGAGCCTGGGGCAGCCAGGGAGAGTGGAGAGCCCAGCTGTCACCTCAGTCAGCCCCTTCTCTGGGGGCAACTGTCAATCAGCAACCTCTCATATCGCTCCGTCATTGAAGCTAATTGCTATTGTCAACCCCAGAGACCTAGAGGATGCTAATGCTAGTGCAATTGCCCTTTTGGAGAGAGAATACTGCCTCCAAACATGAGATTAAAAAAAACGCAGGAAATCAAGAGAAGCGAATTAAAGGTGGTTCTTGTCGAGCATTAATAAGGCATTAGAAAAATTAAAGGCAGGATCACACAAAATTACCTCAAACGGCATACATCCAGGCCTGAGGAGCAAAGGCTGGACTATAAGGGAATGTGGTTGGGTGGAATCATTCAACAACACATAAATATGCATGCAGTTGCACAGTCCCTCTTACATACACATGCATGCACAAGCACATACTCACACACAAGCTGGCACACGTATACACGCAGCAATAGGCCTAATGAAAATAAGATGGATGCTCTCTGAGAGACGGGTGGCTGTGTTATTAATTGCTGTCTGTCCCCTCCTACTGATAATGATGGGCTGTATCCTGGAGAATTTGCACAGAATAGATTTTATTTGGAAGGATTATTTATTGTCCTTCTCATTGGAGGGGTGGTGTGTTTAGAATAGTGAGGGTTTAAATAATGGCCCGTGCGAGATAAGTCCTCATGTTAATTCCTCTTGCTCCTCTTCCTTCACTGGCACCTTCTTAACCGCACCACCCCCATTAGATAGATTTATTCACACGGACAGTGAGACTTCACATGGGATATTTACAGCTCCTCTTTTCTTTTCTTAATTTAAAGGCAAATGGCAAAACATGTGTTGTGTGATATGTTGATAGGCATTATAAATAGTTTTCATAGATTTGTAATCTTTCGCCAATGGTCGTATTGATATTCTAATCCATCTCGACTCACTGCTGTTGTACCGAGCGTCACTGCCCTTTCACAAGTGGACAAGCAAATTTAGAGCAATTATTACAATAAAGATTCCCATTTTGTCTGCATGTAGAGCCAGTTGGCTGAAACAAAAGGACCATGTCAGAGAAGACGGGAACAGAAAAAAATAAATAAAACACCCACGTGGGTGCAGGGGGGTCGAGTCTGCTCTCGCTCCTCTCTTTTGCTTCACTTCTCTCACTCTCTCACTCCCTTCATTTGTGGGAGTACAGAGGGACAGCATTATCATAAAATAACACTGCCCCCCCACACCCCCCACCCCACCTCATCACCCTCTCACAACCCATAAATCAGGATGCTGGTGTTATGGCGGCTGGAGGCGTGGTAGCTGTGGTGACATGGAGGATCCTGGTGTGGGTGTGAAATCACTTGACCCTCAGCATTAACCTTTCTGGAGTGAATGGCCACTGCTCTCCTCAGCAAGCTGGGAACAAAAGAGGCCTGGTATTGATTAAACTCCGCCGCGCACACTTGATATTAAACACTGGCTTAGACGCCTGTGTTCCATAAACCCCTCTTGCTCAACGCTGCTACTGCCTTACCTCACTTGCACATTAAAAATGTCTGAGAATACATACCTCTATGTATTCTATTGGCAGTCATGATGCTCACATGCCCGAATGGACGACTCCCTGCAAACACGCACAAACCTATGTAGACACAGTGGGGAAAAAAAACTGCGGGGCCGATCATGGCTTTAGGTGAGGGTGCCAAAGGTCACGGAGAATGATGGAGAAAGCGAGAGCAGGGAAGGCTTAGGTCTCCGGGGTGATCAGTGTTTTGTCATCTGGAGCGGTGTTTACTTTTTCTCAGCACAGGTTCTCCTCCCTTCATCTCCTCCCGGTCTTCCAAATCGATACTCTCCATCCACAAAGGTCTGGGAGAAGGCATACAAGCATGTGAGTCAGTCAGCACTTACTGAGCTAAAGGCAACAGAGTTTGAAATCTCCCAGGCTGCAGTCAGTGTTCGACTTGTTCCACTGTAGACTTTATGCAGCACGAGGCGGAGAGTGCATATACTGCAGGTGTTTGGCTGAGTCCTGTGTAGACCACTTGAATGACTTCACAAAAAGCTATGTGAAAACTACACAATGTGTGTCTTTCTGTTTTAGTTATTACAATTATATTTTTTTTAAATACATTTTTGACTGGTTATACATTTTTCAGAATTTAGGCAGAGAGCACAGGTGGCATGTACTGTACACATTTAAAAAAAAATGAGACGTGTTAAGCTCTATAAATGATTACCGAGTGCACAGACAGAACATTGAGTTCTGCTTTGATAACCTTTTAGAGAGAGCTCTTCATTCGCTCTTTTCTTCTTTAATCAACTGAAATGCTTTTCATTCAAGTGGCCATTTTATCAAATACGATTAAAGAGACTATACAGCATACGACTAGTTGTGCCAAGGGTGTCCTGTAACCTGTGAAGTTACCCAGCAATTAGAATAAATTGCCTGTTGGGATAACAATGATTATATTTTTGATTCTATCTATTTTAATAACTGCAGATACCGAAAAAGAATTAAGTCCTGATATCACATGGACCTGTTAAAGAGGTAACAAGTACATTGTAGTTTTGGATTCTATGATACAATACTGTGGGAATATAATTTAAATGATAAAATAATGTAATAATGTATTAGACACTTTCACCTGCTGGCCACAGCTTAGGTAAGGTTTTAAGAATGGAGCTTCAGACCCATCGCATACAAACTACCAAAAACATTTCCCATATTGGTGGTCAGGACTCGGACAATAAAATGCATTCAGCTCCTTAGCCAAGCTTCACTGGCCTTACAGGCGTACTTACTCTAAGGCTGCCCTTTGATTATAAATGGTCCATCACAGGTCTGTTAGTTCATTTAGAGGCAATGGTAACTGCTACACACACCTTAACCTCAGAGGCAGGACAGGGGCACTTTTCACAGGGAACGCCAGCATCTGTTCAAGGAAGTGCCTGTCTCGTTCAGGCCTAATTGTCGTTCCTCTATGAGAAGGCTGGTAAGTGAGAGCAGGAGGGGGGCTGTCACGTTCCTGTCACATCCCAATGGTCCGGTAAATAGAGCGTGTGAGTGTACCCCCCCAGTTACTGACGGACGAATAGCCCCCCGTCCCTCCCCTTCCCTTCTCTCCGTCCTCCCTTTCTCCCGGCCCCCCCCCCCCCCACCCCTCCTCCGCCTCCCCCACAATTCCACTCTAGCTTTCTCTCCCCCTTATTTATCTCTACTCTGTCATGTTCTTCACACGAGTAGAAAATAATTAATTACTGCACCCAGTGATGATTTATGATATTACTGACATAATTAATGATACACATCAATTTTCCTGCTTAATTGAAGGGGGCTGCAGAGCCTATCATGGCACCAAGAAAGGCCACTGCCCTGAGAACGTGAAAACACCCCTTCACACTCACATACACCCCGCCCTTAGGTTGCCTCTCTTCCTCTTTTCCCACTCTTCCCTCACCAGCCTCTCATTCACGCTCAAGTGCTACAGTGGCGTTAAGGTTTCATCTACCAGGCCTGTTCGGCAGAGAACCATAATCCTTATCCATATGCTCTAAATAAACCTTGAGAGCTGGACAGTTGTTTTCACATGTAGATATGCTTTCATACATATCTTGTTACGTATAGCTATGTGTGTGGACTCCATAATGGCCACTGCTGTGAGTGTGTGTAGGTATACAGTGATATATGATTCATGAAGATGCGTGTGAGGCATATGTAATTCGAGCTCTACCCTCAGGACTAGAGACAACAAGGTAGTGCATGAATATTTGATTTGCAGGGAGAAAGTATAGGATCTATGCACAGCATTTTAAACAGACAACCGAGAATATTCCTCTTGGAAATCTATACACTCAGGTTTCCCCATCATGCAAATATGTGCTTTCTAATTGTCTGTCCCCTGCATTGTGATTATTTAGAAAAAATTATAACAACCCATATTATACTGTATATTTTTGAAGAAACACGGTTGTTTATGTCCAAGGGATTTTGTAGTGTTTGTATGTAAAGACATTGGACGTTTTAAAATTTGAATAGCAGTTCTGTTTTAAGTAGTTTTTAAGTCTTACTGTGTGACATGATGTTAATTTGATGTGATATTAAGTGTTATGCTTAAATATTTACCAAAAAAGTCGAGACCAATGCAGTTTTTAAAAAAAAAGAAGCAGTACAACAGGCCTTGTTGACAAAAAAAATAAATCCGGTGTATATTTTTTTCAAATTGATACTCAGTTATAATGTTAAAACGGAAATCTGTCTTTCAAGTTTCTGTGTATATGCATGAATGCGTGTGAGTGAGTGCGAGTCAGAGAGAGTGACAGAGCCCTCTTAACGACCTCGAGTACAGTGAACCCCATTTCAGAGCTTCCCGGTGGCTCCACCAGCCTCCAGCTAAATGTGTGATCAGGTAGTTTCAAAAACTGCCTGACGGTGTCAACACGCAGAATGTGGACAGGGGGTGCAGGGGGAGTTGCGGACTCAGATTAGTCTCCATAGCAACGGCAAAGTATCCCTGTTTGTAGACTGACAAATTCTGCTACATGTGAAAATGATTGACAGGTCTATTCCTCCACAGCTGACCCATAGAAATTAGCAACTAAGCGTTATAATACCCAGCTGCATTGACAGGGTCTCCATACTTTTTAAAGTCCTCTTGTAAGTGCTTCTCTTCCGCATTTGCATAAGAAACATGGCGTGCTTATTGGAGGGGCTTTGGGGTTGTTGTGGGGTGCTTTCATATCTTTAGCTTGACGGCTTCTTTGTGATCAAGGGGATTGAGGGGAGGGAGGGTTGCCAGATGAGAATAACTTAATTTCCAAAGCTCCAAGATGAGAGAAAGAGTTGAGGGTACAAGTTCATGATGCAGTTTCACTCAGGCAATATAGTGAAGGAGAAAAAAATCGACAGTGTATGTGCGCGTGAGTGTGAGTGTGAGTGTGTGTGTGTGTGTGTACGTGTGCTAGTCAATACATTTATGTGGCAAAAAGGCAGGACTGTCTTGCAAGAGGGAAAATAAAAGTGTTTGCGGCAAGTGGTCGCAATTATCAACATCAAAACCCTGCTCATATTCGTAAAGACCGCATATTTAGTTTTTCAATGATTTAAGAACACAGGCAAAAACGGTTTGAGATGTGACCCGATGATGGCTTTGGAAAGGGGATGTCCGCAAAATGCACAGTTTTTAAGTTGTAGCCATGGAGTTGTGTAATGCCAGAAAACTAGAGTGTATGTCACTGCAAATTGCAAATGTCCCCGCTGTGGGACTAATAAAGGATTATCTTACTGTCTGCACCGGCTAAAGTTCACACCTACTGAGATACTTGGATAGGAGAGCATCCCGCTGCCGTAGCCATCACACACAAAAACACACACACACACACACACACACACACACACACACACACACACACACACACACACACACACTCTCGCTTAGAATGAGCAAGGGAAAATGAAAGTCGGTGGGATTGACCGTAATATCCATAGTGACAATGTTGGCATGGTTTTAAATTAGACAAAATGTCTTATATTTGTGCGCGACCATTTGATGTCAGCAAAGGTATGAATGTGTGTGAAGGAGAATGTTTTTTTTTTTTGGGGGTGGAGGGGGGGATCACAAAAACATCTAATATTACAATTAAAAATATATTTTTTGAAGACATTCGATTGTTATTCTACATCAAGGTTTAAAATCAGTTAATCTTGAGTTTGTTGATTTAAACTTGTTAAGAATAGTTTAAAAGAACAAAAATATATATTAAATCCAGTGTTTTTAACCACACACAGCAAGTGAGTAAAATCAAAAATGTGAAACACGTAGAGGCCTCTGTGAAAGAAAGTGTATTTCCTGCCAGCTAATATTGATTGGACATAATTTCAATCAGTGTTGATCCAATCAAAAGGTCATATAATTAACACTAGGGGGCACCAGTGTTCCACTCAATGTTGTATTGTGGAGACGCCACTGGAAAGAAAATTATACTCTGATAAATGATGGGCTTTTGACACCACAATGCATGTTCACAAGTAAGCGGAATTACAAAGTTACCTTACAAATATTTTAATTAAATTTGAAGAGCCTTTTAGAATAATTCAAAATCACTCTGACACACTACATAAATTTACTTTGACAGTACAAAAACTTTATCATTTTCTTTTCAGAATAAATGACTGGTGGAGAAGCTGGGGTCAAGGTAGACACAAAGAAACACTAATGAAAACAATCACCTGTTATCAGTGGTTAATACAGTTTTTATGCTCATCAACTATAGAGAAATCACAGTGAACAATTAACCAATCAAATTTGTTTACTTTCATTTAATGTGGTGAGTAATAGGTCAGATTTAAATATAAATATAATATTAAAGTATATAATATTAAATATATAAAAAAGTTTCTGCTCTTTAATCCAATTTTAGGAAAAAAGAATATGTTATGTTTCAAAAGAATTCATTTGTTTTTTGTGTCAAGTAATAAGTTATATTTGTTTTTTTTAATTCATGTATACATTTTGTATATATATATATACAAATCTTGCTTAACATACCTCAGTTGCTGAGGTAATAATGCTTCAAAGACTTTCATTTTCTGACAACATGACAATGAAGTAATTTATTTTGTTGGCTATAGTGTGTAATTAATTAACTTTAATTTCCAAAGTTAAAGTAACAAAACAGCTAGATATTTAATAGTTCCAAGTTGAACTGTTTCATAATTTAAAGTTTTGCAATTGATTGAAATTTTAAGCCTTGTTTTTGAGTTTCTGCTTTGCCTTTGTACGAGATAAATCAAATTTACAGCTTTTGTTTCCTCTGAACTTTTTATTAGTTAAGTAAACAGGTAAGACCTTTAAAATCAATATGTGTATTTTATAATTTATATTTATAGAAAAAACAGATTCATAGCTTTAATTTTAATAATTTCTTCCAGAATAAGAGACATGTTTATCTGACATTCATTTACATTTACCATTTTCTCCAAGGTGATTTGGAATGGTTAATATGCATTCATATAATAAAACTATGTCAAACATTTTAATCATTTAAGGATGTTTTTTGTTTGTTTAAATTCATCTTTTACAAACTGATAAAACAATAGAATTGACATGAATAATATTAATATAAAAATAAATTTCAGACCACTGATTTCATAGTGGTCTGCTTAAGATGGTGTTCTACTCCGTTTCCTCCACTAAGTTTTTATCAATGTCATCGTCATATCAAAGCGTCATTTCATCTCCGTTTTCTTTTTCATCCAAGATACTCCTGGGGATTCTACTCTTTTCTTTATGAAGAATAATTGGGAACATACCCCCCTTTTTTTAAGCTTTAAAGCTTCACGTCGTTTTTTCTCTGTGGTGCACTCACTCACACACACACGCACGCACACACACACACACGCGCGCGCGCACACGCACGCACACGCACACACACGCACACACACGCATCCACACGCAACTTCAACTCCCTGAGTAATCATTGTTCAGTGGCTCTGGTCAGCATGTTGTCACCTGTATCCCATTAAGAACATTCTCACCTCAGCACACAATCACACACACACACACACACACACACACACACACACACACACACACACACACACACACACACACACACACACACACACACACACACACCAAATCTCTCTCTTTCTCTCCTTCTCTTTCACACACACTTACACACGTACCTTATCCTCCTCTCCACTCACCCCGTCCTCCTCTCCTTTCTACTATTTGTACCCCACAATTCCACACCTGGTGCATTGCCCTTTTTCCGACCTATGGTTTGGAGCTGCCCTTTTCCCTCTGTGTTTTCTGCCTGCTATTGGTAAGACCTTGAGAATCACTGCTCTACTTTCTAGGCCATTCTGCATTTTTGCTTTTCATACAATTTTCCTCATTGACAATAAATGGAGGTAGGCTTGTGAGGAGGAGAGTGCAGTACAGAAAAGACATCTGCGTGAGTGAGGTTCCCTTAGGGGCTCGGGTCATGGGGCACCCTAAGCCACACCCTTAGCCGCCTCTACCCACACCCACTGGATTCTGATTGGTTAACAATGTGAGGCCAGGGAAAGCCTAAATTGGCTTTCCCTCTTTATCCATTGAACAGAGGACTTTGAATAATAAGCCGAATAAGCAGACAAAATAAGTTATGAAAGTCCCATAATTTAAAAAAATCTGTATTGTACATGTGAATTATGATGATCAGGGTTTATCTGTGGTCAACACTGTATATTACATTTGATCAAATGTCTTGGTTTTCCAAGTAAACATAATAAAACCCACTGAGAAGTTGTCAGAATAAGTACTAAGTATGTTGAATAAAAAAATTATACAAAAAATATTTTATAACAGAAAGATTACTGAGGGAATTTACTTGGTGAAGAAATACAAACATTTCCATGATTTGTATGAACTGGAGATATAAAATGTCTTCCTTGTAGTGTTATTGTTTTCGAGTGAGGTCAAAAAGGAATAAAAAAGTACTGTCGTTGCTCTTGGAGCTGTGTTGTTTATTACTATTTTGTTTTCACTCTTTGTCATGTCTGCATATTAAATTGTATGTATGTGTGTGAGCGCACACTCGCATGCAAACACACTCCTACATCCACAATGCGGCAGCCTTGCCCATTTCATTGTTGTTTGGGGAGCGGGTACCCTGTCCCCATCATCTGGTTGTGACACCCGCTCTGTGGGACGTGGCAGCTCCCTTAGAAACCGGCAGAGTTCCAATCATCTACATGCCATAACCTTACGGACGCCTTTGTCCACACCTCCGCCAAGATTCATTTGTGTCGCCCCAGCAGGTCTGACCGCTGAACAATTCCCGGGCGGAGCAGGAGGGAAATACATTTCACTGATTAAAGATATCTGGTGACTGTTCTACATGCTGTCAGCACACTGTTAGTGTTCCCCCAACCCCAACAACCCCTCCTCTCACCCACTCACCTCATGTATGTCATCTCCTAGACTCCCCCCCCCCTCCTCCCCCACCCCACCCCCCCTGTTCTCTTTCTACTTTCTTCACCTCTCACCCTAGCATACCGTAATTTGACGATATGCGTAAAGGTAATCTGATAAAGTAAGAAAAGAAATGCCAAGCATAACAATATTTTTTGTTCCTTCTTTTCACTTGCTGGTCTGGATTGATGTAATCTGGCAAATATAATTTACATTAAAGAGAAATATACAGAAATGGCAATAAAACCAAAAGTGAAAAAAACTAAACTTGGCTTTGTGCTGGAAATCACGGTGTGGAGAGAACATGATGTGTATGCGTTATTACCAATGTGTGTCTCATTTCAGTGGCTGTGTGGCCTGACCTTGGGCTTTTTTGCAGTATCCTCCTGCAGCGGCATCCCAGCCAGCTGTAAAATAAAATGGAGGACGGCACGCACACAGTAAATCAGAAATAGCTGGGCCACTGTGCACTGTATGTGTTTAAGAGTCCCACACTGCAGTAAAAGGGCCTTGCAATAGGGGGTAGGGTGAGCAGTGTAAGAGCTATGAGGCATCTCCTGACCCTCTTCCTCGCTGCGATCAAATATCAGAGTTGACAAGTTACAAATGAGGTGCTCCTTGCTTCTTTTATGTCATTGTCTCTTTATTGTTACTCTGTCTTTCTTTCTCTCTGTCTTTCTTTATTCTTCCCCTCTCACCTTCTACTCTACTTCACACAGCTTTGCACTGCGTAAGACTATGACATTTTTTTTTTTTTTTTTTTTTTTTTTTTTGCACATGTAGCACTTCTCCAGACCAGCAGGGGACAGTGTTACTTGACATGTAAATTGAGATGCTTGAACAAATATGTATGCACAATTAATTAAAGAAGAAACATTCTCTCCTTTGTTCTCTTATTTGTTGTTGACTTTGTTCACATGCAAGTTTTAGCCTATTTCACATTAGTTGTTTGTCTGAACTGCCCTGCCTACGTTGGCAGAAACACACAAATACAGAAAGGCCTATAACTTCAAATGACTTGATTGTTCTACTTTCTTCACTAGGTACTCCAGTATATGGGTCACATGTTTTGGAAGGTGGAGATGGAGGGGGTGTGGGAATTGGCACATCTTTTTTTGAACGTTTTGCCCATTTCCATTTCAGGAGTCACCTCCAAACCCTAATTAACAGGGAAAGCCATCAAATCAAACTTTACCAATCCCAAAGGTGCCATCGGCAGGCAACTGGCACAGACGTTCCCAATGCCACTCTCTCCTGCCACCTTTTGCTCCACTGTTAAAACACTCACCAGTGTGCCAGTGCTTGTGTGTGAGTGCTGCCTGCATGTGTGTGTGTGTGTGTGTGTGTGTGTGTGTGTTGGAATGTGTTGGGAGAAGTACAGGGGCCAGATATCAGTGGGGATGACAAATTGCGCTACTATTATGACGGGCAAAGATCTAGAGACATCATACCCTCCACAGGCTAATCACCCTTGTGTGCAGTTGGCTTTGCGTGTGCCTTATTTACAGTGTGTGTGTCTGCAATAGCACGTTTGTGTCTTCATGCAGGTAGTGTTTGTGTCTGTGCACCGGAGCGCGTTTGTATGCACGCGTGCACGTCAGAGGTGACAAGCGAGTGTTCGATGTCAGTCGAGGTGAGGGACTGTGGAATATGGAGAGCAGTAGAGTGGTGCCCTGTGTGACACCAGTCCTGTAGACAAGGGTTAAGCAGGGAATAGGGAATAGTCCTGAGGTAATAGCATGGGGGCGGAGGGTTGATGAAGGGTGAACAAAGGTGATGCAGTGTTTCACAGACGCGACGCCCTGATATGCTTTGTTGGCTCATTTGATAGGAGCATGTGAGTGAAGGAGGGTGCCCTCGAGGGAAATTTAATAGCAGTCAACATCAGCCTTTATGCTATGAAAGTAAAAAATAGGGTAAATATACACGGCTGTGGGAGCAGAATAATTCAACAATGCTCTGGCGCAGCTCGGGATGTGTAAGTGTATCTCTCGCTGTGTTAAGCCAATAGGACCTAGCTATTCGGAGCCTTTATTTCAGTCATCATTCAACCTGTGTCTAAATATGAAAGCCTCTGTACAGTGAGGGCACTCATCATTAAACGGGCAGACTCCAGGGTCTCCCCTCATTGTCTCATCCGCCCTCTGTTCTTCTATTAGATTCATAACTGATATTTAGCCACACCGTCACATTATGCTCTCTTTTCTCCAAGTCTAGACTGAAACCAAAGGCTGTGTCTACCTCACACTACAGACTACAGAGGTGACTTATTCCCCTGAGTGAAGCACTATTCTGAAAACCAGACAGGAGCTGACGGGCTCTGAACTTCAAATTCTGTGTCAGGGGCCCAATGGCATCTAGTAAAGGGTAGCAGGCAAACACTTGACCTTCCATTAATTGTCTCCCATCCATAACCACTTGTTAATTACTGGAAGAGCCAAAATGGCTTCCAAAGCTAGTTTGTAAAAGGTCACTTACCACTGGGTAATGAACAGTCTCAGTGGCTCTTAACTTTGCTGGTCTGCTGGTCTAGTAGACCATCACAGGCTAAATATGTATGATGTTGTAATGTAGACGCTGCCTTTGAGTAAGAGGAGATGGAGGCTGGTTTTTTCGTCTTTCAAGTTTCTTTGACCATTGTGAGGATTGTCTGCCAGTTAAAGTCAGAGTCATTGGGTTTAATATAAATTCCCTGCAGGCAGCCTATTCAACATTCATGCCAGATACCATAGTGTTAAAGCGGAATGAATGTAAGCCTATGGACGTGCGAGATGCCAATTAATAACCTTGTGCTTCATAACTTTACTACACGCATGCACACTTATAGACTCAGGCACACGCGCACACACACAACTCAACTCATTAGCCTCTGTCCCCATTCTCTTTATCTTTTCCACCTAGTCTGCATAAGAAGAATATATACATTCTTTGTAGTGACAGTATTATCAGGAAGGGTCATCTTTCTTGCCTCTTCCACACAGTATAACGATAAGGACTTGTGTTATTTTAAAGAACCTTTTCAAAGAGAGGAGCGATAATACAGCGATAAGGTGATTAAACAGAAAGGGTTTTATATGATGCACATTAAGAGTTTTGTCCCCTTTCATGTCTCAAGAATGATTACCATTTAAGTATCTCACCTGCTCTTTATTGCAGCTTATGAAATCATCTAAATGGCAGCTTAGAAACTGGGAGTGAACTTTCTAGGCTTCTTTATGCATTTCAGATTATTCTTGAATGTTTTCCCAGACCCATTTTGTTTTGCAGCTGGATAGAACTTTATTTTTTGTCCTTACACTTTTGTGTGTCATTCAGTCCCACGAGTATTGCACAGTGATATTAAAATTTAAATTAAACAGTATGAACACTAGCGAAAAGGTCTGATCCCATATTGGGCTGCCTCTCCACCTGATACATCTCAGGCCTGTCTTGGCTTTGTGTCGGGGTTATACGCAGATGCCTTGCATCACCACACATCTGATTGCTGGTTAGCAAAATGTGCTGGCTTCAACCTTGCAGGGGTCTGTAACCTTTCAGAGGGGTAAACATCAGAGGAATGCGATCTCGGCTGATGTTTAGTGTTATATTCTCACCTCTTTCATTCTTTTTCCTCTCTCCTTCTCCACTCCTTTTTTAATAGCTCCTGGTATTGTCTTGGTCCTTGCTGACAACAAAGGGGATAAATGCAATGCCTACTGTAAGTCCCTGTGGTTAGGCCTTGGACATGACACGTGTCAGCCTATGATAAATTGGCTGTGTGTCTGTTCAATTTCAAATGCAAAGCTCTAGAGAGAGAGGGAGAGAGAAAGAGGGTGAGGGAGAAAGAGAAAAGAACATGATGGAGAATAGGGTGAGAAAAAGAGGGAGCGAGGGAGAGAGATGCCGGCATATTTCTGGCACAGGGAGAGAAGGATGCCTCAGATGCTGGATGTTAGTGTGTGCAGTATAGATAAGGCATTGCACAAGTTTGAGAGCGGGGTGCCCACGTCCCGGGGTTTGAGAGGTGGAATCTTGGCATCAGGACAGGTGTTAGACAGTGGAGGTGGAAGAGGGGAGCGAGAAAGATGAGGAATGAAAGATGAGAGAGCTCTTTTCGCAATGCTGATGACAATTTTTTTGCTGATGTACCCACAAGCAATTTGCATCACCTAACTCTGTCCACTTTGCTTGTGAAAGTGTGGGGCTAATTGTTTATTTCTTTATTTCTGTCCTTTACTCTTGTCTTTTGGAGGTTGATTAGTCACATACCGTGAACAGTGTGGGACACAATGATTTTAAATTTGTGAAACAACAAAGGGTAAAAAAGAAGAAGTATGCAGTCCTTCCAGGAGATGCCTGGCTAATAATCTGCCTGTGCTAATCAGTGCAGCTGGGCTGGGAGAGTTGGCGCTCTGACACCAGGCAGCCACGCAGAGCGTTGGGGAAGAGGCAAGGATGCGAGCCAAATCCAGCTTGTATCTCCCAAGCGGAGCTTCACAGGAGGGGGGTGCTGGGTAAAGAGAGAGGAGAAAGCGGCTTCTATACCTTGGGATGCCTGCCTGCCTGCCTGCCTGCCTGCCTGCCTGCCTGCCGGCTTGATGCCTCCATGGGAAAAAGGAGAGGATGGCACTTTTCCTTAACAATTGGCCTGCGAGGTGACAAAGCCGATATTATGGTAATGTCAATCTAATCACAGAGAGAGATATCTCCTGGAAATCCTTGGCAGAGGAGTGGTCTCCCGGATATCTCAGGGTCCCCCCCCCTCTGGATAGGATGGCACATTTCTCCCATTGCAGCAGTGGATCCTAAATGGTGTGATGCATTGCGAAAATAGCATGTTTTTTTATTAGCACAATGAGTTGATTTCCCTTGGTGGTTAAGGCAACCTGGCAACTTGGCACTGTTCTCTGTGTAGTTTTTTTTATGACTACCCTCTTAAAACAGCTCATTTTAGTCATCTATTTCTCAGTCTTTCTTTCCCTCAAACATTCCTCTGATTTGACTTCTGCTTCCTCCAGCCATCCCGATGCTCCATAATATGTAGCATGACACTCGCCACCCGGTACATGCCGTCTTGACCTTTAAATGTCATTTGCAGGTGTGTTGAGGCGGCTCGCTGCTAATGCACACATTTGATAAGAAGTTTATCTCTCACACAATCCAAGAGGCTTGTGTGAAGGAACAGTGGGGGGGCTGCTGACATCCCCGACAAACCGACTCCGCAGGAAAGCCCGAACAAAATCGTGATATAATAAATATCTGCCGACCACAGAATGGCCGAGAGAAGGTAAATGGGACAAAAGGGGAACAGAAAGAAATGTCCAAGACAGGCGAGACCCTGACTGTGCTGAGCCAGGAACAGTTTTTTCCCTGTGATCTATCCACGGCTGAACTCTCTGACACCTCATCTGCCGCGCTGACGAGACGTCGCCGTGCCTTAATTGAAGTGGGTTTGTCTCATCCCTGCTCTCCCATGATCCTCTTCTCTATGGGTCAGTGAGAGGTGGGGGGAACCCCCTTGAGTACACAGCATTGGTGGGATTGCTATTTGCCTGCTACCGCCCCACTGAGAGAGGATGTTAGATTGAAGTTATTTTATGCTTGGCTTAACTCTCTCTTCCACTCTTCTGCATCGTATCTCCTGCTCTCTTCTCTTCCTCCCTCTTTTTTTTCCTCAACCCTAACGCTCCCCCGATCCCACCATTCTTAAAACCTCTCATGCAGCAATAAAGGAAGAAGGCATCCGTTACAGTATGAAACTACTGTGATTTTATGGAGGTCCTGCAGTTGAATAGGTATACTTTTCCCAGTGGAGCTCAATTCTGTTTGAAATGGCTCTCATCTTTTTTGTCTGAAAATGCACTTAATGTGTTTTCAGAGTGGGTAAGGATCCAAGGGTGTGGAGAAGTGCCTTCTTTTGCTTACTTTGTTAAGAATCGGTTTAGGAGAGTCGCTATACACCACAATGACCTCCTACCAACAGCTAACAGTTATTTTGGGATCAATATTGTGGCCTCTATAATGTTCTAGAATATTTTTTTTCCAGTAGTAGAAACAGAGTTTCAGTTACTTTCTCACTGAAGAGAAAGTTTTTGTTGTTTACACTATTGCAGTGTTTCCCAAACTTTTTTTCTGGGAACCAATTTTTGAAAATGACAAACCATTGTGACCCAATAAAAAAAAAAAGAAACGTTCCTAACCATTTTTTACTGCTATTTCCACATCACCTTATATTGTCTTGAATACATAAACCAGGTATTTCAAAGAGATATACAACCACAACTCACTTTGTTTTATGCATGTGTTAAGAAAACAAACACATGTTAAATACTTTAAAAATGAAAGCAAATAAATGCATTTCGGTGGCATTGACTGGCTATCTTAATCTTCTCATTTCCGATCATCAGTAAAACAAACCGAACGTTTACTAGCCTTTCATATTACATTAATGTTATAGGCTACAATTAACAGAACAATACAAGCTCCCTCGTGTGGGTCAAAGGTGTACTGCAATGTTAAAAAAAAGACTCCTGGGGGGAAATTCTGCCTATTTATTTGCCGACCCTAATAAAATGCCCTGTGACCCACCAGCGGGTCCCGACCCAGTCTTTGGCAACGACTGCACCACACTAAGCAATAGCGCATTGCGCATTGCGCGTTGCTTGCGTGGGTGTATAGGCACGCGTGAGTTTATACGTCTGTGTGTGGTATCCTGTGTGAGTGCGTGGTTCTTTATGTTTGTGTGCCTATGTGTGTGTTCCGGAGTCGAGCCTGTCTGTAGCTCTAAGTGTTGTGCGCATTAGGGTGATGAGGGTAATGATGTGCGAGGCAGTTGTGTTTTGTGCCAGGGCGACCCTGCGGCTCACACCCCATTCCCAGCCCAATGTGTTTCTGATTCTCTCCATCCCTCATCACCATTCAGCTTCTTCTGACAGCAACCACATACATATGAAGTTAGCCCACAAGCATGTGCAGTTGTGCACACACACACACACACACACACACACACACACACACACACACACACACACACACACACACACACTAATAAATACTGTATCTTTGTATGCATTCATACATATGCAGTAAACACAGAACATGCACACACACACACCACAGCTCACAAACAGTCACGTCAACGTGCACATATTTACAGCCACATCAAGGTATGCGTACACACACTTTATTTATTTTTTTTTGCCACACAATGCCCAGCCACCTCTTGGTTTTACTCACATGCAGAGAGCCACATTCAACCTCATTCCAAGGGTGAAATGGTAAGGTCATTGCATAAGTAGAAGTCAGCCTTGATTCACCATTCCGAGATGCAAACATAGTAGACTCACATTCACCCATATAGACGCACTACCAAAAACCTGTCAGAAACATGCCTCTGCATATTGATTCCTCTGTTGTCAATGTTATTCGAAAGATGTCTGACATTCCCTGTATTTCCCACCTACCATGATGGGGGTCTGGCTGGGACACAAAGGCAAATATATGACAAACCCCTCTCCGGCACGACTTACCTTTATGGTTCACTGCTGTAATTGGCCTAGGGTGAACATACCCGCTCGACACTGGCAGTAATGTATTTGAGAAGATATTGAAAAAGCTGATGAGGGAGACACAAGATGTGTTGTAGAATACAAAAGTTAATAACGGCGGGGATTTTGATGAATGGATCTCTAAATGTATCCTGATATCGGTCTAAATTGCATTCTTTTGCTCACAGTTTTTAATTTATACATTCTCTCATCGACTATGCAAGGTGCTTGTGCCGTAGAAGAGAACAGTTCACTCTGTGTGGAGGATAATGCATGCAGAAAAAGTACTGTTGTGCTATCCATCTATAAATGTCTGTGGATATAGTTCAGACAACACTACGGAACCTTCCGATACTGTCATCACGCAGACACACAGTGAATGTGTCTAAAAGAGTCATGGACTCAACACTCGTACAATGTGCTTTTGAGTACATACATATCATTTTATTGCTGCATATATCACCCCCACACTGAGACATCTGAAAAGAGAGCATGATCTATACCAAAACATTAATCATCATTCATTGTATGTTAATAAATTCAGAATTTCTCCATTTACCATGCGGACGTCCACGCGTGCTGGAAATGCAACCTTTCCAGAGCTCATAAATCACACACACTGAGTCATCTGACAAAGTACCCCAAACACCGGCTGAGGCGCTGCGATCCCTAGGGCACAAACACACGCCATCTAATGTGGCGGAATCAGAGCGGGGACCGGAGCTTTCTGACGCCTCTTGCCGATGCTCCGCTGCCAACCCCTACCAACAAGGAGCGTTTGCCACAACCTGGGAAAATAACAGAGGGGATTGTGGGATGCCCCTCTCTGTCTCTGTCGCTCTCTTGCTCGTTTCCCTCTGTCTTTTTTTTTCTTGCTGCCTCCAGGGGTTGAGGCCATGTGCAAACAACAACACTCGCACCCAGAGGGTTGGTTGGTGCCGCGTACAGCGGGGACCACCTGTCTGTGCCTTATTAGACAGATTTCACCATTGGAACTTTAAAAAGAGAGGGACTGTGAATGACGATACTTGCAGCACTTTCAGTTGCCTGGCTGAGTTAAAATAAGTCTTGGCACCATTTAAATATTCCTCAACCGAAAACAAAGTAAAAGACAAAAAAAAAAGAAAAAAAAAAAGCATTTGGCTAGGAGTTCAGGAGTGGCAGCAGCTATCGTATGTTTATGAATGAATCTCAATTTCTTTGTGCAACTTTATTTATAGTCACGGTTTGTGGAGCATTTGTTAATAATCCTTAAACTAAACTGTAACAATTTATCAATGCTTTACACATTGCAGATAATACATTTTTTAGTCTCGAACATAGATTTTGATAAAAGTATTTGAGATGATTTCATTCAGTCTGGGCTCTGCTCTCTTCCATACAACATAAATTGCTCCAATTTGCTGGTTCAGAGAGATTACCAAAGCGAGAAGGAAATCTGAGCAGATACAATAGCTTCTTCTCTCTATACCACAGCAAAGATGGAAGAGAAACAGATTTATCTGCTACCAACTTCAGAAGCCCAGTAATAATGGGCGCTATTCAGGTGTAAGGCTGTTATTTGTGCACCTACATGACAGATTAAATTATTTTTAGCCTGCGGGGAAAGGATCTCCATTTTGCTTCCCTTTACACAGAATAATCATGTCTCTTTACCTTTTTAGCAAAGTGGTCACGTGATCTCTGTGCTGTATACACTTGCTTTATGCTTCAGATTAAAAGATTAAAGGCTTTGTGGTGAGGAAAAAGACACAAACAGCAGCCCAATGAAAACCATGATACTGTCAAAAAGGGTTCGAGTCAGTGCTACAGTTGTGTTGAATACATTATAGAGGAGACCCTCTGTAGTGCGATTAGGAAGATAATGTCGTCACATGTTAATGACCGGAGTGTTTGCAGCGTGCAAAATGAGTGCCCTCTGATATGCAAAGCACTTCTGCTCAGAGTGTAAAATTGTCTGCATGTATGGAAATCCAGTGCAAATAGAGACGCTAGTCTGTACAGTATAGAACAGACAGCATTATTTATCCCCTTTTCTCCTTTTTTCTCCTTTTCCTTCTTTTTACCCCCCTTTGGGTCTCTGGATCTGTTCCCATCTCTCCTCTGTTGCCCGGGCCTATCCCCGGCCCCTGGAGACCGGAGGACGAGTGGTTATTTCTGACTCTGGAAGATGGTCGTGACTAATTGATTCGACATCTGATGGAACGTGTGTAACGTCTCTTTTCCCCCGCTGCTCTTGCCTTGCCACTTGCTCAGATGAGCAGGAACCATTAATGTATTGTGCATATATTTATGTACTATATGGCTGTGTTTGATATGAGAAATGTGTTTATGCCAGCACTGTCTGTGTTCCTCTGTAAACCCCACGTAGTGTCCCTGGTAATCTAAATTATTACTGGACTGTTTGATGTCATCCTTAGAGAACAGAAATTCTGTATACCAGTGCATTCCCATTGGTCTCATAACAATGGATTATATGGCTAACACTCAAAATACTCCCACTTATGTATCTGTTAGATCGCTTTGTATTGTTTTTACATGTTTTTGAGATGTTGCACCACATAAACACAATTGATCCCAGAGGTGCTTTACCGTAGGAATGCATCTAATTCACCTATTGAAGTTTAGTCTTCTCTCCGCCTCTCCTCTCCTCTCCCCACTGTCTTCCTCTCCTCTGGTCCACTATCTTTGTCTTTGTGGTGTGGTTTTGGGTAGAGTCCAGAGACCTAATGAAGCGGTTCTGATGGGCCAAGTCCCACAGGTCCTGAATCTGCAGCAGGCCGCTGTTGATGTTCACTCCAAAGTACCTAATTGATCTAATCATTTAGCCGATTGGTCAAAGTAATCAGTCTCTGGTGGGCACACATGGGATGAACAATGACAAGTGTTTAGTGGCTGCAGGCCGGCTTCCTGTCTCTAACTATAATAGGCTAGAGGTAGATAGAGGTGTGTGTGTGTGTGTGTGTGTGTGCATGCATGTGTGCGTGTTTGTGTGTGCATTGATGCCTGTTTATGATTTGTATGTGCACCCAAGGTGCTGAAGTGTCTATCAGCTGAAATGCCTCAGTGAATAAAAAGTTTATGTTTGTTTCAGTTGTCTTTGCTCCTCTAAAGTTTCTGTTTATGAGCTACTTTTTTTTTAAAGAAATCCTGATACCTAGAGTATATAGTTCTCATTCAAACCCACGTGAAGTGAATAATGTTTTGCATGTAATTTTAATGAACAGTGTAAAGTATATTTCAAAGAAGTACCCTTCATTTACATCTTTAAAGGTCTACAAAGCAAGGCGCAATGGAACTTCCTTTATGAGGAAGACACATTCAGTATATCGTTTGGATGTGGAGAAGGCCACTGGGGAATGATCAAGTGTGCATCCCATCGACCCGCATCCTCTTCCCCATTACCCTGACATTTCATCCCCACATTTAATTCCAGGCCTTTCTAAAGAGCAGGTAATAGTGCAGAGGGGTACAGGGACCCAGAATTAAGCAGTTTTACACCGAAGGGTAATTTGGTGTGATAAATGTGCCGTCGCAAGTAACTAATAATACATATTTTAAGTAGCAACGGCGCGGCTCCGCGGCCCAGTAAAGGTAGCATCATTATTAATGTGGGAGTCGCTGCGTGTTTTAGTCAGGGTTGCGGCACCAAGGTCAGAGCTACGTTTCACTGAATTAAAAGCCATTTTGAGCTATGGCACTCCTAATCAACTCGGACCTAAAGGTGCATAGCTCAGTTATAATGAGGCACCAATGAATTTAAATAAACAGCAAGATCTAGTGATTTATAAAGGCAATGTGCTATCCTTATAGCTCGTTAGCCATGACGGATACTCTTTATTCTCTGGGCCTCTTTACCCACAGGACCCTGAGCTTTTAACCAAGTAATGTCTGCCTCCATTGTCAGCGGATACGCATTCGGAGCAGGACACTTATCCCCGTCATTATGAAAAGTGGAGACACAATACAAGAGTAATGGTAATGTATGCCATCCAAATAGGTGATTTTTCTCCTTCCCTCCCTCCGTTTTTCGCCGATGTAAAAACTACCCCAGAGTTTTAGGCCCATGAATTCATCATCATATTTTCACAAAGGGTTTTTCATATATCCTGAAAGGAAGCATAATCCTTGATAGTGGAAATGTTTTGCATTTAAAGGGGTACTTTTGGTCGGGGAATTGATGGTGATGTTTGGGGGGCCTGTAGAGAAAGGAAAGTTCTAGTTTTTAGAGTGATCACTTATGTGAATTATAATATTATTTTTGAGTGAAAAGAGTTAGTGGCTTATTTCAACTACTTTACTTTGAAATAATAGAAACTTCTACAGTCAATGTGCCACCATTAATATGCTGATTAGGAACTTTCTAGAATAATGATGTTTGATACCCAGTCTTTCCATCACCCACATTTTTGGGAATTAATTCTTAAACAGTTTCGTCTGTTAGCAAGGGTAACTTTTTCCCTACTTTTCTTTTTCTATTCCAACATTGATCTGGCCCGTTGCAATAACAGGTTTTTCTCCTGGTCTTGCATCTCTTAATCTAATGACTCTGAGAGTATAGTTGGTACTTCAGCTGGGGCCAGGCGGGGCAGTGAGGCGTGCACATGTAGCCGCCTCTGGCCGCCCCCCTGCCGCTCCTGTTGGTGAATGCCAGGGCATTAGTCACTTCATTTCTTCTTTGTTGCCCGCCTCTCTTTTGTGTTGCCCTTGAAGGACGTTGCAAGCAAAGCCATGGCTACGGCCTCCTCTTTACATCTTGATACAGCTTATTCAGGAGACTTTTTGAGAAATCAGTGGCTTGGGACGGGCTTTTCAAGATCTGGATCCAGAATGTTTTTCCCTTTCGTTGATTACATTTTAAGCAGCTCGCCTCGTACTAAGAATGACTGGTTTTTATCACTGCACATTTTATGGCATTTAATTAATTACATGGAGACGTCTTTTTTTTTTTTACTACTACCAGGTAAATACTGCTATTCTACCGCTTAGATGGTATTCCCTGGTTCCCTTGTGCATGAGCAGGTACCGCATCCTGATATGCACTACACTTGTCTTTGTATGTGGCAATACCCGAGGCCATCCTGAATTCAAATTGACATGAAATATTTTAGTTTTCTAAAGGACAAAAGTGATGACTCACCTCAAAAAATACACTTGTTTGATTTCCCATGTGAACGTAGCACACAGTGACACCCATAGCTTTTACCATTCAGAGACTCACTCACTCAGCCTCTCACTGTGCTCCGCATTTCAGAGTAATTTTCACTCCTGACACCACGGCTCTGCCTACCTGCCAATTTCTGTCTCGGTTCCTGAATGGGCGATTTGTAAAGCCATGTTCACCTCAACACTCAGAAGATTTACTCAAGAGTGAGCTTGCCAGGTGTTTGAGCTGTCAGTTCGCTCCGTGTTCACAAACTTGCCAAAGGGAAAGTATAACCCATACTTGCTATTGTAGTAATAGTGGAACACATATGGTAGTTACTATTGAATTATAACTTGCAACAAGAAAATGTTGTATTATTTAATGAAGGCATACATTTTGTTGGAAGTTGGTTTCCTGCACTACTTTACTTGCATAAGCTGAACAATCTTATCTTTTCATGATTCAATTACCGATGTCACATGACATGCTGAAAGGGAATCTGTTTGATCTTCACATATACCCATCTCTGTAACACCTGCACATATGCTGTCTCAGATGCTTTCTATTTGGCTACACATCCTCCAGCTTTTTCTTTTCCTGGTTACGCTCCCTCCTTGCTCTCACCACGGTTTATAAACAAGCTGCAGTTGTTGGGGCTCGAGGTCGTTGATTTGTCTGCCTCTCCCTGTAGGTCATTGAGGTCACCATGGCCCCGGAAGCATCAAGCTTCGAAAATGAGAAGCCCCGCTCGGCTCTCCCGCTGGCGACCGGGAGCACCCCTTGCCCGCGCCCGCCCTGATGATTAATGCCACCCCCGTCCAGCCACAAACCTTTCTGCCTCAGATAATGCCAGGCAGCAAGCGCGACTGACACTTTTAATGTATAATTAAGTAGAAAAAGTCAGCACTGGCTATGCAAATTTTTTAAAATGATAAATGACGCTGTACAGCAGCAGGGATTGATTTGGTGTAAATGAAACTAATTAAGGAAATGTCAAACATAATTAATAAAACAGGTTTAAGCTGCAAAACATTGTCAATTGAATGAATGAGGAGGCATTGGCTCCCATTGTTCAGGCTTTATTTAGGTCTTGTGTTTAGCTTGTTCCCTGCTCCAGAATGCTCTCTCCCCTCCTCACTCCCTCCACCACCAATTCCCTGAGAGGGGGAAAATAAATTTGCTTGTCTCTCCGCTGACTGTAGAAATTAATTGCTGAAATCTTGTCCCATCCAAGTGTTACATTCACACGCAGGACATTAACATAACTAATTTGAAAGAGCTCAAATGACTGCATAATGGAGCTCCGTCACCATGCATGACAGTCGCTGGTCATACCAAATTAGCTTGGTTTTATAATTGAAAATTTTCCCCCCCTTTCTAATTTTTACACATTTTCCCCCTTTTTTTTTTCTTCATCTACTTTCTCTTCTTCCTGTCTCCTCTTCCTTCCACGGTATCTTTCCCTTCCGTTACGTTTTCTTGATAAGAACAAAGGTTTTATAATTTACAAAAAGAGTGCTTGACCTATAATTAGAGGAGTGAGGGGGGAGAGAAGGGGGGGGGAGTGCCAAGTGGTGGTGGCAGAGTCAGATCCTTAGTCCTGGTAATGATGCTGGAGACCTTGTGGCCCCTGGGGAGGCAGAAGAATAATGGGATGGGCTATTTTTATGGGGGAGCAAAGCAATGGGCCACCAGCCGCTGGGATGCTGGTGACTGGGTATGGTGCAGAGCAGCAGGGGCTAGCAGGGGGCTAGTGGGGGGCAAAGGAGGGTGAACACTCAACCTGCCACACTGCCAGCTTTCAGCCCTGCCCATCAGTTCTGTACGTCAGCCTGATGCACCACTGTCGGCCTCTGTGCCCCCGCACCAGCCGCTGCCCTTGTCGGGGAGAGAGAGAGAGAGAGAGAGAGAGAGAGAGAGATAGAGAGAGAGAGAGAGCTGGGTAGGTGGGTGGATGAGTGGCTTGGAGGGGGGTAGAAACATCTGCCACTCTGAGAATAACAGAGGACTCAAAGACACAACGTGAGGGGGTATCACGTTGAAGTGATGCATCTGGATACTCAGATAAATGCACATTGACGGGCACATATATAAACTACAACGATCTGGAGCAAATAATACTTGCCAAGTTATTATTTGCCTTTTTTCTTCTTTTTTTTTACCTGACTGAATAAAACAGCCAAACAAACCAAATACTCAACTTTGACCGTCCACAATAAACTTTGCAGTCGTCAATTGAGTTTTATGTTCCACCCATTTTGCACGTTTGTCATGTAAAACAAAACAAAAATCTAAAGCTATAAATGCTATTTATTATTGTGGACTTCTACCCAGGCCTGGTGCTAACAAAGTACAAGTATCGTTAATAATGTGCTTGTGTGCAGAGTTATGCAGCAGAGCTACGGCTGCCAATATTTTTGTGTTTTGGTTCCACACACTCTAAGCACCACTATTTATCATACTTCCACATCACAATTCTCAAGAGCTAAAGGAGCCAAAGAAAACAAAAACAAAAAACAAAGTACAAGAACAAAAGAAAACAAAAACAAAGCAAAACAAGAAAATAAAACTCTGGAACAGTCACAGTCTTTATTCCCATTGCATTTTCATTCTCATCTTTATTTCATTATTCCACTGAGAATTCTTATTCTTGTAAAAGTAATCTTAAATCCTGGACTCCTGTACAGTTTCTGCATTTTTTATGCATGACAGTAACAGCTCTAGAGCAACCACAGCCCCACACTCAGCCTTCCGCGGATTTTTGCAGCAATACCATATGCTGCGCTGATGCATTTAAGGATTTCTGTGTTTCAAAGCACGGTACTATAATGGATAGACTTTTATGAAAGTATTTTAGTTTCTTATTAGTCCTGTGACCAGAGAAACTGCACATACAGACACAGGTAATTAGCAGTAGTTCATAATTATTGTGGTTGGCCCAGCGAGCTGTATGTTCAGGAGCACTTAAAAGCTTATGACATAACCCTGTATTATTAATGGTATTTTTTTCCTTTGCCCAAGCTGGAGCTGAAGTTAGTCTCTTATGTTTATTGCGTGGTCTTGCTCCATAGTAAAGAAAATCAAAGCTGACTACTGCATACTATATACAGTAGTTCATGCATGCTTTGTGACAACACTTCTGCCAGCTATTAAAACAATTTAAAGCTCATCAGTAAGTACCTCATCAAAACACACACACACACACACACACACACACACACACACACAAATAGTGACACACCAGATTATTGGCAGCAATACCCTGGTTTTAATTGTACTCCATTTATGGTATCCCAAAGTTAGAATATATAGCATTTTCACACTAGAAAACTGAGCTAAACTAAAGAAATATAACTAATATAAATGCAAGGAATTACTTTATTGAAGAGTCTGAACTTACAATAATTTCATTCTTGTTCCTGTGATAATATCTAGTGTAAGTCCCTCGAAACATGCTGTACTTCTCATAAAAATCCGTGACCTGTTTTGCACATTTTCCCTAAAGTTTCCAAGTGGTAGTTCACCTTTCATGTAATTTCCCTTCACACATTTTGCTACAACTCTTTCGTACAACCCAACCCTTAAAATGCCAAGGGTCACAAGTCAAACATATGCAGCACGGATTACAATTTATTACCCCACATTTGCCTGATAATTTTTCTCTTTTGACAAGCTTAGGTAAATCATATAGCCTACTCTATAATGTATGAGGACTCGGCTGGCTTGATGAGTAAAGTCCGTTGCTATTGGCTGTCACCCCTGTGGTGTTTGAGTTCCCATAAGACCAATAAGGCTTGTCTGTGTTCCAACATGACTGGAATCAGTGCAGGAACAGGTAGAGGTCCAGGTATTTATAGAAACCATATGCAAATGGTTCAGGGCCATGTTGGATTGTTAGAGCAGAGAGGTGACAGTTAAATACATGTACATAGAAGGAGAAATATATAGGCTTCTTTGAGACGAGTCTAATCAGTTAGGATAGCCTCCTCTCCTCATTTCATTTGAATATATTCAGCTTGGACTCAGACTTAGGAAGTGTCTCTCCCCTCCCATGTATATTATTCCTTCCTGCTGAAGGCTCATTATTTTACAGCAGGGTGTGTGAGAGGTTGCCCCAGTCTCTGAACTCTCTGTCGACGCCGTATTAATCAAACTTCACACAGCGGGGAAGGGTCCACCCACTGACATGGCACTGCTCACTCTACACTTGAGGACAAAAGGGAAAACACATAAACTCAGCTGTTACTGGGAAACATCTACAGCTTTTGAAGAATACCACTTTTTGAGTTTTCACAACAATAACTCCCCAGACCCTTTCAGAGATTGCCTCAGAGGTAGTCCATGCTTAGGATGTATTTTACCTTGTTTATCCATTTCAGTCAATGTATCTTATGTTAAAATTGTCCCCTTCTTTTTCTCAACAGTGGACAACAAAGTATTTGCATGGGGAAATGGCACCAGTGGACAGTAAGTGAATTTCAGAAGTAAAAATATATAAATATATAAACATGTGCGCAGTGCTTATTCTACCAAGTCTTGGTATTACAGACCTGTTCAGACTTCCATTGTCCTCACTTTACTTTAGGGCACCTCTCAGGTATCCATAAAAGTGCAACTATCATTGGTCACTTTTGTTCTGTCCAAAGGTCCTTCAAAGGCCTTATTGTCATCTGACAATATACTGTACAGCTGCATAATAAACTGCAGAAAGACACTCTGGCAAACAAACAAACAAACAGACAGACATACTTATAAACAAAGATAAGTTATTTTCCTCCTGATGAGCTTCCTTGTTAAAACTTCTCCAGCCAGAAGCCAGTCTGGCTGTAATGACATCTAAGGGCCTGGGGGCTGCAGTGATTCAGTGGCCCTCAAGTACTCAAACAGCAGCAGTGCAGACCTCAGAGAAATACATAAAAGAAACAGAGGCATCACTTCTCACTCTCTCATCATCTCCCATTGTCCCTTATTCTCCCTCTCTTGCTCTCCATCTCTCTGTCTGTCTCACTCTGTCTCTTCTCTGGTGATGCTTTGACCCCACTAAGCAGGTCGAGGCTCTCTAGTGGGGAGCTTATAGTTTGAGGAGCCTATAGTTGGAGCTCCATAACACCCACTTGCAGAGCAAAGGGTGAGCATCTCTGTTACACAACTGGCACTCTGATATCTGAAAACTCCTCAGCTCTCCTGTGTGTCTCACTGGAGGCGAGAGAGGAGAAGAGTAAGAGGGAGCGGTGTAAATTTAAACTGGCAAACTTTCTGATGGAAATAGCAGTGACCCCAGAGTGGTCTTGTCTTGAGTTGAAGCATTGTTGTAATCAATACAGGCTCTCGTGGGGATGGCGGGCGAGGACCTTTCGTTCCCCGTTTGTGGAAATAATGGAGAAGACTGTTTGTTATTTTTCCCAGACATGCCGCAAACTAGCAGATATGGCCGGGGCATTGCAGGTTATGACGCTGGCTCAGGGAAACGAATACAAAGAGGAACATTTTATCAAGAAGCAAACAGCAGAGCTCTGTTTGAAGCTGCTGGGAGCTCACAGGTCACAGGGGTGCTGGGGCTGCGTTTGACCAGCTCATCTTAAAAAGGGGTCTTGGATGTTCTTTGTTCACTCACACAAGGGACATGGAGACAGAAACACAACTCTCAGCCATGGCCTATGTAAAGTCGTTTGTTCAGCTACTGGAGTTAGGTTGAGTTATTATTTCTTCCCGAGGAAGGTAAAGCTGACCTCACTGAAATATGCCTGTTAGACACACTCTATATAGGACTCTTTTCTGCGTATTGTATCAGAAGACAGCACCACAGTACTGCTGCAGCGGCATATACTAAAGAATGTACCAATAGCTCATCTTATATTATTCTTGCATTAAAATGACTTTTTACTTGTTTGTTAATCCACACGCTTCACGTGTTAAACAAAGATATCAACGACTGATTGTGTACGTTTTTTATTAGTTTGCTTTGGATTATTGATTTAAAAACATTTTGTAAATCAGTACCACTTTCATGACATGATTCCACTGAAAGTGAAAAGAAAATATTTCAGAATTATCACCAGGTCCTATAATTTGCCAACAAGAGACTTTTCTTAAACCCTCCCCCGAAACGTTATCATGTCCTTTACAAGAGAAAAAAATATCAAACTGTGTTTTCTGTCTGCTTTTTTTTAGGCTCGGTGACGGAGAGAGGGCAGTCAAGGACCATCCAGTCGAGGTTAAGTTGCAGCAGGAACTGAACGTGAAAGGAGGCGACGCAGAGGTGGATGTCGTCAACATAGCGGGTGTTGCCTGTGGAAGCAGACACTCCTTCATATGGACTGAAACTGGGCAGGTCTACAGTTTTGGGAACAACTTTTACGCCCAGCTAGGTTATGACGTCCAGAGGCTTGACTTCAAAGACCACCAGGTATGATGATAATGGTTTGTTAACAGTGATGACCAAATCTGTGTGAGAGGGAGAGGGAGAGGGAGAGAGAGAGAGAGAGAGAGAGAGAGAGAGAGAGAGAGAGAGAGAGAGAGAGAGAGACAGACTTGCTCTATGGCTGGTTGTCTGTCTCTATCTCTGTCCTTAGATGGCTTACCATACAGTAGCATGCTGCTGAACCATACAAATCCTAAATTAAGTGCTGTGGAATTGAAATTGGCTCTCTTGTGAAGTGTTCCACTTGCATTGGAGCTTAATTTTGCCTACTCATATCATTTGATTCAGTCCCTCAGTCCCTCTTTTGCTCGCTGCAGCCCATCACTCCCTCTTCCTTCTCATGCAAAATAAGCCCATTTAATGTGACAGTGTCTAGGTGAATGATTGCCACTCAACACTTGATATATGGGCATGTGCTTCTATGCGCATGTGTACTGGATATATTATATTTCCGACAGATTTTCCCAGTCTCTTGCGGTGACATTAGTGCATTGTTATACATTACGTCTTATCGTTTTTCACACCCACGTATTGTAATGGATGGATAAAAAAAAGAAAAAGGGACAGGCTCTGTGGCAGAGTAAGAGTATTTCACTCCACTACCTCTCGCTTGGTCCAAATATCGTTACCTTTTTTACGCACTTTGGATGTGTCCTGTGCTGATGTCAGCATGGAGACGCTTACTATCAAAGTCTTCTGAAATAGCTTCACACTGCTCAGACAGTCGGTGATATTTGATATGTCTCTGTTTCCTATGCATTACATTTCCCCAAAATCTCAACTTCCTAGACGGTTTACTTTAACAGCAGCATTATCAATCATAATGTTTTTCCTTACTACCACGGTGGAGTGTTCAGTTTCTGTTTTATACATTCAAGATGCTGTTTTCTTGTTATGCTATCTGTTGTACCTCTGGGCCTTGTTCCAGCAGTAACATAAGACAAATTCCCAGAAGAGAGGCCCAAGGTGAGCGGGGGGGGTAGAAAGTACCCAGCCACCTGGCAGCAGTATGGAGTCCCAGAGGCCAAACCTCTCACCTCTCCTCTCTGATAAAAGCCACTGGGATCTGCATGACTGCACCCAGCCCTCACCTCTTCCTGCTAAGGCAAAGGATAAGTAAGGGGGGGCATTCAAGCAAGAGTGGCCTCTGATTGCCCCAGGTGGAGGCCCAAACCCGGCCCTTTCTCTTATATACCACCAGCTTCCATCCTCTTTCATCGTCATTGCCTCCCTGTGTTCACTTCTTTTTTTTTCAGGAGGTCCAGAAAAGCTGCTCCACCTCCAGCTATCCCACATACTCAGTACTATACGATACTGGCTATTGTTGTAAAGAATCTGTAGGTTGGAACTGCCGGCTTCACCCCTAAGGCTCCGTTTCTCTTTACAGTCTGAAATGAAGTGGTAGGAGACTGCTGAGATCTGAGAAACACTATATTCTGTTCTTTATTGGCCCAGTGATAAGGTGTTGGGATTCTGCTCACACCTGTGAGCCCATTGTTCAGACCCACCATGCCTTTTCACCTGAAACAGACAAGACTAGACAGAGCTCCTATTTAATGGTTTGATTGACATTATTTTAATGACACACCGTGGGGAACTATATGTCTGTGAACGGAAATATATTTCCCCCCCTCTCATGTCTCCAATCCCTCTCTCTCCCCTCATTAGGACAATGATATTGTCATTTTCTCTGGGTTTTGAGGGATGTGTTTGTTTGCAGATAGGACGGTCCTTCTTTAGTTTTCCATATCCTGCCGTATAGAAACAATTTGAAAAGAATTAGCAGTCACTGGCCATGTTAGCTGTGGTAGTATCAAGCCAATATCCTATACCATAAGTCTGTTGGTTTGTGTGCGTGTGTGTGTGTGTGTGTGTGATTCTTTGTCTTTAAGTAGGTTAACACCTCCTGGCTAAAAATGTACCACCCATTGTCTGTTTATTTCCACAAAACCAGGCAAAAAGAGACCGTGGGAGCATGAAAATAAACTCTGTTCCTAAGTGTGACACGTGTGCAGCTTGAGTTTGGCACGGCATCCGTGTTCAGCCTGGCTGAGCACAACTTGTTTGAATGTCATATTTATCCCTGTGTTTTGTCAGAAAATTAACTTCCTGTGAGTTTGCGGCAGAGCCGAGCATATGGCCACAGCTCTCTAGAGATGACAGCCTAGCGGAGCGGGAGCTCGCCGGTGCCGCTGCCCTGCTCTGGCGGCAGATGCTCCGGGCTTCTCCGCGATTAAGTGGAGATCATCACTGTTTTCTTTGAGCACCGCTGTGCCTTGTACTCTGAAGTGTTCCGTTAATCACTGCCTGCCTCCCTGCCTTTTCCACACAAGCTGCCAAAGCACTCATTAAGTTTGAATCTCCCTCTCACCCCTCGCGTGCTCACCGGCTCGATACATTGCGTTACTGAATCTTAGCAGGCGCCCTTTCTGCAGGAGCACAATGGTTTAGTGTACCTGTTTTCTACAGGGAGCGTAAAAGCCACACGCTTTTATGCACGCTGGCTTTTCTGACCCTCTTCCGCTGTTGAACATTCATTTTGAAGGCATCGTGTAGATACTGTAAAATCGGTGTTGCTCTTTGTGCCACTGAATGTGTTCTCTTGCTGCTGTCGTCTGTGTTTGCACGACTATGCTGCATTGTTTCCACCACAGACCTCTGAGGGGAGTGAAGCTTTTTCTACGCATGTATTTCTTTTTCCAATAGCGCCTCTTTACCTCTGCAGATTATTTGGAAACTGCTTGTCACTTTTACAGTTGTCGAACAGTACTACGTTGTGTGTGTGTGTGCGTGTGTGTGTGTGTGTGTGTGTGTGTGTGTGTGTGTGTGTGTGTGTGTGTGTGTGAGTGTATTGAGTGTATTGAGTTTATGGAATCAGAATGTAAGTATAATGTAAAACACAAATCTGGTCAAAGAGAAACAAAAACACGTCTCTGTTAGCCCCCATTCTATCCCCCCCAACTCCAGTATCACACATCCAGTTGTGTACATCTCCTACACAAGCAGCCATCCATTGTCATTGTTAAACATTGTGACACGCTTTAACCCTGATTGATCTTGATCTCCGACACAAATAATAATGTGATTACGGGGCTTTTCTCAGCTTCTCTCTTCACAGTGGTGGAAAATAACATTAGATATTTCCTTTCATGTTAATCGCCTTGGTTGGAAGTATACCTCAGTGCACCAATAGGCCTCAGTAATGCCTCTTTTCTTCTAAAAAAAACCCATCCAAAATAACCTATTTGCAGCACACCCACACACACATTGCTTAGCTCTGTAACACCGTTATTCTGCACCCATCAAAGCCGAGCTTGCTTGTCCTGGTGCAGCTATCATTCCCCCACAACAGCGGGATGGCATTACTGTGCTTTTGAAAGCATTTGCATGGCAAAGCAATTGCGTGCACCTTGTAAATAAAGAAAATGATCCTGTTCATCGCAGGTTGGATTTCCTGGATAAAGCTGTGGGATGCCATCATATCGATATACAGACGCCGTTTCCTCATCCTAAAGTTTACTTTGCAATAATTGTCTGCTTCTTAATCTTGTCTGTCAGGCTGTCAGGCAGACGCACACACACACACACACACACACACACACACGTATGTGGCTCTCTCTGCTGTGTTGGTTACTTGGCAGACACGCTGATTAGTGCCAGTTTGCCTCTTTTCAATATGAAGATACCGAGATAGAAAGCTGGCCCTATTCATTGAGTCCAAGTACCAAAATAGCAATTGCTGTTCTCAATCAACTATGAAGAAATTGGTTTGCATTGTTGGAAGAGGTTGATTAGTGACTTTTTGAAGAGGCTCTTCAAATTACTCTCAAATCAGGCCCGAGTTGACAGACAGCTGGTTCTATATTACTTTACAGTGTAAGGTCAGCAAAAAAAATTACAATATTATTTTTTGTCATAGTTTGTGCTCTATGAGTGCCGTGCATTTGTACTTTCTGGGCATGCATAATGTTATTCAATACAATAAACATGTATCTCATCTACTCAAGAATCAAATCTATTCACAACTGTACAAATTGCCGCTGTGCTCTTTGCAGGGTACAACTAATTTTTCGACAAAATAATTCCTTGTCAGGAGCAGCCAAGGGAGAAGGTGTCAGTTTGATGCCACCAGTACACTAACGGCTGTGCGGGAGCAGAAGTGTTCGCTGCGCTTCGGTGGCGGTGCGTTTGATTTCGACACTGACCACCAGTGATGCCAACCCTGTAGTCCTCATCTGAGCTGCCTCTGGAGACGCGGACATCGACGTCCCCGTCCCGTCCCTCCCCGTCCCCCCTCTCCCCGTCTCACTTCAGACTGATTCTGCTGAAAGAGAGAGAGATGCTGAGAGAGAGAGAGAGAGAGAGAGAGAGAGAGAGAGAGAGAGAGGGAGAAAGTCAGTGAGAGGCTGCCAGACAATAAAGTCCCTGTATAGTGTATACAATTATCACTCGTCTATTGTTACACCGCAGTTACAAGCTATGCAGTATGTGGGATCTCAGTGTGGGTGTACAGCGACCTAAACTACTATACCCATCTCCCCTAGGGGCACCTCAAAGGACGCTTGTTCCATTCCTTCTCTCAGGCCCTGGGCTCTGCTGAAAAAAAATGAGAGGCAAAGCAAGTGAGAAACAGTGAAGCGAGGGAACAGAGGGAGGTAGTCTCCGCTGTGTAGTAAGACTAACCTGCGCCTCTGGAGATCATGCGTCTTTTCAAAAGTACCAAGACAGACCCATCTTTCTGACTACTCACTCCCGCCTCTGGCTTGTTTAAGGCCACGGTGCAGTTCAGTATGATGACTTTTGCTGCACTCTGGAACTCACTATGTACGTTTGCACTTGAAATATGCATTGTTTTCTCAGTGTGAATGAGAGAATATGGTGCTTGTGACCTTGTTTCAGTTTGAATCATATGCCCCACTGTTTCCTAATATGCCCCTAGTGTATGTAATGCTGAAAGCACATTTATTACACATCAATAATTCTGTACATTTCCTTCTGGAAAACTAATTCTCATAATAGGATTTTGTCAATGTGATTTGAATAATGATCTCAAAACATCCCATTTTAGGCTACTTAACTAAATAGAATATTACTGATTGCAACACTTATCCATGGTTGCGGTTTTGGTAACCTTCTTTTCTGTTTCTTGCCAACAGCCAATTTTCTCTCAATTAAAGCATGATATTAGCACTCAGTAGGGCATAAACAGAAACAACCGTACACTACTGAATATCATGCCTTGATTATGAGCTTAAGAGTGAGTGTACAGATGGATCCAGTTTCTATACTCCTATTAGAGTTCTGGTGTGTGTGTGTGTGCCTGCATGCATGCGTGTGCGCGTGTGTGTCTATAAGAGAAAGGGAGAGGGAATCTCTGCCTGCATGTGCAGCAGTGCGTCTATGTAACACTTTGGCTGCTGGAAAAAGCTGGAAGTTATAATCTCTATCCTGTTGAAACCTCTGGAAAGGGAGGGCAGGAGGAAAAGAAAGACAAAAGTCATAGGTATAGTGGGAAGAAAAGTGTATCATTACATTGAGAGCCAGTCAGTGGTGATGCCAGTTGGCCAAAGTTAGCAGGAAGCTGTCCTAGTAAATGGCAGCAGCTGCTCGCAGTTCGAGAGAGCATGTCCCAGTCAGAGGAGAAAAGCGATGGCATCTACATTAATACTACCTTAATGGCCCATCTGGCACTCCGTAGGGTCCCTGGCTGCGCCATCGACTCATAGGCGTTTGACAGGCAGTCTCCAGCGCACCAGACGCGCATGGCATGCCAAATGGCGGGGAGACGCCTCCGTGGCGCACAGATCTGTCAAACTCTCTCTGACGCTGTAGTCACACAGGCAAGGGAAGTTAAGGCAAGTTTTCACACGTGATTGGTTCTTGACATGGTTGGGGAGAGGGAGGGGGCAGGAGGAGAATGACTGGCTTGTCTATTTCTCTCCTTCGCACCCTCCGCAAATGCAAACTCACATATGTGCACGCTCACAGGGCGCACACAGATAGTCGCACACACCTTCACACAAACTCCCCATACTAAATGCTAAGTTGCCATGACCAGATTAAACCTCAATGAGAAAGCCAGGTTAAGATTAGCTAGTGGTGCATTCACTCTGCTCTGATGGCAAATAGAGATAAGAAATATTATTTTTGCTGCGAGTCACAGCCTCTCTCAGTAAACAAATACTGGAACAAATTGCTTCATTGGAAGAAATTGTGGAAGGTCTTATCAAAACACCACAGGGGTTTCTGGGTATAATTGGCATAATTGGTTGACGAAGCAGGCTGCAGTCCATGATGTGGCACAGCGATGCACTTTATGGGAAATGAGTGATCATGTCTTTAGGTCTATAGATTGCCCTCTCAGATGTTTCAAGATTCTGGGCAAGAAGTGCATTACTTAATAAGCAAACAATGGACAATATATGTCGTATTTGCTTGGAAAATAATTTGCTAATGTAAAATCATAATTGGGTCACAATGTATATTTCCTTATGTCATGTCGAGCTTCATAGATATGCTCTTTTAATCAATTATACAGTGATTTAGGTTATTCCTGATTTAAAATCAAACAGTTTCCTGGCTTGACTGAGGTTTACACCGTCAACTAACAACATCTTGTGTGCAGGGTGGAGGAGACACTTCAGCCAGTTTTACTAGTGGCACAGTGAAGGTTTCTCCAAGAGCAGGCCACGTTCTGCAGTACCCACCAGCACAGATCACAGTCCCAGAAGTCTGGATCACACTACTGCTGGGAAACTATGCCTTCTTTCTGATGAGAAAACTACACACAAAAGTACAGCAAGAGTACTTTAAAACATTTGCTACCATTCTTTCGCTCACACTTTTTCTTAAGGACATTTTGAGAGATAGCAGCAGTTCAAAAATGGAACGGAAGGTTCTTTAGAAAATGCATTTCAAATGGCTTATCCAGTAGGTAGCCCCAGAGGACACCTCAGGGATAAACCTTGGCAAGAAAGGAAGATAGAGGGAAAAAAAGTGAAATTGGAAAGAAGACACAGCCGTGACTAAAACAGTAGAAATATATAGAGAAAAGGTATCCTCTTAACCTGCCGACGCCTCTTCAGAGGAATCACAGCGCTCCATATCAGTATTCACTTTCTGAACATTCTGCTGTGTTCTGTGTTTATAGAAAAAGTCGAGATCCGCTGATGTCTCTTGCCCCAGACAGTCTGATATTTAGACAGCCTGTGCAGGTGCTTTCTAAATGACTCACACATGAGCCACTGTCCCACTTTAGTGTTGCTCTTTTATGTTTGCTGTTATTGGTGTGGCTGATGTTGCTCTTGGATTTAAAGTGAATCAGTCAAATGATGTGCTTGATAAAAAAGGGCCGCACTGTTTATTTTAAACTAAACTAAACACAGAACTAGTGCAATTAAGGTCAGCTGGACATCAACTGCTCAGTTTTGTCTGCTAAAAGGCAAACGGAGATGAGGGCTGAAAGGAAAGAGGAGAGAGGAAAAAAAAAGAGAGGAATCAGCAAAATGTGTTTGCGGGATTGAGAAGAGAGACGAGCGGGAGGAACTCTTCAACTTTCCCTCTCATTCCCAGATGTGTTGTAGGCAAGATGTAGCCTTTGAAGAGCTTGTGGCAAAATAGGCAAAATATGAATACACACACACCCTCTCCACTTTCGCTCTTTCTCATATATTTCCCCCTTTCCTCTCCCTTTCTTTTGCTCCCCCTTTTAAACTCTCTCCACATCTCCCTCTCTTTATCTTTCTCCCTGGGCATCTCCGTTCCTTAGTGGCAAGCCCAGCTGGGGGGTTTCTGTGCTACTGTGAGTGAACCTTCAGTGTCTCCTTCGGCAGGCAGCTGTCCCTGCACGGCACACAAACGCACCACATTCTGCACTCGGCCCCTGCCACCCCCTGCTAACTTTGATAGACGAAAAACATTTTCACGTACCCACACTTTGCATACACATTTACATGTTTACATGTGTGACCAGGTCTAGAGGGATCATTTACAGCCGGAAAACTGAATAAATCTCACTTGTTAATTGAAATCACAGAGTTTGGATATGATTTTATTTTCAGGAACCACCACTCTCTTATGTGTAATCTACTCTAAAGCCACTAGAGGGAGCTTATATTATTCTGTGGTCCCTTATGCCAAAAATGTATTTCATAGTACTGTTGCTCCTGCAAGGATGTGCTATTTTTCAAATGTCTTGTATTTTGTCCCTGAATGCCATAAAGTGTCCGGCAATTTCCTGTTTTTGACAATTGATAGATCAAAGCCGCTAACCTAGACAAGAGACAAAGACATGAATTAGTATTTGGAGTTTGCATTCCTTCAAACTAATACAACAATTGCTGTTTTAACACAGATATCCAGTAGTGTGACTTTACATGTGCATGGCAGAGGTGCTAATTATACAGTTGATCAGAAGCTTGTGCAGGGTGTGTAATGACAATAACAGAGAGCATGCCTAGGCCTGCTTTCAAAGTCTGGTCATCCCAACTTGATCAAACACGGGAGGAAATCTGCAAATGATTTATTATATCCTGTGGAGATTCATCAGTTACACATGTCAAAATGATGCTGAGCTGAAAATTAAATGGCATCTTTCGTCACCATTATTTTCCTAATATAGACAGAAAGTGGGAGCTGGAAAGTCGGGAACAGGAGAGAAAAAAAAAATCTGTTTTATCTGGTTCAGTTTAGATTATATTCCATTTTATTTGATCTCATTCCATCTGTTTACAGTTGCCCTTTCCCCCCAAAAATAATGAGTCAATGTTCGGCCTTTACAATAATATAAGTCATTTGAATAAAAAATACAACCAAAGCTTTATTTCAAACTTGTTTTTCAAAAATGAATTCTAAAAAGTGTCACAGATGATGCATTATTTGATTTATTGATATAAGTACAGTCAAACACCTTTTTTTTCTAGTTTATACACACTTTATAGATGCATAGCACATTCATACCTTATGCGCATCGTTGCCCTCTGGCATTTCATCAAACTACAGAAGACTAATGCCTTTCCCAGTTAATCATATTTTTCTGTTGCTGTCCCGCCCTAATAGGAGTAGGGTGACATGACAGCATCTGAACTATACTTCAGAGTTGTCCTGCCGTAACGCTACACGATTTCCCCTCCTCGTGTTACTCAAACAGGCCTGGCCGATGGGATTTGCCGTAGTCTGCGCTTCTCCTCTCCTTCTGGCCTTTTCCTGTGACAGGGCTGCCGATGATACAGATCCGCTGTGACATTTTACATTGTGCTCCCTAATTGCAGCAGCTGATAGTGGGATAGCTCACCATACAGCTGCAAATTTCCTCTTTTTTCCACCCGTTGTCTTTTTTCTTCTTTTTTTTTTTGGAGCTGGCTAGCACGGGTTGTTGTACTGATGTACTGGTTTAGACTAATTGAATTATTCGCATGTTGTGTGACAGTATGCCATTAGGTGTTTCTCCGTGCTGTGCAACTCTATCTGCAGCAGCAGTTTTATTTAAAACCATTCATTTAACTGGAACTTTCAACAAAATCTCTTTTGTTGTTCATTTAAAATCCTCATTTCCAACAAACATGTTTTTGGTTCAAAGCGTATTTGTCCGTTCTTTCCTTTTTTGATCTGGTATTGTGTTCTCAAGTGTCTCACGCAGCCTTTAACTCCCAAACTGAAAGCCAGAATAAACCTGTGTGACAGATGCAGCTCTAATTATACAGTTGTTTTAAGGCTGTCAGGTTGCAGCGAAAAGGGAGCCAGCCATTTGGGAAAGTGAAGGAGGAGGAGGGTATGGAGTAGGAAGAGGGGGGTAGAGGGGGACGATTTGATGGACGGACATTGTAACACCAGCATCTGGTGATAGCTGCAGCTGCCGTATCGTTTTCCCACTGCCAGCTTGCCAGCTAAATAAATATTGCCACGATCTGTCTTGTACAAGCAAGTGTAAATTACTTTAACACGTCAATAACTAGTTTACAATGATGTTTTTTCTTGCCATTTCAGGATATATTGATTTCACATTGCTGTTAAATGGCATGAGCATTGTTTCCCTCACCCCGCACTTTGTTTTTTCACATAGACTCCCAAGGAACTTGGCAGGAGCAGGAGATAGAAGGAAAAAGAAAACAGAATCTATTCATGCAGTTATTCTACCTTTGCACTCTCTCTCTCTAAATATAAAATTCAGTTAATCATATTGAATACTGCCCCCTTTATGATAGCAGATGTCCCATATATGTGTCTAAAAGTGAGAGTTAGGGTCAGATTTGTCAATGTTTGTCTTTGTGTGTTGTATGCGTTTGTCTTTTTTACACTGGTAATATGTAATATGTAATGTGTTTTGTATTCATTTTTTTAGCCATGACACTTTAACGGAAGTGTTGTATTTTCTACCGTTCTCATTTTATCATAAAATGTTCTGAATCTAGTTTGTTTCTTGCTTTAAGTAAAGCCGATTTTATTTGGCGTAGATAACTTTAGTGTCAATGTTCCCAGTATCCAGTATGTTTTTTCCTGTTTCAATATCTTCCTCAATAATAGAAAGAAATAATTGGTCAAGGAAAGTGATTCAGTAAGAAACAATGCTAACAATATCCATTTAATCCGTGTGTGGTGTGTTAAAATAGACAAAGAAACCAGAGAATGTACAGAATGTTCGCGGCTCTGTTTGAGGCTTCAAGGTTGTTTTTTGTTTGGATATGCGTGAAGTGAAGCGGGGGCATGCACATGTGTGCACCCATGAAGCGTCTCTGCAGGCGAGCTTACACTTATATATTGTGCGTCTATTTTCATTCATATGGGTTCCTCCTCGTGCGGACAGATGTTGGGAAACCCACAAAATCAGAGCTGAAGCCGCACTATAATCACCGCGATTTTAATCAAGCTCTCGCGTTGTGACCCACTTATTTTCTCACAGTGCTGATTGCACTGCAGTGCAGTGACGACTAGCATTACCAAACTGCAGCCTGTGATTAACCTTCACATCATATACATGTCCCCTAACCAGCATACAGCAAATCCTAATCCCAAAATTACACCCACTTGGACTGGAAAAACTCTCCCTTTGTCAAATTTGAACATTTTCCTCCCTCACCCTCCCATCTTCATAGGATACAATGATGATCCTGCTTCGTGCACATAAGCAAATTGAGGTATGTTTGAGTGTGTAATACTCAACTGACTATTTCAGTCAGACAGAATCATCTTTTTGTGCAAGCCTGTAGGCACACTCTGTGACCTACCTATTTCTTTCTCTTCAAGTTAAACTTATCCATAAGATACAAATAAAACACACACGCACGCACGCGCGTGCGCACACACACACACACACACACACACACACACACACACACACACACACACACACACACACACTGTTAACGGCTTTTGTGAGAAAAGGGAAATATTCCAACCTTCTTTGCCATTTTCACCAGCATTATAATTTTCACATCAGTAATAATAAAGCAGATTGATTATTCATTCTCATGCTTCAACACCATTTAATTGTGTGGCCAGGACACTCCAGCTTGGGGTCAGCGGGGTTCTCTCTCATTTACAAGATGCACCAACAGACACGTGCACACACACACACACACACACACACACACACACACGCACACACACACATACACACACACACACACATACACACACACACACACACACACACACACACACACACACACACACACACACACACACACACACACACATTCAGAATTCTCTCTCTTTCTTTCTCTTCTTCCCAGATGCTCTCACTGTGCCTTCTCTAAGGGCCCCCAAAACATGCCCAGACTAGAATTTGCCAAAATATCCTTTTTCCTATCAAACACACACTGTGCCCCATAGCAGTCCCATCTCACTTATTCCTTCAACATCTCAATTAATACCCCTTAGGAGGCCTGGCGCCCCGCAGGGGCACAGAGACTCACTGTGGTGGAAGATTCTCCCTGTCAATGTTCACCACAGATGCTGTAGTGCTGTCATTTTAAACCATGTCACTAAACTATCACTTGAGTCCATCTCGGGTCCCAAATAACACTAACAGATTAAACACATTGATCCAAGAGCAGTTGGTATTATCATGTGCGTGTATGTGCCTGTGTTTGTGTCTTTGCATTTGAAAGTTAGTCCATCATCCTTCTTTTTAGGACTCAGGGACTTTGATCTTCAGCGCTTGTGTTAACGGTTCCAAACACACCATACATGGGTGTTCATGAAATGCATTTATTTGGGATTTCCTTTGATAACTTGGAAGTTTAAGGAAACTGTGCTGCTTAAGGCAGAGGTCTTTTATATTCATCAATATGACAGCCGTACAACCTATACAATGCCTGTAGATCTGCAACAGTCTCTGTCCCCTGTCTCTCTCCTCTCGCCCTGCCTGGTCCTCCTGTTCAGTAGCTAATGGATCGGTGTGGTTTCCAGAGTCTGCTCCAGAAATGTTCTCCTGCAGAGATGTCCTAAGAAGTGCCCTCAGCTGGTCCCTCCATCTGCCATTAGGTCTCTCCACACTTTTTATCCCTAGACCTCCGAGACCTCAAACTGCCAAATGAGTTGAATTATGGCCAGTTATGTGGAGTGGACCCGGCGTCACGGGGGAGAGGCCTGAGTCAGTGGAACTAACCACACTCCTGACCATTAAAAGGCAGCCTGACACTGCCTCTTCATCTTTCCCCTGCTCTCAAAGGCAGGCACTGCAAACCCATGTCCCCCAGAGGAGAGACACAGTACAGCAAACCAACCAATGAGCCAGGCAGCTCGCCAGCCAGTCTGTGAGGCAGGCAGGAAAGCAACCGTAGCACCAATCTCCTCCATAGTCCAGCTCCCACATCATTACAATTGTTAAGCTTTTCCTGGATTCTTTTTGTTTTTAGGTGTTCTTACGTGTTTTTACGCATTTTTGCCTGACATATTTGCCCTATATATTCACCTGTTTCTCATCTCTCTCTCCCCTCTATGTTCACCAATCACCTTCCCTGTAATTTTTCCTTTTTTTTCCCTTTGCCCTTCAGCTAAGTGGGCGGGGTTGCAGGGTTATAACCACACAAGGTTAATTGCAGCAGCTAAAACAAGCATGGAGGCCAGGGCCCCAGCTACTGTATAAAGGAGGTCATCTAAGTCATGCAAACCCTCACAAATCCACTCACAACATCTACAGTCACACGGATGCTGATTGCAGCAGCCTAGTAGACCACAGTTTGCATCCCTCACAGACAGACACAGGAGACACATGCACACACATACACACACTTGAACACATGCACACACACACTGCACTGAATTTGATCTGTCACAATAACAGGGGCATCATGACATGATGGATACAGCCCTTTTTTCCCCCTTTTCTCTCCCCCGTTCAGCCTCTCCCCGGTAATCTTGATGCAGTGTGTAATGTTTGCTGTTGCCGGCGGCTGGAATTGAATGAGTGATACAACCAGAGGTGCTGGGATTACCGTGGGCAGAATTGATGCTATCTGTCCAATGATGTGTTATTTTGTGGAAGTGAGGCAACAAACCGGAGAGAGAAATGGTCGCAGCACTCTGTGTGATTTTACAGTTTAAGTGGTGAAAGACAAATAGAATAACAGTGATGTGCTAGCAGGGGTTGTAAATGGTTGAATAATTTTCCTCAATTTCAACATTCATTTATCTTTTCTACAGTCTTTTGCAGGGCTTCACATGGCAGCTTGAATGCTATTCATCCTTCTAGTCTACTCACAATTGCAGCATCAGCTAGCTCAGTGCACATATTTAGAGGTGAGACAGGTGGCATCCAGTCTCTAGTTCTCTAATAGGGTCAGCTCAGAAAAAGGTTAAAGGTAAACTAATGACACCTGCGATAGATGCTTCTTCCTGGAAGCCTATAGGCTAAGGCTGAGCAGGGTCTGGGCTTGTGGGAATAAAAGTGTGCTGCTTTTAGACTTAGCAGGCTGTGCCTGGGTCAGACGCTAACCATTGAAAAGACTAAATTCAGCTCTTTCTGCCAGTTTGGGGCACAAGCTAAGGGTCTTGGGCTATTGTTGTGGGGTCAGGTTAAAGCCGTCCAGATTGCCAGAGCAGATGACAGCCATTCATCATAAATACAGCAACAGTTCAGCACTGTATAGCTATAAAGTTCTGCTTAGGTAGGTTAAAGTCAAAAGTTTTCACTTTTCACAGTTGCTCATGCATTTTAATGGTGATATTGGTTTGGAGTTCTACATTGAAGAAGGTAATTCTAAAAATGTACAGTGTTGTTGTGTATGTCTCTTTTCTTTTCTTTTTTCACTGCTGAAACTTTGGTAGTCACCCATTTGGTTCGATGCAGTGATCACAGTAGCGTCTTCAACAGTCTCTTTTTGTCCTGTGACTTTTTGACATTTCAACAAACTTCTTTTTTTCTGGTTTCCTTGATTCCAGATGTGTCCAGTCACTCATTCATTTGGTTACTATTTCGAATTTTGCCTTAAGCTCAGTTTTGGCTTCTTTTACGAAGTTGATCCATTCTATTTTGCAATTATTTCAGCTATTGTACTCAAAATCTTACTGTTCCTTTAGAAAGCACCTTCTAAGGATTACACACTTCTTACTCACTTGCTTTTGATATACAGAAGCCTATTTGCAACTACTCTCTCTTCTGTCACTCACTTGAATTTACAGTAGTGTTTATGTGTAATTATTGTATGTTTTTTGGCTGGCAGAGAGAGACTGCTGTTGGCTTTGAGGAAAAAATGAAATAAGAAGGGCTATTTTTCTCCCCTCTGTAAACAGCTGGCAGCATCCCATGCTTGCACAATTAATGGGCATCTAATTGGCAATAATCATTTTTACTTAAGCAAATTTAAAATAGGCAGTTGCCCCTGGAACAAACAGCTGTTGGTGGAACCTTCTGGCAACATAGCGTGGATGTTTGAGGATATGGCTGATCAATGCTTACAGGAGGTGGTCCATACATGAACACTCACTTAATGTTGGCACACACTTGCACAAGCTTTTCTATTTCAATCCATCAACAGTGCTGGAGGATTTACTGTATGTTGCCTTCAGGTTTGTTTGATGCATAAATTAAACTGCACTGCACTTATTTACAGTATTACCACATAGTTGTGCTTCAATTGAACTGTGTTGTAACATAGTTCCCAATGTTGGTTCCGCTCAATGTTTTTAATTAACAATAACTGCAATCCAAATTGCCTTCTGTGCAAAACTTTATAAGGTGTTCTGTCTCAGAGGGTTCACCCTGGTGACACTGATGGGACACTGAAGTCTCTGGTTATTATATAATATAATATTGTATTGTATTGTATAGTATTGTATTGTATTATATTATATTATATTATATTATATTATATAGTGTAGATTCCCTGCTTACATATTCGTCTTCCTCATATTTAACATAGCATACAGTATAAAGTGTAACAGCATGCTAAGGTACTTCTATGGTGCTTCCACTTTCTTGCAGCTAATTTATGTCGGTTATCCATAATACTTGAGACAAATAATGAACCAGATTGTTTCTTTGTATCCTTTTGTAAACGTGCCATATCATTTTAACTCAGAGGAAGTACCTTGAGCCCTGAACAGTGAATATAATGTGTGGTGTCAGACAACCTTCCAAAAGTTACAAGAGGGACAGTTAAAGAGAGGAGTATGTGTATATGTGCTTAAGTTAGAAGGGTAGTATATAATATTTGGGTAAAGAGAGGCAGTATTGTGTTTTTACTATGATGATTTCTCTATGGAGTCAAGGACTTTTCAGCCATACTGTTTTTAACGTACTTGTTGAATCCTTTTTTTGCAGCTTTTGAGGTCAGACCACTGCAATGTGAGTCTATAGAGTTGTGATTTCATTTAACTGAAAGCAATCCCGCCACGGTCATGAATCAATAATAAAATCCTATGAAGAAGTACAGCACTGGCAGGAAGGACAGACCCTTGCGGCTGGCAGACAAGCAGGCAGTAAGCAATGAATTAAACACAAAATTTGGCTTTGCTATATAACTCATCTGACCGGGAGTTACTCAGACTGAAAGCCTTATAGGACATAAAGAAAAAGAAGTGAAACTGTGGTTCATTTGATAAAGGTACAGTGAAAGTCTCTTCGACATTGGCTTCGAGACTTCTAATATAATGCACACATTATTTTACATGATGAAGTCTCTTCTGGTTTAAGCCAGAAGCCCCTTTTAAGCCCTGTGATGAAAGGTGGAATGAGTGAGGGTAAAAGGGAGAAAATGAGTGTGTAGGATGCTGAAAAGTAATGTCAGACAACTTGATTGTGAGAAGGGAATGGATTAAAGGCATTGTTTGAGCTGAAAGAGGAGGTACCTTCCACACCGCTGGCTGCCATCTTATCTCGCCGCCCCAACAGTGGTCTAATCTGTTGGTCGAGCACGCCTTCAAGTAATTTCAATCTGTCAGACAGACAATGGAGCTGCCACCTAGTTGCTCATCATGGATTACTGTACTGCGCATCCTGTCCCGCCCCTACACAGACCCCTGACAAAGGACTTAATTGAATATCCGTCCATGGCTAATTTGTGTTTGTTCCTTGTGGGAATATGTGGAAGCATATGCCATACAAAAATACAGACTTGTTTTCACATGCATGCTCTTTACAGTAAGCACATGCAACTGCACATAAACACCCCCACCAATCTGTGTGTACATACCCCCTATAGGAATTTATTTTGAGGCTGTTTGTTCATTTACTCTGATGTTGAAAGTCAGGTACAATTGCTTCCAATCCTTATGGCTAAACTGTAAACAAATGGAATGGACTGGATTCAATTAACTTTGTCTAACCTAACATATAATTACATAAAAGCACAGAGAGAGGAGTGGGAGATAATGTAGGTTTTTTACCCTTGAACCGTAACCCTACTTTTTCCATTTATTTATCAAATTAATTTAAGCCACTAGATTTGTTATGCTTGGGCTTAAATACATATAATCACCCATTTTAGCTTTAAATTACACTTGTGCTTAAACTAATTAATCCTCAATGTTTATCATGCATAAACAGTGATGGCTTTCCATTATACATCGACATTGTTTATCAACGATGTTATTTATTTATTGCCATCACAATTTCCTCACTGTCCAAAGACGCATCTTGTCCTTGTTTTTAGAGATTGGGGTATGACATTGAATGACATTGGTATTAATGATGGCACACTGAAGCGGTATTTAACTGGGAAATGGTTGTATTAAAAAAAAATATATAAAAAAATAGAATTGTGTTTGAAAAATGAAAATAATAATTAAAAAAAAAATCAGAAAATCTAGAATTTGACTTGTGTAAATCCACGCTATCCATGTTTTCTAAATTGAGGAAAATGTCTGTCTGTCCAGGTCTTCTGAGGTGACAGCTGTGCTTCATCTCATACGATGATGTGTTAAACAAAACACTGCCCACATGTTTGCCTTAAACTAAGTAGCCCTTAACTGCTTGGACAGACAGCAGGCTGTTGCACTTTATGTATTTGTTTATTTTCAAGATAAGGGGCCTCTTTTATGGATAAGCAGCTGACGCTCCCGCTCTGTCAAGCTGGGACAGGCTGAGGGAAGATAAAATAGAGTCTGTTAATCTGGTGCTGGTGAGCAGAGAGAGCGATGTTATTGACCTACGCTGGCAGCAATGTGTTTCAATTATACACCGCCATCCATTTGTCAGGCAAGCGGAGCGATGGGGGGGACACGGAGTTCAGGCCTGGGTTAGAGTCATTCTCCATCACTTATGATGTGTCTTTGGAAAGCACTTTAATTGAATTACCCAATTTATTCTTCAAGCAACAATGCCCTGCCCCAGACCCATGACGTGAGACAATTAGATACAAGTTTAAAATCAGGCAGTTTGCATACTTCATCTTTTCATGGTGTACACAGGGAAGCAGACAGCTAACTTATGGTGACTTTCTTCCCCTCTTCATCCTGAATGAATTCTATTAATGTGAGTGGTGTGACTCTATCATGACAATTTTCTTTGACACCTTCTTGGTGCGACTGCTTGACGTACAGCTTCATGAAACCTATAATATGGTAAGTGGTGGTGCCTGTGCGTTGCTACCCACCCATGTGCACCATGTGTATGCATTCTGTAGGACTGCAACTGGTAATTTGTCAGCACAAAACTCCCAATGCTTTTGCTAAGTGGGCAATTGAGACTATAATGTATTGTACTGTATAATCAACGAAAAGATAACTTCATCTGATGTACAAGCAGTGTACCCTTGACCAATGCTGAAACATCTCTAATTCATACAATCCATCACAGCCAACATAGAACTGGTGGCTTCTCAGTTGCACATTTTTTTTAGTGTAGCGAGAAAAATGCTGCATGTGCAAGGTACCTAGTCAAAACTAGGGTGCACAAGTTTTTCTCCTTTGTTCACCGATCTTCCAAGCAGATTTCCTTGAATATTTTCCCTGATATTTGCAAATTGCAAGTGGTTGAGTATGATTAATTATAATCAAGTTCAATTTATTCTGCTAGAGCAGCTGGAAGAGGCCTAAGTGTTGCCTGCGTTCTGTCTGTGAGCTGTCTGACAAGATGGGCTGGCAGTCGATCACCTCAGCCCCGGTTCCAGGTGTAGGGAAGGTGCTCGTGTCAGATGCACACTGGCCTACTTGCACTCTGGCCCTCACACCTGGCCGTTCACCAAACTCTGATTGTCAGTTCATCTATTTTCACCAAGACAACAAGTCTCACTGTCTGCACCCACTATCTGTATCTAATCAACAGTGTTGCTCTTCCAGTATCTCCACAGCTCATCTTGTTAAGGGCGAAAGAATAGTGGATAAAAATGTGCTCTCTATAAGCATGTAATGTACACCAATTATGTTAATTAGCAGTGTTGCAGATGGCCCAGTGTTGATTGCAGCTTTAGGATCAGAAGAGGCTGTCTGAAATTTGAATGTGGGAGTCACGTGACACTCATTACTGCGTAACCTCAACCAAAAATCCCTTTGTCACTCTTCATCCATCTGTGCTGACTGTCTTTGACAGATAAGACTATATGCAGAACTCTATGCAGCTGAAGAGTTGCACAACACACAACAGAGAAACACTATCCCTAGTTTTTAATTGGCAGTTCCCTAGTTAAGATGAATTTGGGTGTGTTCTCAAGACAATGAGTAATATGAGCAATAAGTCATCTGAAATGGTAGTGATTGGGAAATAGAGAGAATAACACAAGGATAATGTCCTAAAACAGGATCATACTATCATTTACAAAGTAATAACACAATAAATAGACAATAGATGCTGAATAATGACAGTAAATAGAATCATTGAGATGTGTACTTTTTATTTATTTTGTGTGTGATTTTCCTTTGACAGTCTACCTCATTGGGATATACATAGTTATCCACTCCCAGCATGCTGACTCCAGGGGCAGGAGAAGCCACTCCAAATGCCAGTCCTCCATGGGAACTGTGACATTCGAAGTGTGCCAAGGTGTGCCGTGTGTTAGAAATGCATGTGCAGTCAGCTGTAAATTCATCATCATCATCAGCCATGATGCTCTTTGTTCCGGCTATTGAGGCGAGTCAGTTTAGCCCCCGTCTTCTGTCAGACGATGCTGAAGTGAACCCATGCTGATGTCCAAATGAATGGAGTCCTTTCATAAAGGCAGGGCCATTGAACTCTGGAGACAGAATATTGCCTTAAGTCCTGCAACCTTTGTGGCAGGGGGTTCCTGCCAGGCATGATTCCTGTTTAGTGAATAAGTGGGGTAATTATGGTGCGGTTGGGGCTGTGCAGCAAATGTCACCAGCAGATAAACAGTGGGAGCAACCCTTCCGTAAAGGCTGGATTTATCCACCCTGGACCTCCTGTAGCCTGCAGATGAATTAGGAGCATTTGGGTGTAAAAAACAAACTAGCTTCTCTTGATTTCACTGGAGTTCAAGGATGCATATAATTGGAGAAACAGTAGTTGGCAAATAAGGCCCCATGTTAAACCTTACTTAGTCACACACCACATCTCTCATGGTCTAAAAGGCAGGTGCTAGTTTGATCTGTGGCAAGGACAGTGCGTGAATAATATGCAATAACATTGCAGAGATTTCAATCTTTCATGTTGAATTCAAGTTGCTTCAATAGCTGCAAACACATATGTAATGTTGCATTTCTATTCCTGAACTACTAATGGAAACTACAGGTGTAAATAATCCCTCACATTTATGGTTTTGGGTTGCTGAATGGCAATCTTAAACTTCTCCATTCCAAGTAACCTCCTCTGTATCTCTGATTGGTGGATGAAACCACATCCATTGCACTCCATTAAAGAGTGCCCACTCACGCGTGACTGCAGGGCAGCCTTTATAACATCATGAGCCTGGGGAAATGGGAAAGCCAGCCAGCGTCATTCCATTACCTGCTGAAATGGATGCCCCTGTATCTCCTCCTTGATTAGCTTTGTCTCGAATAACAATGATAGCTTTAAGTGTGTCTAATTGAGGCCGGGCTCACCCTCCCTCTCTGTGTGAAAGTGCTTACTCATTTTGTCTGTCCTTTTAATAATTACATTATCATTTTACGCCCCTGCCGGTTCCTTGGGAAGTGGGCTGGCGCTTTTTTTGAAGTGAAAGCTCATTATTGGAGCTGAATTATGTGCAGTTTATTGATCCCCATGGTGGATTATGGTGCTCTAAGTTAGTCTAGACAGAATAGTTAGCCAGATGACAGATAGGAAACATAGAGGCCCCAGGGGAAAGATCCCTGGGCTCAGTAAGCAATTAATGCCTGCCAGGTAATGGAATTTAAGTTTACACTAAATCCACCAATGCCTTGACATTTGAAGTGCCTTATAAAAAAACATTAGCCTAATGAGACGGTCGAGAGCAGGAGAGGCATTCTTTTACACAATGTTTCTCTCTCTCTCACACTTTTCCTTTTTGTCTTTTCATCTTCAACTTCTTGACTCATCCCGTGCTAGCACACGCATGCCCCTCTATCACTACCCTATTCTGACACTCTAATTACTTAACACTCAAAATTCACACTGGGAAAATAGTGTATGGTGGTCCTTTTTGGATTTGTGTTTTCCTCTTTTGATTGGCCTGGAGCACGTTTGATTGATTGGCTTTAGTTGGGTCCATTTTCCAGACAGGCTTTGCTAATCTCCATCTTCGGCTACGTAAGGGTGTTTGTGTGATAAAGTGCACAATGAGTGGGGGAAAGGCCAAAGTGCTGAGTAAGAAGCCAAGCAGGGCATTCATCTCTATAAAGGCGAGGATGGATAAGGATAAGGCTATCCATCATTATCTTGATGAACATGCCACGTTACCAACGGCATTGCCTCCTTGGCATCCAGAGCCAGTTCTCCCGTGGACTCGTGAGGATCTCAGTCACATGAGGAGTAAAGAGGTGGAGGGTATGTGTTTAGACATCTGGGTGAGGGCTCGTATTATTTGGAATTTTTCGATATTGATACACCAAGACTACACCAAGACATTTCTTTTTTTTATATTTACGAGCTTGTTTTTCTAAAAAACTATATTTTCATAAAAACATATAAAAAAAAACACATCCATACAAGAACTGCCTGAAGAAAATAGTTTAAGATTGGCAAATTTTGATTAAAATCAGGTGCTATCTGATTGAGGATTAAGTAAAGTAAGTAAACACGATCACAAATCTGGCCAGACATTCAGAGTCAGCTTGACAGATTTCAATACTTGGTGCTCGAGGCAGATTTTGTTTTGGATCAGAAAAGTAATGAGTTTCAATATCAAGCGCTAGTCTGGGTGTCCGAAAAGAGAGTTTGTCAGTTACTTTTATACAAAGTGGATTTACCTCTCAATAAAATCCATGTCTTCCCCCGATAGCTGAAAAAAAAAAAAAGAAATAACATGTATGCTTTGGTGTGGACACACACAGACAGACACTTTATCGGGGCAGACTGCCAGTTGCTGGACTGAACTTGAAAGGATGGCCTTAATGAAAAATGCTGGATAGCCAGGCAGCGTGCTTCACCTGTTAAAGCAGCTTTGTACATCCAGGGAGCGAGACAGGGAGCCAGCAACTTTACCCCGTAATAAGGCCAATATCTAGCTCAAAGCCTTTCTGTGCCTTTTGTGTGGTTTACCGTGTCCTTGGCTCATAAGCCTTGATAATGTTAGTAAATACATACAGAGGCATGGATAAACTGGGCTGTAATCCACACTACCTCTAGATGGAAGAGGAACGGAGCGATACGGGGGTGAGGGGAGGTGGGAGAAGCGGCTGATTAGACTGGTTTTACTGCTCCTCTGCCGACCTAGAAAAACACAGCAGCCCTGACCTTGCATAGCAGAGCCCTTATATATCTAATGATCTCTGAGTACCTTAATGATACAATGTGTTCTCTCTCCCACTCTTTTCCCTCCATTTTCCTTATCCTTCTTTCATGCCTTTCCTATTCTCTCTCTTTTAGCACACGCTTGTGCACATGCACACATAGTCCACACGCACACAAAGTACACAGCCTTGAAAAACCCAGTCAGCAGTTTGGGCTAGGAGTCTAGCAAATGAGCTGTCCTATTGAAATAGAAAGGAGAGTGCTCTGTGCTGCAGAAAATGCTGCTATGGCAAGCCTTACAGAAGAGAGACGTAGGGAAAATTACTTGTTCGGACAAAGAAACATGAGAATGTCCTTTCACTACAAATGTACCAATTTACATTTAGACGGAGCAGATTACATCCATTTATTCCATATTTTATTTCTTTTTTACCCTTTTTTTTTACCACAACTATATCTCATCTCATTATCATTGATAAAACACCACTAAGTGGTGTAAGTGCTGTAAGAGAGAAGAAAAAAAAAAGTCCAATTTAAAAAATGTATTTCTCTCATTGAATCAGCGTTCTTTCCTCTCCTCCTTGGTACTCCATTGGTTTGAACACTCTCACAGTGTGGTTGGACTCCAGCAGTTTAATGGTGGCTTTTATACAGCTCAGCTCCATTGCATCACATGAACCTAACCAACCATAGTATCTTCTTACATTCTTAAAGTGGGGTGTGTAATAGTGTCCCATCCCACCAACAGAAGTATATCTTTAGATATGTTGGGTCTTGGCTGGTTGATCGGAATCACTTATCAAGCTGTTTGATACATCATTTGCAGATTTGTAAAAAAAAAAAAAGAAGAAAGAAAAAGAAGATATTTCTTAAGTTTTCATTCAGCTTTTGAGTTCCCAGACCATTTTGTCAATGTGGAGAAAACAGCTTCCAGTGGCTTAAGTCATTCATTCTTGCGTCTAATTCCCTCTCTTTGACCACTTAAACCATAAACCTCCTTTTGGTCCTGGTATTCCCCCTTCTCACTCTATCCACCCATTGTAATTAAGTTTCGATTCAGCTCTGAATAGGAATGTTAAGACGGAGGGTTATCACTGGGGTTCTGTAGCCTCAACCAATGAAACACCTATAGTGACCTCTCTGATTTACCCAACAGGGGTCCCCTCCTCCCCCCTGATATCCCTCTCCCCTTCATGGCCATCTTGTTGTGTGGTCTCCTCTCTTCAGTTCTCTCATTTCTCCCTGCGTGAAGGCCTGGGAGGTGGGTGGCAGGGGAGGAGTGGGGTGGTTGAAGAGGAGGGCTTCTGTCCCTGGATGAGTGCGTGTGGATAAGAAGTTGTTTGAATTCATAATTGTGCTCTTGTGAAGGGGGAGATTTGTAAAGCAAGGCTAGGTTCATTGTGTGGCAGTGCGAGTCCGGTGGAGGGTGCGAGCTGCTCAAAGCTAATGTAATCTACGCTATTAGAGAGGGTTAATTAGCTGCTGAACTGGAGCCTGAAGAGCAGGCAGAGAGGGAGAGACACAGAGAGTGAGGCCGAGAGAGAGAGAGATGGAGGGCGGGCAGTAGGGATAGAGAGGTCTTCAGGGAGTCATTAGAGACTGCTTGTTGTAATACAGCCACACAGTCAATAAGGCTACTCCTCTGAGGAGTTGAAGAAAGGCAAAGACAGACATGGAGGGAAAGAGTTTCACACCATGAAAAATATCAGGATAGCAGCAGCTCTTCAACACATTTTGGGAAACCAGAGATGAATTGTATGGCTTTATTTTCATTTGTGTTTGTGTAAGCGGTATTTTACCTCCAAAATGTGTTGAAAATGGATCAGTAATCCATATAAATATAAATATACTTTATATAACACAGTATCACCACAGTTTTTCCACAATATAAAACATAATTTGATGATTATTTACTTTTACAACAAATGGCATATGGCATAGACATTTCTAAGGAAAGTCAGTACAAGAAAACATTTTGGGTTTCTGAAAATACAAAAACAGCAATCTTCTTCTTTTCTTTTTTTTTAATAAAGAAATCATTAAACAAACTCAACAGCAATGTTTCTTTACATAAATGATGACCCGTTCACTCAAGATAATCCACAGCCCTTGTTGTGGGCAGTTTTGTTTAGGAACTATTTTCTTTCTACCGACCTACAATAGCCAACCGTATCACCTCGCAGAAGGAAGCGTGCATCTATATTCGATACCTCTCACCTTGCACAGCTGAACTTGCTAATGTTACAGCTCAACTGAAGAGGACAAACATTAATGTTTACAACTCACGCAATCATGAACATGAGCCTCTCGTGCATGAGTAGAAGCATGCTTCCTTATAAAATATGTATTTTTGATTTTGGGGGTGAAATGTCCTCTAAAGAAACAAGTATTGATTTCTTGAAAATGGTATGAAACTCCACGGCTAAATCATCACAAACATTGCTTTGAATAACAAACAACAGTAGTAGGAGGAAAAAAAAAGAAAAACACCCTTCTTCTTTGACCTGCCTTTTTCTTCCTTGAGCTTGTTAATTGTTTGTATTGTAGTGCACATAAGGATAATATCTATTCATATATCTTGACTATTTATCATACTTGACTGCCACTGTTCTGCTGCAAAAAGGCCGACTTTCTGCTCAGTGTTTTCTTATCCTTTACTTTTTCGTGCAGGTGTAAATCCTCGGCTTGAAGTAGGTCCATTGAAGCTCTGCGGGCCCCGGCTAGCAGACTATTTGTATCTATCACTGTGTCCTCTACTAGTCCATCCTATGCTGCCATGGGTCTCATGTCGCTCTGAGCAAAACTTCACTTAAGATGGGTAGTTAGTGCCTGCTCCCTTGGCATTTTAATGCAGATTAATTACTTTCCCTGGGCCAAGCAATCCATTTTTGTGTGTTTGTGGATGTTTTTAGCTTTTTCTTGACCTTGGGGTGAAGACAGAGAGAAAGAAAAAGAGAGGGGAATAAAAAAAACCTTCACACTAGACTTATACCCTCAATTTAATAGCCGAGTGAGGTGTTTCTCCAGCATCATCAGATCAATGGAGAGTAAATAGCCCACACTTCTTGTTTCACAGTGCAGTATTGATCTTTTCCTCAGCCTCGGCTTCCCTTTCCCCGGGATCTCGTGTCTTTCAACCCCTGGGACTGTGCTGATTGCCATAGATTGGACAAGCTAACAAGCGCATGATGAGGAACCAGGCTTTCTTTTCTCCTCATAGGCTGTTTCATTTTTTTCTTTGTGGCACTGGCATGAACACACACACAGATAGACAGACAGACAAACAGACAGACATACACACAGGGACTTAAAACATCAGATCTACACAGCTCGGCGCCATGAAGGAGTATGCTGTTTCTTTCTTGTTCACGTTGTTCTGTCTTCATCTACTCTGAGAGGATCTACTGTAGCTGTGCCTATCTTTGGGATGTTAGCCAGGCTGATGGAGTGTACCAACTTTTACTACAGAGCTACTCAAAGATACAGTGTGTTTCTTCACCTCACTGGGAACTTTATTTTTTTCTCCAGCTGGCACCACATTTGTTCCAGAATCTTCTATCATCTCTGAAAATATCTCAAGTGTCCTGCGGAGAGCGACACACCCTGTTTGGGCTGGAGGACGGCAGCGTGGCGGCATGTGGGTAAGTTCAGTGTCAAAGCAGCATACAGTTTGCTGAAGTCCAGACCTGAGGGGGATAGGAGGAGAGATGAGGAGGCAAACCCCTCCCCACACATCCCAACCCCCCTGATATTACTGCATAGGCAAATTAGGGTCAGGAGAAAGATCGAAAGGTTGTGTGCATGTGTGTGTGCGTTACATTGATGAGAAGTCATTTGGTATTTAAGCTTTAGCATGTGTCTGCGCACATGCTCGTGTGTGCGTGTCTCCTCAGTTCTGTTCAGCATGCAAAGTTGTAATAAATCTTGTTGAGAGCGGTTAAGAGAGCTGCATGTGCTGCCGGGTGGCTCAGGATCAATATAAAGTATGTTTATTGAATCCAATAGTTGTGTTTGTGGAGAAGGGGAATAAGCCAGCTGGAATAAGTAATCAGATGTGCTTTTAAGGCTCATTACCAGCCTGTTGGGCATATAGATCTGTTTTTAAACAGCCCGCTGTGTTGGACAAGTTTATGCTTGAACACAGCCAACATGATATACTTGCATATTTCAGCATTGTACTTGATCATCAACTTAATATTTCCAATATTTACTCTTTTTCCTCCTCAAACTTGAGATGACTTTTGACTTTTCAGCAACTAGTTCGTTTTTTTTTTATTTAGCCACATGAATGTAGATGTATTTAAACAATGTGCTCAATTTAGTCTGGTATTTATTTTTTCTTTAGGGTTTGTTTTCAAAGGCTGATTATAAGGCTAATATATTCAGGATCAAGGCAAATTGGAACAATACAGTCCACTATTATCCACTATTTTCAATGGTCACACGTTTTCTTAATTTTGATTTTTATTTCCTGGATTGAGCATGACCATGTGACCTACAACTTGTCATTTATACTCAGGATAATAAAATAAACAATATAATCTGTAATGATGTGATGATCTTCATTAAATAAAGTAAAAATACTAATTGCAAAAGAAAACAGGAAAATGCATTTAAACATATAGCATTGAGTTCATAGTATGCAGTCTTGGTGTTATTTGTTGAAAAATATGTCTGAAAGTAATTAAAAAAAACTTCAAATATGGCTTGAAAGAGGAGTTCGGAGAAGTGTCAGGCTCAGTGTTTTCTGCCATTAAAACACTTGCAGACAAGTGTATGCTAACCAAAGCTAGCAGGCTAATACAATGAGTGGCAGCGTTAGAGCATTAAGAAATACTGATTTATTCAGTTCAGTCAGTAGTAAAGAAGTATTGAAAATCATTTTAGCGGTAGTTAGATTAGTTTACTGACATTTTGCTATTTACTTTTGTTCTGGCAGCCCTACTTTCTGTTCATTCTTCCAAATTCAAAATAACACTTCTGTAATATTCTCACGAAAGAAATTAATTCCAAAGGTGGTAATCCCTGTTACTTGCACACACACACATACTGTATATCTTTCTCCCATTCCTCCCTCTCTTCTTGGCTTCCTGTGTTTGCATGTGATATTTTAGGTGACTCTGGGAGGGATGACAGTTCTAACTAGGCCTATTAGGTAACCCTCAGGGTGCCCTCAGCACTGATTTGAGCACCATTAATTTTCTATTATGGAGTGCTAAAGATGTGCCCCTGCACAGTCATTCACCTGGCTTATTGAGTCTCGCACACACCAATTGTGGACTTTTCCAGGGCAGTGTTGCTGAAGGTTTAGTGCGTCCCCTCTGGGGAGCTAATTTATTATTTGCAGATATTGATCTGGCAGGGTAGGCCAGCCAAGCCGTGGCCGGTGTTGACTCTGCTCTGGCCTGTGGTGACTTTAACTCTTTCCAGACTGAAGTAGACACACACTGTGGATGGTCAGTGGCTGTTGGATCACTGCTATTAGTAGTTCTTTCAATTATTTTGCTTGTTCAATGGTTTGTTTATTGAAATTATGAACTTATGGAAGTAATTTGCAACAAGGAGAGAATGGATAGTTATCTTTCTGGAGATAGACCTTGTCTTTTCACCACAAACAAACATATAAGCCAACACACGTGCACACACAGACACACTCAAACACACACACACACACACACACACACACACACAGACTGTGTGGCCTGTCCAAGGGAAATAAAATCACAGTTAAGAGGAAGGAAAACAAATTTAGAAGGTCAGACAAAACATTTATCAAGCTGTGTGTCTGGTGGGTAAATAACAGAGGGACAGTAAAGGGCATGACTCTGAAACCACCAGATAACCACTGCAGATCATCACACACAGTCTCAAGATTCACTGCAGAGAACGGATATTTCTCTGAGGGTTGCCTTCAGAGAATTTGCTAATATTCTTTCTCCTGTATTGCTGTTTTATTTTGAACATTAAACTGAGACAAATAACCTACATCAGACATCTTATTGTACCTCTCCCATTTCAGCCATATAGTTATCGAAATCTTACAATAGGCAGTAGGGTATTTATTAAGACAGTCTAAACCTCTTCAGTATATGAGAACAACAAATTTGAGAAAATGTCATTTGAAGCAGAGAAAAATCGGTTCATTCCTATGCTATGATGTAATAGAAAATAAGTTTCTGCCAAAAAACGGGCTTCTCAGAGAGATGAACAAGAGGGGACTTGAACATTGCATTAAATACAATATCCAGATGTGGTTTTTGTCCATGTGTGTAGAAAGTAGCAGTATGAACTATAGGGAGATTGTCTATGCTATTGATGTCCTTAGCCTGCACAAACTCTCACACACACAAACACATACTGTATGAATCTGGCCTCCAGCACTAGTCAAACACACACAACCACAAACACACACACACACACACACACACGCACACGCACACGCACACGCACACACACACACGCACACACACACACACACACGTATGCCCAGGGACCAATAAGTTGCTTCCCACAGGCCTCAGGGCCCTTCAACAACCTCAGACTCAGCTTGGCCCGTCCCAACCCTAATTGGTATTTAATGCTCTTACTGAACCTCAGAGGTCAAACAGCAGTGTGTGTTTGTGTGTGAGTGTGTTAGTGTTTGTGTAAGGGTGCTGAGCCAAATATGTCACAGGAGGTATTACCAAGAAAGGGCAAAGAGGAAAGCTCCACATTGCACAACTATGGGGGTTTCCTGTGATGACTGCTGGGTAGCCTGAATAGATGGTGAATGATGATAGATGTCCAGAGAGGAATTATGGAGGATAATAGACCACCATTTTCCTTTATACTGGTTGTTATGATAGCATTTTACCTGATCTTTATGGCCTAGGACATAAAATAAAGGTCAGGAAATTTCCCAGGGATGAAAGTGCCTTCAACCAATCCAAATTTGTCCATACTCCCTCTGTAAAGGCGATTTCATGGTTGACAGGCTTGTCTGCTGTTGAATTTGGCATAACCTCAGAAGTTGGCCCATATTCATCTTCCATATTCATGTCAGTCACTGAAACTGAGGTGGAGGTCAGAGAGAAGACATTGCTGATGAGGAAACATGGTGGAGTGGATTTTCCACTGTGTTGCTGCCTAGTCTCTGCTAATGCTGTTATGAAAGATTGGGCAATTTGCCCGTGGAGCCTTGACAGAGAGGAAGGCAGGGGGAGGAAGCCACCTCAAACTCCCATGTCTCGTTCCATGCCACTTCCAAAACTCAATTGTCTGCATTCTGCCAGAGACCACAATCTGTTGAGACGCTCCTTGCCACGGTCTACACTCAGGGAGAGGAAAGGAAAAGGAAATCAAAAAGTTTGCAAATAAAGATGGAGGGGGTTGAAATACATGAAATGGAGACAGATGACATTTCACCCATTTGTGATATCATATCATTCTGTCTCTCATCTACCAAATCAGTTTGCTATGAATAAAACAGCATTGTGGGGGGGTTGCCTTTTTATGCTGTGTCTTTAAGTATGTAATTATCAGACTTAATCTGCTCTCAGCTGTGCGAGACAAGTCCAGCATCTGGACAATTCCAGACTGATTGACTATAAAGAGGCACGCCTTGATTGAACATAAAGAAAGGGTGGAATTTTATATCCAGCTTTGTTTACTAAAAATGGTACATGCTCTTGGTTTATCATGAATGATGATTTTTTTCATTGGATTTACATCCATTACAGAGCTTTGGAACCTGTGCCATTACAAATTGCTCTATATATAGAAGGAGTAAATGTGGTTCTAAAGCAACACAGTTGTCAATAAGCATCAAGCACCCGTCGCTGACGTTCCTGCTGTCTCATCAGTAATCAGGCCAATCTGTTTTAGCAGAAAATGGCCATACATGGCGCAGCATTGATGGAAATGTCTCATTTCAACTTCATGGTGCTTTGAGAAGGCAAAGCAAATCAGCAAATGTTCATGAATTTGACAGCAGAAGCGTGGAAATTCTATGACAACTAGTTGGATTCGGTGAGCTGAGTGCCAGCACTTTGCATTAAGTTACACTGAGCACTAATTGGATGCTACCTGGCTCTACATCACTAGCAGCTCTGAACAGGATCAGGATCTGGCTCTGACTTACAGCAAGCTCTCTGGTGTTGCTGGCTGATTACCCTTAGCAAAGGGAAAACCGAAACGATGATGAGAAAAAAATCCCTTCTCTTCTCTCGCACAAGCCCTTGGCCCTGTTGGCACTGTGCAAGCTTTTTGATTTTTCCTGATGTCCCTGAAATTGATTTTCAGCCATGATTGCATCGTCTCTCTGAGGATAATCAAAGATTTTAAATAATTGCTGCAGTATGACTGTACAATGGGGAATAACAAGAATAGTGGCTGCTTCCCCTTCCTGTCATCTATAGAATCATTTTAACTGAGCTCTACAGTATGATTTCACAACATACCTCTTAAATAGTTCCCAGTTGTAGCCATGACCGATTTGTTTCATTGGAAATCCCTTTTAAAATCATATGATGACAAAACATACTGTTAGGTCATTAAAAACGATTATTCAGGTAGTAAATATGTAATAACTCATTCGTTTTTCTTTTGGCTTTGAGAAAATAATGCAAAGCCCTTGAAAATATATGACTTCTCTTTTCCTAGTCAGGGAAAGAAAAAATGTATGTCCTCTGAATCCTTGCTACACACGCTTGACAACACGTCAGCTAACATTTTCCCTGCTTAATCTTGCTGTCATTGATTTAAAAACATCCTGAGGAAGTCGTTTTGTGCTGTTACTCCTGGCTGCCTCGTATAAGAGAGACATCACCATCCTGGAGCCACCCTTTTGTGCCACAGTGAAGGATGGTCTCTCGTTTAACGTGGGAATGTAACCAGTGTTTGCAAGAGGAGAAACAGATTGATTAGAGGGCGAGGGAAGATTAATAAGCTGCACAGGGCAGTTATGACACCCATTGTTTCACACATGCCCTGTAGAGGTGTGCCTCCCAAAATGCATCATTGTGTAAAATATTGACCTAAAGCATATCATTACTCTCTTTCTCCTCTGTGCTTGCTTTGCGCTCCGAAGTACACTTTTAAACAGTAATAAACTGTTCTCGCCCTTTTTTATATTTCGAGAAACTATGCCGGGTCCTTGAAAATGTATATATATATATATATATATATATGTAGGTGTTTTGATATATATATATAGAGATATATATATATATCTCTATATATATATATCAAAACTAAAAATATATATACTATGGTTTGTCAGAACGGAACAAAAATCCTGTGAATTGCTGAGAGAGCAGAATTTAAAACAAGCCGAGACAGTAAGTGAGGGCGGTGGCCGACAGCAATCTGTATCACACTATTACAAGTTTAAAAAGTTCAGTTATCAGCTCGCCTGTTCTATGGAATGAGGAACTAAGAAACCCTTCTGAGATTTTAAAACATGACGGATCCATTTTCACACTATGTATATTTTACATTCTATAAATACAAAAAGGGTCACAAACCAAAAATATTTGATCAGTTTTTATTGATTTTATTTTTTTGAGCTACATCTGCACTAAACATAGAAAGCCGTGCAAAATTAAGTACACAATGGCCCTATTGAAATGTTACTTGTACACCAGACATGTACGATTCATGACAGTACATGTTCCTTTTTGAATGGAGTGAGGACTTGCAGTTATCGAGTGAGCTTATTACTTCAGAGTTTTGTATTGTTAATAGTTTTTATGCCCCTGCCTCGGCGACAGCTGTGGATGGATTATGTATTTGGGTTGTCCATCCGTCTGTCCGGTTTATTCTCATGAACGTGATATCTGAGGAACGCCTCGAGGGAATGTCTTCAAATTTGTTATAAACGTCCACCTGGACTCAAGGATGAAGTGATTTAATTTTTTAGGTCAAAGGTCACGGTCACGGTCACTGTGACTCCATGTCTGTACTGTTCTTGTGATATCTCAGGAACACCTTGAGCAAATTGGCACACACATGCAGTACACTTGCAATCAAGGATGAACTGATTAGAGTTTGGTGGTCAAATTTTAGTGACGGGATGATATTTTGGAGATGAATATAAATTGCAACATGGCGGAGGCATACAACCACAAGGCAGTAATTGTAGTTTTGCATTACGAAGCCGCAATATTGTCAGCAATTTTCTACCTCACTAACTCAACCTTCAGTTGAGTCTAAAATTGTAAGCCTAGTTTATCACGTAGGATTTTCTTCTTGAGGAGTCTTAAAAATATCAGAGAAATCTTTTTTCCTTCCTACTGAGTTAGTTTCTCAATAACAAAGGTTTTGAGTCTTTGTATTATGCACAATCCTGAACGAACACATACATTCTGAATACAGTCTGAATTAAAAGAACTAAAAACAAACCAAATCTTTGACATTAAAAAAGGACAGATAAATACACATTAATTTATTGTACACATACTCTTAAGTGCAGCACAATGCAATGACCAGCCATACTTGTCAATTATGACAAACATAAAGTTACATACACTCATGTACCTGTGTGCGTTGCTCTGTTTTAAAAGTATATAAAGGGAAATAAAGATAGACAGGCCATTTATATATAATTAAATGTGTTGTAATGCATAAGGGGGTGACATTTGGGCTTTTAATAGATAATGTAAATCTAAGCAGAAGAAAATACAACTGTTAAGGTATTGTAATTATAACAAACAATTGGATTAATCTACCTTATTCACCATCAACAGCTTTTGGATGCTGTCATGGATGGGAAAATAATGCTTTGCACAACAAAAATCTTTCACGCAAAATGTTTTTAAGTGCTAATGGAATTTCTGTATGAAGAGTGAAGTGTATTCCAATTAGTCAAATGGCAAAGCTTGATGTTATCTGAAAATTAGCTTTCATGTGAGATTTTCTACCCTTGTTTTTTCCGTTACTAGCTGGAGGCATGGCTTTGTTCCCCTTTCTATTTAATTTGCTGCCAACCTGTTTTATTTATTTCTGTGGTTGCAGAAATTGCCTTTTGACCTTGATGATTACAAAAAGTAAGTGAATTGAAAAGGCATTGATATCGAGAATTCCGTTGGCTGATGCACAAGGTTGTTCATCTGCCTACCTTGATGCGGTCTCAGTTTTGCAATGGTCAGATTTTAGTTCTCGCTTTGCTGCTTTCATTATCTTAAGAGGGCACAGGAGAGCTTTTTGCCAACGACCTTATAAACCTCCATTTCCAATTCAGTTTTCTAGCACATATATGCCCACGCACACAGCACACCATCTGCAACAGAGACATGCCCCCCTCCCACCACAAATATACACAATCATACTGAAGGCAACCTCCATAACGTGCAGACAGTGAAAATGTTCTGCTCAGGAGAAACAGACACTGCTATTTAGCCTCCGATAACTCTCAACTGTCAATTATTTATAATTGCATTTTTGGGTAATATACAGTAGAATGGGACCAGCATCAATTGATTGTGTAATAAAGTGACTGTGCATGTAAATACTAACTCAAGGTACAGTTACTCTTCATTCTTCAAGAGAATATGGGAGCCTCTACAGCCATGCATATGTATCAGTTTTGATTTTAGAGCCTTTCTCCATACAAATGGATGTAAGGACAATATGAATTAAAAAGATAACTGATACCGGTTTTCAGATGAGATATGCCTCGTTTTACAGATCATCTCCCCCTTTCCTCTCTGTCGCACAATCTTGCGCTCTGTTGCTCTCTGTCTCTCCCTCTCTCTCTCTCGCTCTCTCTCTCTCTCTCTCTCTCCCTTACACACACACACACACACACACACACACACACACACACACACACACACACGCACACACACAGTATAGGCATATCACTTTTGACACCTGTAAAATATGGAAGTAATGATTTCTACAGTGGATGAATGGCTGAATGAGCCTGCAATAGGGCTATATAGTACCATGTTCACCTTGGGGTCACTCATTTGATTCAGGGGCTGCTAGGTAGTGATTTGAAATCATTTCCATCTAATGGTGGAGTAGAAGAGACGGAACCTGACGAAAGGCGTCTCAATGGTCCCTGGGCTCTTGGTTTCCTTCATAATACAGAATAAACCATTAAACCCAAAACTGCTTCCAATACCTGCTGCTGTACTGCGCACATCCCCAGGAGTGAATTTAGTGGTGGTAGTAGTCTTTATATGTATGAGTTAGTGTGCCTGAAAACCGAGTTTATCTTGTGCTTCTTATCTTGGTGACAGATCATTCAATCACATGTTTACGGTCGTACTGCACCTCTTTCTGACTCTATTGTACTGTTGGCAACCATTTTTGGTTGCTGTTGAATAGTGTTTTATTATTCTAGCAAGTGAACAAACATGTCAACACTTTAAGATGATTGTCTGCAGTGGCCTCATGGATACCTGTAAAACAACTTTGCTGTCACATCAAATTCCCTACACTATGTAGGTTTATGCCCATCTCCAAAAATGTATATAGTTTAGTCTATCTGTCACATCCCTGGTCATGTTTCCCTGGCATCACAGTCCACTCATCCAGCAGTATCAGGGGACAAAAAAAATCTCATATTTTTTTCCTCTAAAAATACAAGAAGTTAAATGTATATGATTTGCAAGCTTTTCACACAATATTGATACACGGTCAATATACGTTTTAATATTCATTTTATCAATATTTTTTTATTTCTCACTATTCATTAATGTTTGTAACTGATAATTCCATATTGTCCACCTATTTTGGTGATAGTGATTCTATAATAATTCACAGTTATCATATTTAAAGTAACTCATTTGTAACACGATATGGAAAATTTTGACTTTCACTTGTGTGTGCAGTAAACTGTACTGTGCTGAATGTACGTTGGATGAAAGAGTTGTAAGGGGGCTGTAGGGTGAGCAATAAAAGAGAAGCTGATTTGGGCTCTCCAGTGTTTCAATGTTTCCTCTGCTGCCCTTTCAAGCTTAGAGAGGCCCGGTGGGGGCTGGAGTGTGTGAGGCTGGAGTGCAGGGAGCACGGGGCACTGTGTAGGCCGAGGCTCAGCATCTGCCAGCCCAGAACGTCCGTGGTTTGTTCCTTTTCCAGCACATTCTTCAGTAATTATCTGTGATAAACTCCTCTGCAGTCAAGCCACAAATCCACGTCAGAGGCCTGGCTTACTGAACAACTCTGAGAAAGCCACATGCACACAGGGCCTTGAAGATGCATGATTGCCCTCACAGAGACACACAAATTTGCATTCTCACACTTAGATTCACACAAACAAAACTTTGTGCTGCAGTGGGTTTTGTCTTTTGGAGCCAAAGGAGGGAGGGTATAATCCTGGCTGCCACATTGACACTCAGCAGAGTTCAGCAGACTTCAGTGGTTCCTGTCGTGCCCAGCACTTTCCCCTCTTAACACTAAGTTCCTCAAAGTCCCCATGACAAATAACCTGCTGATACTCTCTACTATGCCAGGATCGGCAATACAAGAAGTCCTGCCTCCACTTCCTGGCTTTGAACAACTTTGACTACTCAAAGCTCAACAGACAGAAGTGATGGTTATTTTGTTCAACATTGACCTCCTCTCGTGCCTTTCCTATCGCTTACCTTGGAGACGTTGTTTATATTGTTATAATTAGCCGTCCATGCATGCAAGTTGTTAAGATAATCATATTTTGTACCATATTTTGCTACAAATTGGGGCACAAAAATGAAGAACAATGGCCTGGTTTTGAGTTCAAAGAAATAATAACCATATTATTTTCTTGCCATGTTTTTTTTACAAGGGTTCTTGGATCTTCGTTTTGCTGTGTATTATCTAGTCTGATGCCAACAGAACAGGGGCAGGGGATGACAATGGAGTGGTGTACTGCAGAAGACTGAAGGCTGTGCCAGCAGGATAAGAGAAAGTGAAAAACAGGAGTGGGGGTTTCATTAGCATAACTAGCGGGATGCCCAGAACCTTTCTGGAGTGGCATGTTTACGGCACCAAGCTTGGCAAGAGCACACTCATTTTATAGGGTTTATTAAGGAGACAAGGGGAGGCACAAGCAGGATTTGGGATATTGTCTGTGTGTGTGTTTATGTGTTTGCGCTTGCATGCGTGTGTGAGCAAGTGAGCGTCTGCTTTTATGTGTGTGTTTGGCTGTTTTGTTTGCATGTGTGGGGTCTGAGAGGAGGTGTGCTCGGTTTCAGTGGCTGTGTGGCGGCATCCAGCCCAACTACTTTTACATGTTTGTATTTTGGCTTAAGTGCCCTTTAAAAGCAATGAAATAGAAAGTGCATTCATAAGCCAATCCTCAAGAATGATCCCATTTCAGAGGAGCAGAGAATGGGGCTCTTTGTTGTGCTCCGCGCCTTTCATCTCTCTGAGGTCATTTTCACAGAGCAAACAGGGAGACTCATTATCAACCTGCACCTGAGGGGTCAGAACCTGAACCTTTCTCCTCTCTCGCTCCCTGTCCACCCCCTACCTCCCCTTAGCCGTGCCTCCGCTTACTGCAGCCGCTGGTCCGCACTCGGGTTTATTAGCGCAGAACATCTTTTCCAGTGACTGAGCTTGCCCTTATTGTCTACAGCGGTCAGGGTCAAGTCAAGGGCGCTCAGCCTAGATTGGAATCATTTGTCACATGGTCCCGGACTGGGGCTGATTTCAGCAGAGGCCAGGGTGAGGTACACAGCGGTTCCAACACCACCTCTGACACAGGGAGCAGGGGAGAGCAGCCACTGGACTACGCAGATGGCCTCAACATATTATACAGTCACTGCTTGCCAACAACAGAGCCCCTCCTTGTCCTTATTTTGCTTGCAAATGTAAGGGTAATAAAATGGGAGACTAGATTGTGAACATACATGGAACATAATCTCTGGGTAAGACATATGCCTCCAAGTGGAGCCATTTCTGAAACCTCTGTCTCTCTTTAACAGTCCAAAATTGCCACATGAGTTACCGTGATAATGACTGCACCTTTTAAGGCAGGAAGGACAAAAACATTTCCGTCAAAGGACTTATTCCTTAAATTATGTAAACCGTGCAAAGTGTTGCAATTTGGTCTGGGAGCACAAGGAAGGTTTTTCTTTTTTTTCTTGCCCCTCTCTTCATGGTCAACAGGAGCTTGCATGAACAATGGATCGTGCTGAGGTAGCATGTGGAAAATGACTTTAATACACCATATAGAATGGCTTATTGCTTTTGTCAATAGGACTGCAGAGAAGATGGTGTATTTTGCCGCTTGGGAAGGTTAGACCTGTCAAAGGGCCACAGTGACTGATACTCGGGCCCTGCTTATGAGGTCCGTAATGGGTGTGCACATGTGTGTAAGTGTGGTGGGGGGGAGCACTGACTGACAAGCAAAGTTATAAAGGTTACGTATGACACACACCTTGTCATTAAGCCTTAGATTAGTCCATATTTTTTTTTACTTTTATATCTGAGGCTATTTCATACATGGCACAATAGGATGTCGAGGTGGCACTAAAAGTGCTATGCCGTGAAAAACTATGAAATAACAAATATTAACAGAACCCTGAATCAAATAAACAATATGTTTTCAGCGACCTACTAAAGAAAAATAGTGGAAAAACAAGGGGAAATGAAAGATTGAGCATCGGGCCATTTTAGCTTGTTTTCCTTCAGAGAGGGCAAGTGTGGAGGTGAAGGTCACAGAGAGACTAAGCACACAGCTCATAAACAGCACAGCTGGAGGAATCATTGAAATATAGCCCTTTGTTTTCTCTGGGCCGTAATTGGCCCTGGAGCCTTCTTCCCCTTCTCACTCTCTCTCTGTCTCTCTCCGTCTCTCTCTGTCTCTCTCTCTCTCTCTCTCTCTCTCTCTCTCTCAATCTCTCTCTCTCTCTCTCTCTGTCTCTTCCTTTCCCTGTACGTGTTTTGCACCAGCATGGTGCAGTTTAGAGACCCAGACTGCAAAGGTTAATGACTTTGGGGTTAAAGGCCACACCTGCGGTCACAAATAATACACAATATAATAAATACTGGAAAAAATAAACAAACAGACTGGGAAATAACCGCCACAGCCATACAACGCTCCTTCCACCCACATAGGTTTTTGGTTAGCTGAAACTGTGATTAATACAGCGATAATATTGTTATATTTGATCATTCTTTGTATTATAGGTCAAGCAATATCATTTCAGATTATTTTTTCCAAATTGGAATTGATTCAAGGTCAGGAGTAGGTTGTGTTTTCAACATCATATAAGAGGCAAAGAAAATACTAATTTCAGTACTGTACAAAGGTCAGCTATATTTTATTTAAAATGTTCTACTTCAACAAAACATTGACATTGTCCTCATAGTTCACCATATTGTGTAAAGCAGCAAAATTGTATTCTTGGTGCCCTTTCCATAATTTTTGCAGACAATAACAAGGGGTCGGCTCATTTCTTCCTTTTTTTTTAGATCGTAACTTAATCAGCATACTGGGTCGGTCCAAATCAAGTGACCTAGGCCCAGGAACACCCATGGGTTCAGTTTCAACAGATGCTGAGGTCACCAAGCACTGTGGTATTCTACATGAAAGTTTTCAGATATTCTCATAATAGTTTAGCGAGCAGGTCAGAGTGAAAAGAAGGAGCATAACTTTACATTCTGTGCAGTACAACTTTAAATTCAGTCTTCAGTTTGACTTCTAATTCAATCAATTATCGACAATAATCAACTAACGACTATCAATTCAAGACATAGGAAAGTCATTTTGATATTCATTCAAGTATGCCAATATTGACACAGTAGATTTGGCCATACAGGGGTAATACCAAGTTAGGATGCTCGTATTTTATTTTTATATGTGAAATCTAACACATGCAATCACAGGATGTTCATTTTCATTAGGTTGACACTGGTGGAACACCTCTTGAGGGATTAGCTTTGGAAGACGGCTGTCGCTCCTCCTGACTGGAGGCCTGAGATCTCCGAGTAGAGAGGAGAAAAACAGTATCAGATCCAGCCCGCGATAGCAGGGCTTTGCCGTATAATTACCATGTTAACCCAGATGATTCTCTCTGATCTCTGCAAACATCAGGGCGCAGGCCCCGCCAGGCCGGCTTAGGCACGGATCTGTCACAGTGCACTGTGGGACACTGGATGTATGTTAGCTTGCTAGCAATAGGACTTTTGGTGTGATCTGCATATGCTTTATTTTAAACCCTGTGTGTGTTTTAGTTCACACAGTTCAGGCGCTTACATTTTCAAACCCCAGAAATGTAAATTAAAAAAAAACTATGCAAATATTTATATGAAAGGCCTGCATGAACTGTGAAATCTTCCTTCATTGTTCCTGTTTTAAAATGTATTACGCCTTGTATATTTTCTGATCTCCACCATGCTCTAAAAAGTCCAGATACAAGATGCAATTTCTTCTGAAAACCTTATTGTTTAAAATCATATTTTTTCTCATTTGTTAATTCTGTTATTCTACACCTAAACCTCTTTTTTTTTAATCTAAAGCACACAAAGTAGGGATGTATGAGATGAGAGACCCATTCCTTCATTGAATGTTATCCCCCTGAATGTGAGTGGAGATTCTGTCTTTGGTTGCTTGCTTCCTAAGCCTTATTGATCTGTGGGCGTTTTTTCTCCCCCATTCTCCAAAGTCACTAAGCTTGCATCAATTCATCTTAATCTGTTTGCTCCTTAAACCCGGAACAAGGCATGTCTTGTTTCCTGGTTGTAGGAGTCTCTCGGCTGGCTTCCCTCACATCCTTCCTAGCTGGGCTTCTCCTGGGTGGCAACAAGAGGCTTTTCATATCGAATCAAGTGTTATTGAGTTTCCCCCACACACCTCTTATATTCCCCCCTCTTTTTCGGTCTCTCCATCACTTTTTTTCGTCTCTTCCATCCACTTTTAACAAAGCATTCCTTTAATGACTGTGGGATTATGGGCCAACCTTTTGCAGCCAGTCTGTGGACTAGCCTGTAATCTGACCTCATTACATCCCATGTGACAAGCTCCTGGGTCACCACCGAGTGACTATACCTTATCCTTCTGAGAAGCCAAGCAGCACACAAGCCCCTACCCCGAGATGATACTCAGTCAACCAAGTCAGGCATCCAGGCCACCCTTTCCTCATCGCCATACCTGTCCACCAAAGCGTAATATCCCTTGATCCTGTTCACTTCCCTTAACTTCTCCTCCATTACACCACTGCCAAGATGAATGGTCGTTTGTGGGGGCAGATGAAAACACAATTGTGTGGGTCCAGGCATGGCGGTGTCACTGATAAATGTGGAAGGGACATGTTACACAGGTTCCTAATTTTCTGACATAGGGAGTTAGGAGCAGCGGGCCTCTTCCTAATTACCATATAGCCACGCATACATTACACAGACAACGCATAACACTGCACTGTGTGTCACCTTCTCTGTCTGGCCTCACATACTGTGCTTAAAGACAAACACAAGTTGCATGGGGTCTGGTTGTAGACTCTGCTTTGATAGTGTAATGTTATACAAGTTGATGTACTAGATAGGGACAATTATTGCTTACTTAACGGCTCTTTTAAGATCTAAATTAAAAGGCAATAATACATTTTTTTTTTAAAGTTGAGCAACATTGTGTGCTTTATCACACAGCAACAATACAGTACAGTATATAGTGTGTTTAAAACACAACTACATTCAAATAAAGTGTATATGATGTGGTTATTTCTGTTCAAAATAATAAGTGGGGGACTCTTAATCAAACAACTTATTTTTTTCTATACCTCTCTTCAACCTTCTGTGACTCCAGTGCCCCAACAGGCCACCTTTTCATCCCTCCTCCCTCTCTATTGCTACCCAGTCCATCCCCCTCTCCATCCCTTCACTCCCCCTGCATGTGTCCCTCTATCCCACCAGTGTTTGAGGGGCAGGTGTTGACAGCAAGCTGGCATGTTGTCAGGCCTACTATGCAGGATTGTGCGGTTGCACTGTGCTTGAGAGGACAAGGGAGGCCAAAGCAGGTCCATTACATCACCCCCATCAACACTGATTGGGCTCAGGACGGGGGTCCGTGCATGCTCATGAGTGGTTGGCCTGGCCCGGCCCATATGCCTTTAATACAGGAACAGATGTGGAGCACAGACCCTGAGCTCTCACTCCCCTTATTACCTCCTTCTGCCCTACACACTGCCTCAAGCCAGTCATGTTGTCCTGGGCCATGCTTAGTGGGCAGCTAGTTAAACAGGTTTAATGGGAACTAACTGGCATGCTTAGATGGTTGGGTGGAGATGATTTTTATTTCAGATGGCTTTCCTCCAGAACTGTCTTTGTTTTGTTCTGCATGGAGAAAAGGGGAGGAAAGCAAAAGTCCAAGAGGCGATGACAGAAAAATGAATTGTTGGCAGATGATACCAAACTCGTACATCATCAAGCCGTTTGGGGCATGGTTTCTTTTGCAAACATACCAAATGGACCAAAAATGGTTTAGAGAAATATGTCAGTTCATATCTCATCGCTTATCAACTCCTTTTTGGTATATTTTTACAGTCAGTAATTATGACTGTAGCCTAAATAAACTCCATAGGCCGAAAAGATGCTGCCTAAATATGTTTTGAACAACAGTGATGGGACGCCCTTTCCCAGAGAATTACTAATGGTCCCAGACAATCTCTACTATGGGCACATCCATGTAGGAGTCTGTGGTGGGGAGCAGGTGGGAGAGGCTCTGCCATGTCCGTGTAGTAATTTGTTGGACCTGAACCAGTGGCAACTAGGGAGAGGGATTGTGCCATACCCCAGTAGACTAACCCCATATCCAGACCTCATATATGGGATTCAGATGAGCCAGGGCCAAGTACCTTGTGATTGTAGTTTGTCACATGGATGTTGTACCTCCAGCTGCTGTTTCAGTGAGCTACTGCCCCTCTGAGTTTTTCTGTGTGGCCAAGACAAGACTAGGCATGTTACGTCTGTCATCTTATTCTAACCTTTCAGGTTGTCTGGGTTAAAGCGAGGATGGGAGGTATGAACGGAGGCATTCGCAAATGGATAGAGGGAAGAACAGAATAAATTGTAAACTAGTGGATGTATTGATGTAAACAAAGGAACAAGATAGAAGGAGAAGGGAAACAAAAAGAGGCAGAAAAAAAGCAGAGTGATATGCTGATAGTGAAGCAACAGACAAGAAGCAGCAGGGGTTGACTCATATCTCCTCAATAGCATCCCTCTCCTGTTAGCTGTGCCAGAGCGGCACAGACACAGCCAATCAGGTCCGGAGGTCTCTGGCAGCTATTTCCTGGAGAGGGATTACCGACCCCTCCTATTGGGCGGGACAAGGCCTCCTGGTCTGAATTCATCAGCGACACGGCGTACGAGATGTAGGAAGCAGGTTAATAGACACTCATCAGACATCTGCCGCTGGGTTACCGTCCAATAATCTTCTCCCTGGATCTGCTGCCAGCAATTGATGACCACATTTTTTCCCCTAAACCCTTCAACTGCCCTCCCTCCCTCTCTCGCTCTCTCCCTCCCCACCTCTCTGTTCCTCCCAACCTCTCTTCTGAGTACACACTGTTACACACAGACAAATGCACTTTTAGACTAGTCTGTGGTTGGGTCAACACGCACACACGTTTCAACCCCCATCCTACCTATCCCCCCTTATACTCCTCTGATGGTAGCAGACTTTTTCAATTTGGAAGGCCACTTCTGATGGAGTCTGGTGACAGATTTGGGAGGCCAGTGGTGGCTCAGTGTGGCTGTATGATGAAAAGTCAGCTGTCATACAAGAGCCCAGCATAATCCTCCCTTCTAAAGAATATGGCCTACATCTCCCTGGCTTCAAACCACTTTCTGCTCACACCGTCAGTGTGGAAACGACATTTTCTGGCTACGTGTTTTCTTCTGTCTTTGTCATTCTATATTTTCCTAACGCTCTCATGGTCTCTTACTGTGTCTCTCTTACTCCCACTGTGTATTTTTGTTTTTACAGTTTCATTTAGCAAGTGACATTGGAGCAGCAACACTTAATGCCACTTGAATAGTTTTTCTTTGCTACTCTCTATCGAGGCAGTCGGCATTCTTTTTTTTTCTCAGGGGTTGCATGCATGTTGTTTTACATTTTTTCCCCAATTGAACCTTTCTATAGCAAAGCTGTCTTTGCATGTCGCTTGTTTCCGTATATACTGTATATTAATTTGAATTGTCATGAATTTGCATCAGTTATATACTGTTGTTGACTTGATCTTTCGTTGGATTTTTTTTTTATCAATAACAAACGTCCCTCAAACCTTAAATGTTCCCTGTGGCCTTTATTAGCAAACATAACTAGTTTTTCTATTGACTAATTTCAGAATTCAAGGTTAGTATCACACTCCGGGGCTTATAATGGTTCTCCTAATGATTGCATCCACATGACTCCAGTGAAAATCGTGTGGCTCCTCTCTTATTGACTGTTTTCTCAACCAGGTTCAGAGGGCAAGTAGAGAGTGAAGCTCCCTCTCTGCCAGGTTATTTATGACTTTTCTTCCCCAAAGTTATTTTTCTTTCTGTGATTGCGGTTCGGTGTGTTAAATCCGACGTGTTGGGAGATTACTCAGCTGGCCGTCAAGTGCACATGGTCAATTTGCCATGATGAGAGGAACTGGCTCACACAACCCCTGGAATCTCTCAGTGGAATCTCTGGGGGGAACTCCTCACACACACACGCACACACACACACACACACACACACACACACACACACACACACACACACACACACACACAGACACAGACAGACACACACGCACATACACATTCACGTAGGACGCCAATGTGGTAGTCATTTCAGCCGCCAAAATCAAATAGAGGTTCAATCGTTTCCACATTTCTTAAGATAACATTATGAGAGGGAAAGAGATCGGAGGGCCGGGGCAATCAAATATGTTCTGTTTGGTGATGTTTCTATGGAAGGAGAAATAATGGGGTCATGGGATGAAAGGTGAGACATGTGTAAGAGCAGTTCCTGGGTTCAGCAATAGGACAGTGCCACTTGTTTCTGACTTCACACACGCACAGTTCACTGCTGTCAAAGGCAGCCTGTTAGAGATGCCCTATGGCCACTCCTCGTAGCAATTAGTGCAATTGGACCTAATAACTTTGGGAATTACTAGAAAAACAGGAGGGGAGGGGTCAGTAAAAAAATCTGTAGGGGGCCAAGCACATGTTGTAGTATTTAGGTACACATTTTTTTAAAACTTTCTCAATGAATAAATCATGTGAATGTAAATGCATGTATATTAAGGATCGCTGTCTGTTGTAGCTTCAGTGCTATTTGTTAGTGTGAGCCATTCATTTTCCCCTGAAGTTTCCTGAAACGCTCTGATGCGTGAAAGGGGAGTGGTTACTAGCAAAAGAGTTATTCATAACTGCTGATCCTTTTGTGCGAGGGATCTATGTCGGACGGGGGGTGCGTTGAATCCAGGCTGGTACCCGTCTGTGGGTCTCAGAGAGACCATGAGACTTGTAGAATGGGCAAAGGGGCGTTTCCTCCGTTCACACTTGAGCTCTGCCCAGCCATGCTGAACCCCCCGGCCTTCATCTCTTCTCTAGGCCATCATCTTGTGTCTCCCAGCGACAGAGTAATGAAGTGGGGACCATTACGGTCACTATGGCTAATACTAAGCTAATGGAGTTCAGATAGAGGACCAGCCCACCTCTACCCATTAAAATAGGCGAAAGCAGTTAAGCCACGATTAAGAAGTGGGAAGGCTGAACCTTTGGAGCTATCCTTTTGAAATTCAAATATGCTCTTCATTTTTGTGGGTGACACATCACTCAATCTGACTTTTTATGCTCTGAGGGAATGTGAGCCTTGTGTGTGATGACATTCTAGAAACTATGAATAGGGTATGTCATACTTTATACAGTGCAATGCTATGCAGCGTTAGCAAAGTTTAGTTCTTGCATGGCTAGATGCATGCATTTACACACTTTCTAACAAACAAGTTTGCTGTAATCTTGGTCACAGTCTGCCTGAGCCTTTAATGAGGGCCTTTTTGTCACGATGGATCTGCATCTGATCCTCGGTGAGAAATGAAATTTCTGCAGTCAGCAGTCAGCACTTCCCTACACAGTAGCTTGCTGCTGCAGAAATCCACTAGCCAAGAGATTTTTGAGTTACAACGTCGCCATATTTGAGGCTTCTGTCACATTCCATGTTCAGACTGGCCTCTGCCTTGGCCACATGATTTGCTACACTGCTAACTCCTGTTGCCAAGAACTGTCTTCCTCTGACTTCTGACATCAACCATCTTTAAACACTTTGCACTGCGCTGCAGTCTCTCAAATTTCTCTTTTTCCTGTCTGTCTTTTCTCTCACATTCACTTTTTTGCGCTCTCTGTCCTTCATTTGCTTTTTCCCTTTGTGTTCCTCCTCTGGCTCACAGCTGAATCTGATTCAGGCATGGAAGGGATCAGATGATTTCAGCTGGAAAAACTGCATTCATTTTGCATATTGCTTTGAACCCCGCTAGTATCCAGTTGTCTCATTTACAGTAATACCCATATAACAGAAAGACTATGATGGTTGTTTATGGTCCAACAGTACTTCATTTATAAAATATCCCATGACAGTGATTGGGTGTCACCCAGAACAAAATAAAAATAATTTCGTATTGTCGAAAAAAACAAACAAAAAAAACATATATATATATATATATATATATATATATATATATATATTCTTTTTTTTCTGCACTTATAAGACCCTTGTTTTGCTGACTGTGAACAACTGCAAGATCCACATCATTCAAGATAATTGTTTCTTTGTGAAATAAAACAACTGTAAATCGTACATACATGCCAACGATAGCTCTATTATGATAACATGTGTTGTACATGACGAGGGTAGTTCATATCATGTTTTGCGGAGTGTTGGACAGGGCCGAGATGAATACAGGGTGTAACCCTTTGTGGGTCCCGAGAGGTTCCAGGGTGATCCAGAATGGGCGATGGGCGTTTCTCCCCGTTCACACTTGATCTCTGCCCAGCCATGCTGAACCCCTCAGCCTTCGTCTCTTCTCAGGGCCATCATCTCCACTTCTCTCCATGCAGCAGAGTAATAGAGTGGGGAACATTAGGGTCACAGTGGCTAATACAGGGCTAATGGGGATCAAACAGACGCCCAGCCCACCTCTATCTTAAGCACGGAAGTAAATGGAAGACTCTTAACGGACAATATGCAGGGAGTGTCCAAGCACCAATGGTTTTACTGCTTTTCTGAGCTGCTCATGAAATATCATAATTGTGCAGTGCCTGCTGTTAGTCTGTAAAATATTTATTGTTTTGTTATTTTAAAATTAAATTTTGTATTTAGACATTTATAGATTAATCGCTGTTTAGATTCCTAATTTAAAACTCACCTATTTAAGTAATAGTATCAGCAGCCCTTGTCTTCTCCATGGTTTATATTGTTTTAACTGAGCTATTGTATTATTAGTTCAAATGAGTTACGTGAATGTTTGAACCTCATCCTATGTACATATTCTTCTTTATCTTTTGAATCCCCCTTCCCAACTTGTTCCAGCCTGTATATCTTCCTCGTCAGTAACTATAGGAGGAAGGCCATTATTCCAGATAAAGGTGTTAGCCATGCTGGGCCGACCTATATTGATCGCCTGTAAGAGGACGCTGAGCGGGGGAGAAGGACTATTTGCTTTAAAGTTCAATGGCTCTCCACTGCTGTTAGTGTTGCAGCCACAGGAGCAATCGATATCTGGACAGGGACCCGTGTCACGAGACACGCTCCCCATTTAGAAACATCATAATACTGTGCTGATGCTGTTACCCCACGGCCAGAGCTTCTGTTTAGATTTATTTTTTTCTTCTTTACCCCCTCCCTTGTGTCTTGGTTGTCATGTTCCCCCATTGCACCTTACAAGCTGCTTTCTTATTTTATACTGTAGGCTGGGTTTTAGCATGGCAGGCTGGAATCAGTGTGAATTGTAATTATAGATGATACACATGGCTGGAAGGGAGAGATAGAGAGAATACACAGAGCAGAATAAAAGGCAAACAGTCATTTGCAGCAAAGGTAGGTGTCACAAGGTAACTGATTATGTAAAGAACACAGTGGAGGTGTTCAGTGGTGTGTGTGTGTGTGTGTGTGTGTGTGTGTGTGTGTGTGCGTGCTTCCGCACGCCTCTTTTTTGCCTATGAAATAAGAAATATATAATGAAATGGGCTCGCTGCATTTCCTGGCTGTGGTTCAAGTGCTAAGGGGAAAGAAAGATAAAGGGCACGATTGTTTCTAGTTCAAGGTGTGTAATGCACAGAGGCGTACATACATAATGGGGTATTGTCAGGGGGTTAGTGTGAGGATATTAATGCGCTGGTTTGTCCATGCTATTTGGTGCAGTGTCGCTCCCTGAAGGGAAGAGTGAGAGTAGGCTGCTCTAACTACTCTACCCCCTCCACACCCTCTTCCCCCAAGGCCCCGACTAGAGGTCACTCTGTTAAGCACAAGAGGCGAGGCCTATTTTAGCCACGATGTTCCAAATACATTCCTCTCCTCTCTTCTCCTCTCCTTCGTTGGTAAACATAAATGCCCCGCCTTGCCTCATTGTGTTCCGAGCGTTCACCCTCTTTTTAAACCCTCTCAGTATCTCTGCTCATCCCTCAGTGTAATCCTTCTCTGCCCATATGCATATGCATAGCTGCTCTATGGCTGTGCATACATTTGCATCAGTGCCCCCTTTTGCCGCCAACCACCCCCACCCCCCCACCTCCTTCTACCAACACTCCTACCTCTGCCAACACTCCTCCCAATAGCCTCCCAATGAACCTGTTTATGTTTGAACATTCCCACTGGCATTTGAACTCATCACATCGATTTCTTTTATGGCGGGAGGTTGTGAGGCAGTTCGTTAAAGGGGTTGAAATCGACCATCTAAATATTTGACTAAGAGGTCACTGAGATCGCGGCAGGCCCTAGCGAGACGTAAAGACGAACATGCGAGAGAAAGGGGAAGAGGCTGGGCGTCTTCGACAGGAAGACGCTGACAGGAAGATCCAGAGGAGTGCCGCAGCAGGATGCAGAGAGTAGAACGGAGCAGAGAGAGGCTGCAGTGCTGGACAGAGGTTGCATTTTACTTAGGGTCCACAAGAGGGTGCTGCTGGACAATCCATCTCAGATCTTTAAAAGGAAGAGAGAAAGAACTTCCAAAACACCAAATACATTTATATGTCTTCACATTTAAACAACCTCCACTCTTACTCTTTCAAATAAAGTTATGTACTTCTACTTAAGTTGCAGTCCTGAAAACCAAATTGATTTTTCTTGCACTTCTCTAAGTACTGCTATTGTGCATGTGTGACAGTAATTACATGCTAAGCCGTCAGTGACATCACGCAAAATTGACTTCACTCTTCCCTTGCATTGTCAATCCATCGTTTTGCCTGAACAAAAATGTGTTCCAGAGATAAATCTAAATAGAGAGGGGTCTTGACCGACACAAGGAAGAAATGTGAAATAATGAATCTAATTGAATGTCTATTAAAATGATAATTTCTGCCTGATTGGGAAAGTGAGTGGCAGTGTCCAGAGTATTACCTGCCACAGTGTTCCTCACTTCACCAAAGACAAGACTCTCTCCCTCCTTTCTCTCTCTGTCACTAAGTCATCTCTCTCCTTCTGTCTTCATCTGCACAACATTTTAGACCTCTTGTCATGATTCACATAGAGTTCCATTCTAAATTGCAGCATTAGGATATACAGATGATAACATTTGCACTAAAATCCCCTCCCATTATGCCCACCATGACAATAGCCCCAGGGCACACAGAGGGGCTCATGTACCATCTCCTCTGGATACTTTATGCTTAAATGAATAATGCATACAAATATTCACTGTAAAACAAGTGTGTGTCCTCAGTTAATTGCTTAGCACAAATTATGTATTTTACTATACCATCACCAGCATATGTTCCTTGTCAAGACAATGGCTCCTAGGTTTTGAAACAAAAAAATAAATAAATAAAAGGGATTTGCATCAGAAACATTAGAGCGACGCTTGTCTTCACAATAGCTAGGCTCTACATAATCCACTTGTTATTGGGAGTTGTTTAAATAATGGTAATTACTGATCTCTTTACATTGCATTCTCCCCCATTAACAAGCTGTGTATCTCCCCCTCTCTTCCTCACTGTCTCTTTTCTTGCACTACAGTTGTATGCTGCCGTGGTGTCTGTAGTCTGGTGTCTGTTGTCATGGTGTTCAGAGCCCATGCCAGATGTCATAGTTAACTTTGAGAGAGGGAGAGAATCATGCTCGAGGCTATTTTGTTGTCAGTGATTTAAATGAAACACAGAGATGTTAAAATGTTAGACTTGCCCCACAAAGCTTCCCCTTTTTCTTCCTTTTTTATTTTTTGAGAGAGATAGTAAATTTACCTTGAGGGTACACAGCCTTTTGCTCTGTTAAATACAACAGACTCGTACAGATTTGTTTGAAATCAGCATGAACAAGTAGTTATCAGAGAAGAAATGAAAGTGGTATGATAAAAATGTATTTATGCCCTTTTAATGTAATTTGAATAAAAACAATAAAACGTATATTAGAGTCAGGAGTAAAAAAATATTTCTACATGTGAAAGCGCAGACTATGCTGTGTGAGGGAGTATGGCATATTCTGAATTATCATCAATCTGATAAGTTCTTATAAACACCCAATCTCTGCTCTTGACAAAGAGCTCGTGTCTAACCACTCCTTTATGGTTTTTGCATAGATTTTCTTTTCCTCACTTTAACTCTGACTACAGTAGAAATTACTTGGTTTTCATTGTTATTTGTTACAGTAAATGCACAATATTTAAATGAAAATCTGGTTTCAATACTTTTTAATGCAATAGTTGATTAAAAGTTAGTTATTAGATTACATCATACTATTTAATGTATTATGAGTGAATTAACAGTAATTGTAAATAAATGCATGCATATATATACAGAATGTCTGTGTGTATATATTATATGCATTCATGTATTACAAACATACATTAGAAATATACATACTATAAATTAGCTGAAACTGGACACCTTACATTTACTTTTGTAATGCTTGAAGTTGCTCCATATTGCTGTGTCTGCACAGAAAACATATCATTAAAACTTTCCTCAATATTTTTTTAAATCAATAACTACATATGATACAACACTGAATCTTAATTTTCTATTTTGTATTCATCCAAAATTGAAATAATGAATATTTGTAAAAATATTTTCAGTATAGTTGGAGGTAAATCAAATTAATTAATTATGTTTATTATTCTATGAATATGTAGATTTTGTAGATACTGTACAAAGTGGAGCTGCTGTGAATGAATTAGACTTTAACATTTTACATTTAGGCAATAATTCATCAACTAACTTTTATTGGTTTAATTTATGGGAAAGCAATTTTCACTACCAGCACTGTGGTAAACATCGTTAATCAAAATACATTATTATAATGAAGCTGTTTTAAAATGTTTATTAAAGGAAATAAAAAAGGGGTTACCCTTGCTTTGTGCATCTTTCCATTGTCGTGATAATTAATAGCTAAAGTGAACGTTTTCTTTGCCAATGCAGATGAGGAGAGAGTGCTGGAGCAGGAAGAACAGTTGGACTATAAATTTAACAATAGGTAGGCTTAACCTTAAGTGATGAACGGTATTGCAATATTACAGGAGTAGTCCCAAGCAAATGCACCCCACTACCTCACACCGTGCTGGAGACCATAGCCAATTAAATCCATCAATGTAAATGTTGATCTAGTTGGCTGATGCTCATTGGACAGTGGGTGGCCTCTGGATTTTTACATTTAGCATTCGATAGCGTTGTGAAGGAGGGCGGCGTGTGCGTGTGTGTTGCTCCAGGTTGAAATTATGATTCTGAACTGTTTTGGTGAACAGAGTAAGTCATCTTTGTATCCTGGGCATCCTGGGTGGCTGCAACGGTGTTTGCACGGTATATTTAAGTGAAAACAAAATCATTTGAATGTTTAGACGTTAAATAGCACCGGAAAAGGTTTTAGCGTGGCTTTGTCTTTGCGACTATTGCTTACAGTATCTATCCGGATCTGTTGGCCAGTAATTTAGTTGACCTCGTGGAACACTTAGTGACTTTGTACCAAGACTTACGTCACAATGTGAAGTGTTAACCCCCACCCAGTGCAATTTGTGTCATTTGGTGATAGCCTTCCCTCTCTCTCTCTCTCTCTCCTGTGGCAGGGATGAGGAATCACCTACCACCACCACACCCTTGAGTGCCATTTGTTAATGAAGGCCAAAGTGTTAGATGATAAATATGGTTGAAGAGAAATGGCACATGTAAGTGATCTCATTTAGGAGCATTACATTTGAATTTATTGGGGTACTTAGAGGGGACAGAGGGGCCATGACTCTAAGGGAGAGGGGTAGGGTGCAGATGACTGACTTATAATAGACAGTGGAGTAAAGCAACTTAGCAACCAAAGATATAGACAGCAACCAGATAAGGATGCAAGATCAGTGCTTTAATGTGGTATTGTGTGTATGTGTAAGTGTATGTACTGTATTTCTGTGCACATATGTTTAAGTATTAGAAGTACGTGGTTGGAGTTTAGGAGATAAACAGTCTTCATTGATCCTGTTGTTTTTATCCTCACCACTTTCATATCGGCTGCGTTGCTGTAGGATTGTAATATTAGCCATGTGTTTGTATATTGAATTATTACATTCCTGTAAATAGACAGTACAATATCATATAACACGGAAAAGAAGGCGTTAAAATATAGCACCACCTTAAATTTTATTATAAACATTAATATGATACACCGTGACTGTCTACTTTTCAAAGTCATGTTTGATGTACTGAATTTGTTGAAAACATTTCATTAATCATTACCATCATAAAACACTGTTTGGGTGTAAAACCAGTAAAACATGCGACTTACAAACAGAAAAAAACAAAAACATGTTTATTCAGCAGGCATTGATTTGCGTAGGGACATGTTCGTGGAGCAGTTTCCACTTGGTTCGGGACTCCTTTTTCTCTGCATAATCCTCGCATCAGAGAAAAAGAGCTTTGCAGGAGTGAGTTGCCTGCTTGCTTGGTTCACGGTTAATTTATGTTTGGTTTTGTTACAGTAACTACACCCATATTGTGCAGTCAACTATTCAGGAGAGTCCTACGGTATCTATAAACATTGGCAGAGTGAGACACACTGAATAAAAGACCTGCAATAGCTCCAACTGGTTGACACAATTTGGATTGCAGAAGACGAACAATATATTCAATCCATTTCTTGGCCCCGATGCATTTAGTAAATACAGTGCCTGGTTGGTAAGAGGGATGTTGACAGAAAATCAAAAGCAATGTAGCAGCAGCGTCCTATAATGGAGACTTAGCTCTACTTTACACTCCTCTTACAAAGATCTACGATTTGAAAACAATCAATCCCTTCATGAGAGCTTGTTATTTTCTACTATAATAAGAGTAACGGCTTTTCATCATTCTCGCATAGCAATGATTGTGTTTACACTCGAAATGTAAGCATTCAGGGCACAAGTGTGAATACAAAAAAGAATATAGCAGGGTTTTTATTTGTGAGAATCCCGCTCTTTGTTTTTTTTTCTTTTTCTTCTTTCACGTCTTTGTTCAATTTGTTTTGCTGTCATCAGAAATTATTGAGGATTGAGAATATCCTCATGGCGTATTGCCGGCTCGCCATAAAGGTGACACAGCACGGCACAGAGCAGTGGGGTGCCGGGTTTCTCCTCCCTGTCGCTAATTTGAGGCGAAGAAGAGTATTTCTTTTATAGACACGTGGACATTTTTACAAAATACCCTGTATGACTGTGTTGCCTGGTCACTTTTGCTTCCATTTATTCTTGAAAGTTGCTGTTACCAATACTCACGTCCTCCTCATATTCAGGTAAATATTTTGGTGTGATACTGTTTCTGTTACCTGACACTACACAGAAACATCTGGAGCCTCTGTTGAACCAGGTGTTGATATAACAAATATGCTTCCTTAGTAAATCGATCATTTTTTGACTCACTGCAGACCAGTGGTCCGGAGTAAATGTTTCTTGTTAAGGCCCAATAACACACTTAAAAGGACATTGTTTGTCTCTTTCCGCGAGATCCTGCCTATGGCACAGCCTCTATTAGGCCCTGTTGCGTTTATTCTCACAAATGACCGTTAAACCTTCTTTTCCGCACCCTGACGCCTCGCCTGTTATTACCGCCATTGTCTCTCTTTCTGCTGTATACATGTGTGAGGCTGGGCCCTTTAATATGCGGAGAGCTTTTCCTAGGCTTTCCTACGGGCACACTGGTCTGTGTTTACTCCTCAGTCAGAATGCCTCCTTTCCACAAGTTTGACATGCCTTTTTGTTGCCATGGTAAGCCCTCCCTTAAAATATATATTTCTGCTTTTGGCCTGGATGTTTTTTTATCTCAGTGGTTTAGAGCCTGTTGCCCCCAGGGCCAGATTTAAATGTGTGTGGGTCTTCAAGGATTTCTCTGCAGAAAAGCCGTTTGGATTGCAGCCTCACCGCCATACAAGTGCGACCGAATTGTGTCATTTCAGGTTTTTGAGCCATCATTGGAACCAAAGGAAAGTCCAAAAGAGAAGCAAAAAACACAAAACAAAAGCTGATGAAAATGGACCAGATTGGATTATGTCAGACTTGGCATGTGCCTCGTTATGAGGGAAGTCTTCGTTCTGTCTTATCACACTCTGCCTTACAGCTAAATGAATAAAAAAAAAAAAAAAAAACAGGCAAAGCACAGCTCGGCTCCTTGGAAAACAACAGCCAGATCGTAACTGTAAATACTGGCTTAAAGTGGTGTGGGCTCCACGCAATTTTTAGTCACAAAACAGGAAGTGAAGGGGAAACAACCTACACTGTGCAATTGCACTAACTTCAGGGACATGGACCAATCTTTTAGCAGTTATCGATGGGGCCATCTATTCAACACGTGAGAAGATAACAGTTTTCTTATAGGCACATGTTGTCACAGACTTGGATTGCTACTTGAGTATCTACCCATGGGTCCTTGTGTTTAAAGACCCACTACAGTATTTTCAGGTGGGTTGAACACTCAGGGTTAGCTTAGACAGAAACTATTAGAAACTATTCAAATGCGTGTCACACTAGATAAGAAATTAAGCAAAAAAATGTTCATAGAATTGACAACATGCTTAAGAAATAGACCACAGGGTGGTTCTGTTTGTGTGTGAGAACAGATTATACAATAAGTAAATATGTACAGTAAATATATAATATATAAATATATTTTCATTTTATAATCGTTTTGTTTATTTTCTTTCTCTGATTTCTGCATCACTTTTAATTAGTGCAACTCAACCTCCATTTCTCAGAGAGCCAGGAGGCTGCCTATTTGCAATGTTCAACAGATAATCAAGACTGATTAAGCTCTCAAAATAGTCTAATTGCATTAGATATCAGAAGCACACCATAACCACCTTCACTGCCAACACACTTGGTCTCTCAGAAGAAAAGCAGTTAACATATCAGAAGAGAAAGTATTCAAATCTTGAGTAGCTAGGGAGAGGCTTCTAATTGTACATTTAACATTCTAAACTCAAACATAAGGCCATGAAATCTTCATTTGGGAACGTGAAAACTAAAGTTGTTATTTGAGTAAAAGGCAGAGGTGTTATTTCTATCTAAAGGATTGATGGTCCTTTAAGTCATACCATGTAATCAATTCATATAATACTGTATATCTTTATTCCAAGACAAAACGGAATCGATTGTGTACAGTATACCGTATGTGTGTTAGTGAACATGTTCACTCTGCCATGTCTGAACTCCTTTTGAATCACTGCGAATCCCTTTAAGTGTGATGTGACATGTCCTGAAGTCCCTGTTTAGCACCTCTCTCTGTGTGTTCAGGGTGTGAACTGATACCTAGTGGTGGCAAGAGAGAGATAGCTGAGGTCTACATAAACGAAGAGGCTGCGGGGATTAGCCCTGAGAAGGCAGGAGGCACACTGGGGAGAAAGAAACGGAAATGGGAAGAAATAAAGAAAGAAAGAGAGGAGAGAGAAAAAGAGAGATGGGGCTTTAATGGGAGGTTGTCAATTTTATCCAATTTAGCTCAGGAGGAAGCTATTTTCTTGGAATTAGATGGCTGGATCAATGCAGCTTTCCAGCCATTTATTATTGCGTGGTGACATCAACTGTTGCTGCGTTCATCACCAGGCAGAAAATAACCCTAAAACAAAACAAAACAAAACAATATTTTTAAAGGGCAGAACCGTATTACTACTTGTCAGTTAATTATGCATTTAAAGTGGGGGGCAAGAGTTCAGCAGTGAAACCCTTTGATTGAGCCCTTTGAACTCAACCAGGAAAGAAATCAGTCCTCTTAATCCCGGATCCAATGCGATCATCATAGCTGGAGGACACAGACCTCTGTGTCCATCATCCCCAGGTCAGCCAACTGCTGCACCATTACTAATGCAATCACCTCTGTGATCTAAACTTCAGAACCAAAAGCCAAAATAAATAGATAAACATGTCTAAGATATGGCGCTGAAGAAAGAGAAGGTGTGAATGAGTCATTCTCTAAAGGTTCATCCGATGTGGACCTAGAGAAGTCTTCCAGCTGGTCTCGATAGCCTAAGGTGATATGAGCTATGTGATACAGGATCTTATAATCATACAACAAGTAATGCTTCTCTCATTAGCACAGGTCATGCTCTCGGCTTCAAGTAGTTCACACTTTTCATCATCTTACCCAGAGAGACTACCATGGAAAGGCCGGGGTGAAAAGATAAATACTATTCATAATTTTTCCTATGCGTAGGAAAAATTAGGAATAGTGTAGCATAGTATGTGGTGTAAGCATATTTAAAGGAGTGTGGGTGTATGGTGTGGATCTCAAGGGTTTAAGGGCATATTCCGCTGAGTACATCCACGTCAACATCTGGAACATAGCAGGTTGTGCAAAGATCCATTTCAGAATTCCCGAGACTCATACCCAGAGTAGATCAAGGGCCAAACACGCCTCTGTTTTTATCCTAGAGAAATCTATTGCCACAATTTATCAACTTTGATTGGTTAACACTTGGACTCACAAAATGTAACCCTTCATAATTTAGAAGCTGCTCTAAATGCAGTTGGCCGGGCTACATCTAAATGTTTAAAAGTCAAGTGAAGGAAGGAGGCGGTTAGACCTGAAGTTATGTCCTCCAAGGGAACTTTACAAAGATCCTCTCACAGATTTATAGCCACTTACCTTGGAGCCTGAGTCGATATTCATAAACGTGGCTTCAAACAAAGCCCCCCATCCACTACCCCTGCTTGTAAATAAATACAGATATGCCTATTTTACAGACAGCAGCAATCTAAAATATTACCACCAGCATGATTTTACCACACACGTTAATATTTTACAGCACATTGTATTTTACCGCATTGAATCTTAAACTTTCATGGCAGGCCCCAAGGATTTTATTCTTTAGGAGTCTGTATCATTATTAGCCAAGATGTATAACAGGTACAGCAGAATATTGCCTTGCTTTTGTACTCATTTCATAGATAATATTTTCATAAATCAATACAGTCAACAATGTTATCCCGTTCTGTATGAGCAGTTTTTATACTGAGACCTTCTTAAGACTCAAAATTACTTGAGAGTTTTTTGTGTTATGTTGGCTCTATTCTGCCCTTGGGAAGTAAAAGAAATGATTGAAACATATGCAGCCACGTGTCGGTAACTAGTCCTATGTTGTACTGTGACATGACAATCCGTTGCCATTTTTAGAGGTCATTAAATTTAACAAACATAGACAGATTTATATATTACTTATATCATAGTAAGACCCTATTTAATCAAGGTTAAACTGTTTAGTTTTTCATCAAAACAAGTAAAACCCAACCTGTACAGTATCTGCCTCATTATCATGGGAATACACGCTTAACATCTGCATGTGTGTGTTTGCATCTGTGCATGTTTATATGGCTGTGTAGTGATTTAAGTGGTTTTAGTGTCAAAACAAGTCTAATGAGCTGGCACAATAATTATCAGCCATTTTGCTCTCACTTAGCTAATTGAGGCTTTATATTAGAGTTAATACCTCTGCCTATGTACACAGTTTTACAGTTACTAAAATGTTTATCCAGAAATAGCGCAGTCTGTAATTTAGATTTTTAAATTGTACATGTCAGTGTTTTAATGTCTCCCTATTAACCATACTTATGAGGTTTGGCATCCCAGATGGAGGCCGTTGATCAACTCCTGTTTAGTGTATTTTTTACATGCAAACAACTACTATATACAATAATATCGAAATAAAAAAGGACAAGCAGTTGTCTCAGTTCTAACCTGATGTGCTTTAATTTTGCTGGATAGTTTTTTGGGGGGGGCATAAATAGAAATGTGTCATTTAAATTGTTTTTAATAACCATAATATAACAATTAATGGCATAACTGTAATTTACTGTATGCTATACAAAAGCTATCATATAACGTCAAATGATACTAAAGAGCTCCTCTCTTTTTACATTCTCCCTGCACTAAGTTGTCTATCATGTTTCTGCCTCTACTCCTTTCACACTTTGCTCCATGTATTTGAAGCACTTTGTGAAATTCCTGTCTTATCCAGGTGAGTATGAGTTGATCCCCAGACCCTTTGCTCTTGTCAGGAATCTCCCAGGCTATCGGACTCTCCTGGGGCCCTGTTTCACACACCAAATTGATGTCTCCAGCTGGAAATGACACTTTCAGCAGGATTTGCCATTCTAAACCACCTCAAACCCATGTGATCTCACCCATTCACTCTCAGAGGGATTGCCTTGAAATGCACCATAGCTTCAAAAGCCAATGAGCATAGCATGCTTGAATGAAAAGCTGATACATTTCCTATCAGGGAAAAAAAAAAGAAAGCTATTCTAAAATGCTGGCAATGTAGAACAGTATTTTTTTGCTCTGAACAAAGACCAACAGTGAATAAGTAGGTGTTGCCTTGGGAAATGCAATGGAGGGTAAAACAGAGTGAAACTAAGAGAAATCAATAACCACATGAATTTTCATGTGTAGGTGCTTGTCCACCATTTGCTTTATCTTGTTAATATCCGTCTCAGTCTGTCCTTCCGTGAATACAGACACAGATGGTATGATTACATACCATTCAGATCCTGCCATCTTTTTCTCACACTCTTATTTAAAGGAGGACCACAGTGACCAAGTTGCTTTCCTTAAGGACTAGTTATGATATAATTTGACGCTGTAGTACAAGGAAAGGGAAAAAGGTGTGACCAAGAATCCCTCCCTTGACTTATTTTCATCCCAAAGTCTTTTTGGGGCTGCACGTTTCTCCTAGGGGGCTCTACAGACTGGCATAATGGATAAGGGCAAGGGTGTGAAAGGAGCACCTTAAGGCTCCTCATTCAACTCTCCCAATCTCTGCTGCACACACTCTTGAGCTGTGAAGGCCTTCTTTATTTGCCCTGCTAGCATGGGAGCCCTGTAATAGGCTCTAATTGATAGGGAGGTGTTGGGGTCTTTCTGTATGGGTTGAAGGGATGAGAGTAAGAGAGAGAAAGGGGGAGAGAGAGAGAGAGGATTACATGCGGGCATGTGGGGTGGAGCGGAGGAGGAGGAGATGCTGTGGAGCGGTCTAGGCCCCATCCGTAATGAGTCATTAATTTCCTAGCGGTTTTGTGGCGGTTGGCTCATTACTGGTCTGCAGAGGAGCAGGAACAAAGCGCTGGGTAGGTAGGAGGTGAGCTTAAATAGTTGGGGCTCAACACTCCCCAACAAAAGGAGGAAGAGAACGTTGAATGGCACTTGGAACAGATGCAGTAAAAAGTGGCAGATGCAAATTGCGGGAGAGCAAGTATTCCTTCAAGCACTTTCCTCTTTTTATTTTGTCAGACTGCAGCCTGAGAGTCTAATTAGTTAGTGAGGTGTTTCACTTCTGATAGGGCTGTGTCTCGTTATTGTCACAAAGAAGATTCGTAGAAATGGGAGGAAACGCATATGTTCCACAGTCCCCAGTGGAAGCTGCTCCCTGCAATAGTTTAATTGATTTGATTATTTATTTTACCCTATAGAAATTGAAAGGTCTACAATATTTTCATGCTTTGAAATGATGTTGCATATAGTTTAAAATGTGATGAAACAGTATGAGGATGATGACTACAGGTAATTAATTATGTTTTTAATGTGTTTATACTCTTCTCCCAACAGGCAAAATGATTACGGACAAATTGGCAGTGGTTCTGATGAAAATGCGGTCGTCCCTCGCTTTGTCGAGTTTGTGGACCGTGTGTCGAAGGTCACCTGTGGGGCAAACCACAATCTTGCACTGACAGGTACAATAATGCACTGTGCAGCCCTGCTATAATACACGCCATTCAATCAACATGTTAACATTACAATGGATAATGATTCAGTTATGTGCCTTTTAAAAATGCAGCCATGTCTAGTTGTCTACATGGATATATGCCCCGTTCCAATTTTTTCTCTCTCTTTATTATCTTTACCATACAATAAGTGGATCCTGTTGTTGACCCTTCACCTATTACAGTATATTTCTTATTCCGTAAAAGGCACCAGCACAAATCAGCTGGACATTGTCTTTAAGACATGGAGCTGACGTCACTTCTCATGAGCTGTCACTGTGTGCTTCAAAGTTCACCTACTTTACTCAGTTTTATGCGAATATCAGAGCCCTCAAGCCCTCGATCGGCACATCTCCTGAGAGAGAGACAAGGAGGGAGAGAGACAGAGTTAGCGGGGATATGGCCCTGGCTCCTGATCCATAACAGTCATTGCCTGTTACATACATTTCAGAATTCATTCAGGCTATGAAGATAATCGAGGTAGTCGACAGTTTCCCCTGCAGCTCAATGGATTTATGATAGCACTGTCAAGAAAATGAGGCGAAATGACACAGTAGCTGACTTTAGCTGCAAATAATGTGATAGGCCGTACAGTGGTGCAGCAGCAGCTGCTGTCATTGCAGGTAATAGGCTATAAAGAAGCCTGATAGCAATACCTGTCATTTCTTAATGGCTGACTTCACTGAAGAGCTTTTGTGGCCTTTAACATGAAGATAATGGAAGATACAACAAATTTTACAGCTTTTGCGTTGCATCCATAATTTATCACCAGAGGCCCCATGCAGCAGCAGCAGCACAACAAGGACAACATGCTCCTAGTGGCGTGCTGGAGAAGGATGCAAGATGAGCTCCAGGGGGTTAGAGGCCCCTGCTATACTTAATGCAATTAATGGAGGAAAAGCACAGAGTCCAAAACATCTTCTGTCAGTTGGTATCATATACCGGTCATTTTACATGACAATATCTTTATGTACTTCATTTGTTTTGGAAATGAGAACTTAGCTATCTTGAATGTTACATTGAAACGGTACTGTATGTATTAGTTAGCAGAAATAATCTCTTGATCACGTGAATACTTTTTTGGAAACTTTATGTAATAACTCCCTGATGACGTGCAGGTGACGGCAGGTTGTTTCAGTGGGGCTGTGGACGGGCATGTGGGAACTTAAAGAGGAACATCCTTCTCCCAGAGGAAGTGACGTCACCAAGCTTGCCATTGAGAGACATTGCTGGAGGATGTTGGCATAGCCTGCTTCTAACAGGTTTGTCTCTGCTTGTATTTTAAACGTATTAGTTTAGCACAGTGTAATACATTTTCTACATTTACTAAATCCATCAGTGCCTGCTGTTATATGTGTTTTGCACATAGCACATGCAGACGTAGAGTACTGAACATGCTGACATGTCCACGACCTCAACATAAAGTATGTGTAAACTCTTGGTGTGTGTCTTGGCCCTCACACAGACGTGTGAGTGTGTGCTTGTAGCTGTGGTGTCCATCTATTCGTATAATTCATTAAGAGCTCTCCCAGGGCTAGTGCGGCTACATAAACACAGAGGTTGAGGCCACGGCTGCTCTTTCACCTCACTGCAGAGAACTTCAAAGTCACTTGTCCTCACCCAGCAGACGAATGCTCCCTGTCTGCCTGGCTGATGTATTGGTCCCAGTTGCTGTCTTCTTACTGTAGTATGGCTGTGACTGGGGCCCCATCTTGGAGCCAGTGCTTGGCCATTTGTTAATTTTAGCTGTATCTTCAAGACCTGGCTTTAATTCTGAAGGGAGGACATTAATCCTTTTAATACAACACTTTGTAGAGTCGTTTTCCTGTGTTTCCAATGCCGTCTATTATTAACCCCATTAAAAGTGTAATACAATTTAAGTAGAGTGCTAAAAGTGGATCATTTGTTGCTCCGTTCTGTTTGAATTAATTCTCAATTTATGATCTAAATGATTAAACTATGGGAGTCACAGCACTAAATGAAAGTCCTAAATGGCCCGGTATACATTTACACATATTAAGACAAACATTTATGAGCACACAATCACACACATGTCCAAGTGTACAGACACACACACAAGCAGCTGTGCGTTGCATTTGCTATTCCATATCCTGTAATGTCCCCAGTTTGATCCCTAGCTCCATTCTGTCATGAGGGAACAGAAATATCCATCTCCAATCAGGCCGTAATGAATAGCCTGATGAGTGTTGGGCAGAGCTGAATTACCAGATAGATTTGAAGAGCGTGGGAGTGTGTGCACTGTATGTGTGGGCGGGGGTAGTAAGAGGGTCAGTAGAACAGGACACATGTAAAAATTAATTCTCTGCAAGTTCAAAAAAAGAAATTGGCTAATTCTGTCATATGAGCCTCATGGAATTGCCTTATCTATTGGTATGAGTTTTCATTTATTGGGGTCAAACTGCGGAGGGATGCACAAGAGAGAGAAAAGAGAGGTTAGGGAGAGCAAGTCGGAGTGATGGAGGGTGAGATTTGAAAATTGGAAAGAAAAGGAAGGAAGAACGGAAAAAAGTGTAGGAAAATGATGGGAAAGATAGAGCTAAAGGAGAGCAAGAGAGTCAGTGGTATGAGAGACAGCTTGCCTGGGCCGGAGCATATTGAGGGCAGCAGGTGGAAGAGTGGCACAGTTAATTAAAACGCCTGTCTTAATGTCTCAGCCCGTCACTCCAGGGAGAGAGAGAGAGACAGAGAGAGAGAGAGCAAGAGAAAGTGAGAGTTGCCTGGCTTGTGCTGGGCTGCACCCACCCAGCCATCTAGACAGTAAACCAACCATCCAGCCAGCCCACCAGGCCACATGTCAGACAAGCCCTGACACTACGCCCTTCACCCTTATCACCCTTTGCAACAAACACAGACAGACAGACACACACACACACACACACACACACACACACACACACACGTCCAAACCACACCTACTATTTCCTTTTTCCACGGAATAGCCCCCCTCTCTAATCTGATGCAGACCTCTTAAAAAAAGCCCCCTCTCTTGAAAAAAAAGAACAAAAACACACTTCTGATGTTACCGTTTTGCTCAGCAGCATCTGTAGCATGCCTCTGGACTTCCAGCCTCGCAGCGTAATCTGTCTGCTTTTAATAATTCATAGAAAGCACAGGCTGTGCACTATGTTCTGAATGCTGAGGGTAATGGGGATGTTGTGATATTTCTATCCTGGCCTGTCTGGAACAGCAAGCAAATCAAACCATTAAAGATCTGATAAGCAGTCTGTTCAGTGTCATACCCGCATTGGCTGTCATCACTGCCTCAGGTGCAACTTAACAAATCTATTGTGCTCTGTACGCCGCAATCTAGCAAATGGGGATACATGGCAGAGTTACTTTGCTATGTTGGTACAAAGTTTCATGTCACACCAAAGCGTTGATGTGTGGTAATGCACAAAGACACAGGCACATGTGAGCGCAATGTAATATTTGAGAACACCACTTTACTGTCCTAAAACTGTACTCAATATATTACGTGAATCGCAGTGTATTTTGTCAGACGTATAAGGGCGGACGAAGAATGTGAGCATCCACCCATGTGCTAGGTTGAGGTCCAGAGTTGTACGTCGTGTTGTTTGACTAATGTTTTATCAGGCTTTGCTGTATCACAGCGGATTGCTTTGTCAATAACCAGCCCGGTGCCTCAGTGAGCAAGAATCTGAGATTGTCAGGCTGAGTGACAGGCTGGAGATGGCAGATAATTCAAAGAAATTGGAAGTGTGAAATCTTTAAGGGCCACTTCTTAACACAGCAAATGCCAGGGTATCTTTCCATCAGCTGCTGCTCTCACAAGCCACCGCATTGTTAATGGTGGCCTGTCTGTCCATCAAGACTGCTTCAGGAGGGATTTAGACCTGGTTGGCGCCTTATCTCTCTGACTGCCTCCCACTAACTTGACCACTGCACAGGACTTAAGTGCTCTGTGTGTGTGTGTGTGTGTGTGTGTGTGTGTGTGTGTGTGTCTGTGTGTGTGTGTGTGTGTGTGTCCAGGTGGCCAATGGTGGTCATAAATTCACCTCGAGAGCAATACTTTTCTTTTCATTTGCTTATTTATAGATATTGATTTGTTTGTGATTATCTGTCTGACAGTGTATTGGTATATCTATCCATTGTAACACAAGCAGGAGCCAAATGTAATGGTGCTTGTAGCACTTGTTAATTTAGCTGTCAACACTACTGATTAACCTAAGATTGTAGCGGTGAAAGCTCTTTGTCCCTGTGAGCGTGTTTCTAATATCTGCTGCTGTCTTTCTGGATGGATGCAGCGAAGCCAGTGTCTTGATTTCAGGTTTGAGTAAGAAACTCAAAATGTCAGTCAATCATAGGGAATAACTGTTTCCACATGATCCACATATTTACTCGTGTAAACAAACATTTTCAGTTGCAAGCCTCATGAAATATTAAGAAACTGAAATATAGATGTTTTAGTTGATCTAAAATTAGCATTACATTTTTTTTTAAATCGTATTAATGTATCCAGCACAAAATATGCTGTGTTCCACTCAAGTCCACTCAAACATGCAAAGTTTGAATCGGAAGCAATGGAATCAATGTCTTCTATGAATATACATTTCATTAATACGTTGAGATCTGGGGCATTTGAATACCCAAAATTAACCTAAAAGTAATTTAAAATAAAAGTTAATTATTAGTTTGATAATGAGGTTTATGATTAAGAAGTTAATAAAAGAAACAAAAAGTCCTTTTTTGTGCCAGAAAATAAAAGCGATAATTCACATAGGAGTAAAAAGAGAACTGGTGTGCGTGGTTGTGTGTACGTTCATTCGTCTCACCAGAACTGCCACTGCTCCAATGAAAGTTAAGTATAACGGTTTTGAATAGTGACGGCCTGACCCAGCTCGCTCTCTCTCCTTTCCCTTGTCTCATTAACTTCTTACACTTGCACACACAGTCGCTCAATGAAAACAGTTAGAAGTACGTGAAAAAAGTTGAAGTGGACGGAGGGGAAGTTGAAGAAGAGTCAACAAATGTATCCTCCACATCTGCTAATCAAAAAAAAAAAATAATTGGACTCTCTCCTCTGTTTCTATGTGCAGAGAAATAATGAGAGAAAATAAATAGACAAGTGGGGGACTAAGAGAGATGAAAATAAATAAACAAAGAAGAACTGAAAGAAATATGTCCCCTATTTTCCCCTCTTAAAGGTCTCAATTCCCTTCCAGAGCTCCCTGTCACAGGGAGGTAGTTCCCAGGCCGACACGTCTCAAGCTGTTCAAACATCCATTAGGATGTTTTGTTTCATACGCTACAAGACAAGACAAAAACGGGCAGATGATTAGAGAGAAATTGAGGAAGAAAGAAAAGAGACAGAAAGACAGAGAAGAGAGTATGAAGAGGCGAGTGAGTTGATGGGAACAGCAGAGAGAGGAGAAGAGGGAATTTATCAAGAAAGTCGTGTGATATTTAATGATCCTTGTATGTGGAGAGGGAAGACCACACCAGCTCGTTCTCCTCCGCCAAATACCGATCCCCTAACTTAATTTCCTGCTCAATTGCTGTTCTATAGTGCATAGTACAGTGATACAGGCTGGCAATATAGAAAACAGATTGCCTGTGCGGCGGAGTGGATAAGGCTGAGGCTTGTGTTTTACTGGAGACCTGCAGTCTCCAGGGGGGTCTTGTCGGTGGGCTTCACAAAACCAACAAAGCCCATCTTTCCCTGCGACTGGCAGCAGCTGGCAGGTAGATCTTCAAGCACTGGAGGTGGGGAAGTGGATCTGTGGGTGTGGTGTGTGTGTGTGTGTGTGTGTGTGTGTGAGAGTTTGTGTTTCTCTGCAAACTGTGTATGTGGTGCAGAGAGTCTTGGTATTCTTTGTAATGGAGAGTTCCACAGTCTTCCATCTTGTGTTTGCTCATGTGCTATGACTCCAATCCACTCAAAAATGTAGGCCTGCATGGACAGCAACCATCAATCAGTGTACAGAACAGTGTGCAACTACAGCTACAGTGTTTTTCCTAGAAACACACACACACACACACACCCAGAGATACAGTACACACATACACCTTCCATCTGTAAAACAGACATACAGTACACATGCCTGTTACAGTGTGAGATGCTTCGACAAGCCGTATCAGATTTTTTTTTGCTCATTTTTTCTTTCCATATAGACCAACTCTGTTTTTAATATGTGTTCTCCATGAAATACAGCACATACATTTGCATATCGAGTGTGTGTATACACCACCAGAAATATATGACAGTCATTACTCAAATTATTTTGTTAACTGCCAAAGGAATCACTTACAAATACAAATTTTGTTCAAATGTTTTTCAAATCGAATGCTCTGTAACATTTGTATAGAAAAGTATTTCTTTAATGCACCCTGTTGGTAATTGATATCAATAAGCCAGTTGCTGTTATAAAGTAATGCTTTTTTTATTATTATTTCATAACGTATTCTAACATAGAAGAAGAAGGACTTGATGTTATTTGTTTGCACAGTGTTTACAACAAATGGAGGACAGCTGTGCATTTGCAGTATGAATGAACAGACAAAACAAAAATCAGAAAAAGATAGTATCTACAGACATAACATTTTTCTCAACAAATTCAACTTTTGTTTTTTGAGAATGAAACATGATAGCAATGATTTCTTATGACCCCTAAAATTTAAATAGCTTGGGTTACCATTTACGAACCAGATGTTTTTCATGTTGTTTTCCTTCTTTAAACCCAATTTAGGCTAATATGGTGAATCACCCTTGTGTATTGAACCAATAAGTACGACATTAATCAATTGATTTTGAATAATTGCTCTGAGAGATTGACATTCTGATATACCTTTTCTGCTTGAACCTACATTAAGTGTTAATTTGCTGTGTTGCTGCCTGACACAAAGTAGGCCACTACAGTGAAGTCTTACATGTCTACTTGGAGACCTGATGTTACTTGTATCCCAGTTCTTTTCAAAGTTGTAATTTCATGAAAGAAGTGTCACTAACCTAGTTGCCAATGGGTTTTTCGCTAATGTTAGCAGTGTGAACCTCCTCTGACCTCTCGAGTGACAGGGTTTTGTTGCGTAACAACCTTGTGCAATGAACTTCCTCCCTGGAGATGTCATTAAGAACGGGAATGTTTGTCTTCCGCTTGCACCAAAATGAATATTCAGCTATTATCGCTGCACAGCATTCAGATCTGATATGAGTTTTGGGTTTCAGCTTGTATAGAACAGAAACAGAAAGCCATCCCAGATGGGTTTTATTTACTGTCTCTGTGTCTCACTGATCAGCCTCTGGTTTCCTTAATTTATCACATCTAACTGTGTTTTGACCCTTTTTTGTGTAATGATTAAGGTAATTTCTCCGTCTTCCGAGACATACTTTTATCTGGCATACATCATTCAGACTCTCCCCCACTAGTCTTTCTCTGACCCAGATTTACATATTTGTTTTAACTAATGTCCTGTTGTAGGCCACTAAATATCTGTAATAACACTTCTAGAGTTTCTGCAAGGCGACCACGCCAAGAACCACAGCGACGTGGATGGAATAGAGTTGTCAGAAGGCTTTCCATCACACACAGGGATCACATTTGAGCGAAGGTTTTCCTTGATAAATTGACCCAATTGGTCAGCTTATCGGCTGGATCAACACTGTATGCCTGTCATGGCTCGTACTCTTCCCATGTAGGAGGCCCTGTGGTGGGGGAGTTCACTGTGTATGTGTGTGTGTGATATGTGTGAACAAGAGAGAGGGAGAGAGACAAAGAAAAAGAGGGAATGAGAGCAAAATATGTCACAATGATTATTTGAATTCTCTTGTTTATTGAAAATGACTGAATCCAAGGTCGATCCTTTACATTCCAAATATATTCACTAGAACGGGGAGGAAGGAAAAGGAGCTCTCTCTCTCCTTGCTGGGGGACGGAATACACCATCTGATGCCTTTATTATCCTTCTGAGTATCCTCATCCTAATCGTAAATATAACTACGGGAAGTCATGATTTCTGCTCCAAATTATGAGGATGTTTACATTGGTCATCGACTGAGCAATATATTGCCGATCAAAGATAAACTGTCTAAATGAAAAAAAATAGAAGTTGCATGAGTGCAACAGTGGGAAAGAGGAAATGGAGTGTTCTGGCAGACTGATGTACCTTGTAAAACAATCCCCCCTCTTACTACACCAAAGGAGTCACTGCCAAGATGGCTGCTTGAGCTCCAGGCCTGCAGGGCTTGACCCTGTGCATGCTGCCAGACACCATTTCTCTAAATCCAACCTCAAAATGAATCTTCAGGCCCTGGCATGATTCCTCATCCTCTATTCCTGTCCTCCTCACAACATCTCTCTCTGTCTCCATGTTTCACGTCTCTTTTATTTTCACAATGCGGGCCATGGGGAGGATGGTGTGGGGTACCTCATCTTTCAAATTCCTGTGAGTTTAAGATGGGACGACTTTTTTTGGAGTGTTTCATGGAGCTGGGTGTCTGGGACTCCTCCATACAGGTTTATCATGTTGGCAACCATGGATTGCTCCTTTTTTAAGGGTGTCATGAGTTGTCCTCCTCTGAGTCTGGACCTCTCAAACACAGTGGCACGAATCTTTGGCAAACACTGTGCACAAATAGAGCCATTAGCATAGAAGTTTAATTGTGCAGAGATTACAGTGGGTGTTTTTATGTACTCCTGACCTCATTCTGAACTACACTGTAAATGAAACAACACGCAATTACATTATTTTTTATTTAATGGAAAGATGATGACATTTTGGAAACACAATAATTTTGTAAGCTGCACTGTACAAAATGGAAAGTAATAAATTATGTTTCCAATGGGATTGGCACATATCTCAAAAATGTAAAGCCATGCTTTATTTAGATGAAGCAGTTTATGGTTTGAATATCTTAAAGCCAAATGTGGGATCAGCTGTATCCAACTTTAATTGCTTATGTTGAATATATAGCTTTTGAGTTTAGAAATTCATTTCGGTTGACAAGTCCCCATAATAACCGCTGATTTATTGTCTTAGAAAAGTGAAATAATAGGCTTTCTGTCGTAGGCCAATCACTGAGAGGTTTTATTGGATTTTTCCACTTCTCCAATAACTTTGCATTATTTTGGTTTCACAGCACAGTATATACTACTAAGTTGATCTCGTGGTCTTCATTTACATCATTCACAAGGCAAAAAAAAAGTTCCATTCCTGTTAGTCACATTTTACCGGCTGTTCTCGCGGCCAGGTCAGTGTTAACTACTGTAGCTTGGACTTCTGCATGTTGCACTCAGTTTTTCTCTTTCCTCTACATCCATGTAAGAAAATATCTCTTGTCTTCTTGTCTATTTTTCCTCCTGTGTTGTGTAAGTGCTCACAAGGAGAGTTTTAAAATTAAAAGCTGAACTTCAACCACAGATTATGGTTATTTTTCTATTTTTTCCTTTCTCCACTGAGTTAAACCACCCACTACGTCTAAGGTCACTAGCTAGCCAAGGTGAAGGCTGTTCAGCAGGGCTGCAGCAAACTTGGCAAAGTCCTGGTAAGACTCCTGCTGCTCCATGGGACATACCAGCTCCTTTGCCAAGTCAAATAGCACATTTAGTGAATTGAAAGTAAGATTTAAGTGGGGCAGTACAATGCGGCCAACCGTCTCATCTCTGAGCCGGTCCTTCTCTTTGTGTGCTAGAGTGTGAAAACTATTCTTGTTCTCTGGGACTTCATTTTTTTTTCTTGGTAATTATTTGGAAACAGGTCAGTTGGGTGTGGAGGCTAAAACTCCACCCTCCAGTTTCTTTTTTCAGAACTTCACATTCATTGCTTCATCAATTTTATTTATCCTTACTTCTCAGTCTGTTTCTTTACCTCCCCCCCTTTCTTTTTTAACCAGCACTCTTTTCTCCTCCCTGTGTGTATAGGAACATTTTTCAAATAATTCAGTGGCCAAGTTCAGGCCCTTGAAGTGATTGGCTTTGAGTCAAGACCCTGTTTTCTTCTTTTCCACCTCTTTTCTTTTCCTCCTTCTTCTCACCGTATCATGCTCCTTTTTTTCACTGACACTGACACTTTTCACCTTCTGTTTTTTAACTTTAACATACAAGCATCCAATAATATTCTTTTGGTTTACTATTTTTTCTCATTCACCAACTGTTTGAAAGTAAAATTACAAGAGAAAACTATTTTTATTCTATGTTGCAGTGATGTATCCATCATCAAATTACGTAATTAAAATATGTATAACACCATGAATGTCACACTCAATGCTATACATGTGCACAACAGGGGTGTATTGAATTCAAACACCATTTGGCAATGAGTTGAATAATGTCTTCCCCATACTTGGCTTTTAGCATACATTTCATACATAGATCTGGTCGATCGTTTGGATTTTAATATACAAAAGCAGATATACGAACATTTGAAAATGACTCATTGAGGAGTATACCTCTTTCTTCCTCTGCACTGTCCCTGACATGTATTGTGCTTAAGAAAGCAAGGCAAGACAAGCTAAATGTTGATCCAAGACACACAATATTTAATTATTCAACTGGTACATGTTATTCTGTTTGTAAACACACTATTTATCTGTCACCATTCATTATGGCATTTAATTGATCACATCAGTTGTATCTATTCAACTCACTTAGCTGTAAAAAAAATCTTGTTTTTGTCTGAGTCACTTCAAGCCCACAGTCAAGCAACATCTTACAGTGCATCATGTTTGTGTAGATACTCATTTTGAAAACATTAAGCCTTAGCAAGGGCTGAGATTTTATAATTTATCTGCTGTTGTGGATGGTTGTATGAACAAACGTCACTGTATGGAAATACTACAGTAGCTATTAGACAGTGTGTTTAGCCATAGAAAATTGGGGCCAGAGCACTGTTGTGACACATTAGCAGCTGCCACAAAGAGGTCAAACTCAGCTGTGTTGGCTGGATTTGACTGTGTGGTAAGTTTCTTTATGTGTAAGTTGCTTTGCGTGTTTGTTTGGTTGCACCTGTATGTGTCTATGCAGGCTAAACAGTGGGACAGAGACCAGTTCTTCACCTCCTCAGGGTGTAGGGTACATCCAGTTCAGCCATTGTTCAGTGTTCACCTACTAATCCGTGCTAGACCTGGGGGAGAAACCAGCTGTAGATATGTTCTTCTGTGGGATAAACAGAGGGGAGGGTTTAGAGATGTGGATGACAAATGAACCAGACAGGGTCAAACATTTTCAAAGTAGGCAGAATATTGATGACATTCCATTTCGCAATGGAAAGTCAGGAACAGGCTCTGAGGAACTGATACTAAAATATATCATTGGGTATTGGGTATTTTCCTCAAACTCAACTGGAGCAGCAATGGAAACATCACCATCCGCATGATATGATATGTCCAGAAATGTAAGGTATATTCCCGTAATTGTAGATAGGTGTTTTAGATGGGAAATATCAATCAGTTTAAAGATGCAGATGCAGAAGATTAGTAAACTTGAGGATGCAATAAAGTTGGAAGAATAGAAGAAGAGTGTCAGGGTGGGGAGGAGAGGGCAGGTTTTGTGGAGAAGGCGGTAAGGGACCAAAGGATCAGGAGGGCAGGTAGAATGAGCAGGCAGTGCTCAAAGTCCAGCTGGTCCCCAGCACCCAGGGTCTATCAAAGACTCTCTCTCTCTCTCTCTCATAAACACACACGCCAACTACACCTACCCACTCACACACATACACGCATGATAACTCTCCCCAACATTGCTCATTGTCTGGCTCCAATTTCTCTGTATCCTCACTCCCCACATCATCTCCACCCACCTTCCCCTTCTTTACTTTTGCTGTATCTGTCATTTTCAGCCCCTCTCCATTTTTGATCCACTGGCTGACAATGATGAATTCCCCTCAGCTGTACAGAAGTTGGCAGAAAAAGTTTGCTCAGCAAAGTTTTGAAAGTAAAGCGCAGATAGTGCGGCTTATGATATCAGTGCAAGTTCAACACCATACTACGCCGTAACACAAAGTCATCTATCCTGATTTAACATCTCCTTTGCTTTTTGTTAAATACGATTTTTATGGAAACTTACTATTGTTGTTTTTTTTTTTACTTCTTTGGTCCTTTTTGTCATCAAGCTGACATTTTAGGTAATCCATAGGCCATTTTATATTGCCTGGCAGTGAGGTAGTGATTTTAGCTACGGTTCTTTTGATTGAAAAGTTCCCTGCTGATGTCACAAAGCCAGCAGAAACTAAAAGTAAAATAAGCTTGTTTTTTATTTAGTTCATTACATTTATTTGTCAGGGACCATATTCAAAAACATTAATCTCACTTAAGGAGAAGAGATGGATTCTGCCAGATTTAGCAAGTTGTTAATTTCCATCTGCGGTCCCTGGGCAGGTCAACATGAACACTATGCAACTAATGCAATTAATACAAATACAAGTTCAAAATACTAAAATCAATCATAGGTCCAACTATACTTGTATCTGTCTGTATATTTCAGGGTGTTTTGAGGATAATGTGCATGAAAACTATAGTTGCTGCCACCTTCGGATGTATTCGCTCAGTCCTAGCACCACTAAGGTGTTTTCCTCACTGGCATGTCATATGCTTCTCTGCTTCATTAAACTGCCTACATCATTGAGCCCCATACTGGATGAGCAAAACACCATCACCCTGTCATATAAATGCAAGCTACAACCAGGTAGAGATTTGAGACACCTGGTTAATTGGCCTAAAGCTTGTACATACAGTAATTCAATTCCAAAACCTCTATTGGTCCTACTCTCCCCTTCTCTGCACTCTCTTCCTCTCAACCCCTCTCCTTCTCTCAAGGATTATGTGCAGGTTACAGAGCTAGCACAGTGTGGATTAGCAGGGTCGTTCCTCCATGCTTGGTGCCTCTCTTAATGTGATTATGCATCATCAGGCTTGTTTACTGTTAGCTAGTTCATTGTTGAGACCTGACAAAAGTTCAGCCCCCTTCAACCCACTTATTGGTGCCCACGCCCACACAGTCATACTGTGCTTAAGCTGTCACACACCCCCCCCCCCGCACAGACTCTGACAAACAAACAAACAAACGACACATAATATTCACATCAACATAGTATAGAAACAGCGTTTTCTTTTTAAAGACAATATAAAGTAATTGAATGCAAAATGCAATAATTATCTGAACTTGATTAATTTGTGACCTGTTGTTTGAAGGAGATGTTTTCACAGCAATAAAATAATAGATATTAGAGAGGGAATTATGAATTGTTTAACACAAGATCAGCTTATAATACATAGTTAATTAAAACTACTAATGCCAAGGTGTTCTCAATAAAAATACAATCTTGTATTTCCTCATCATTTGAATTATGTGTTTTATGCAAATAACCACTAACGTTATAGGTAACAATAACAAAGTACAACGATAACATTTAGAATACCACATTGGGCGGTTAAAATAATGTTTTGGGACGAAGGTGAGAGGAACCTTGTATACCATCTGCTATGACAAATACAGCAAAGCGATCTGTATTGGCAGATAGGATTCATCGCCAATCAGCAATTGGTACCGGCGTAAAAAAAACAAAACGTGACCAGTAGCTTTTTGGTTTTCCTGCTGAACCGATCTGTGACTCAAGAGCATATGAACAGTGAGTTTTGTGATCTTGCACCCAAACCCAATGTCTGTATTATTTTCTTTTAGCTAGAGTCCACTATAACCATCTTTTAGCGCCAGGCACCGCCTTTCATTAGCCTAATGAAGCCATCAAGACAGCCTGTTTGTACAGAGCATGGTCTAGCTCTGTCAGACTTCCCAGCTATGCACTCCATCAGTGGTGAATGAGCCTCTGTGTGGCCTGAGGGGGGTGTGACTTAGACTTGGTGTGTCATTAGCCATTGATGTTATTGGCTCATTATCTCCCAATTAGGCTGCTATCAGAGCTAGCTGGCGTTTTCATTACAACGTAGACCTCCATGATCTAACAAAGACCAATGCCGCTGATTAAAGATGGTTTCAGCAATAACATGAAGTGTGAGGTCTTTGAACTCTCTGTGATATAGTTAGAGCTGAGGTGATATAACACAATGAAGCTGATTAGAGAGGGCATGTCTCTTATTGTGGCTCTTACTGAGGTTAAGGCAGAGTAATACTGATTAATGCGATCTTGGTGGCACGTTTTTGTTATTACTGTAAAGTCAATTATGAATCAGAATAATCAAGGAATGTTATAATTAAGCTTTCATAAATACAATGGACATCAATTTAGATTTTATTTTAAGCTAAGTGCAAGCACCCACTGGCTCGTCATCCATGTCATGATATGCACATGTACTGTATGTGTGCACACATTGTCCCCATAGGGTGTGCAGCCGCTGAAGGACTAGAAGAAGTCTGAGTGTGAGTGTGTGTGTGTGTGTGTGTGTGTGGGTGTGTGTGTTTGTGTGTGCGTCTGTGTGTTGAAAAAATCAGCTTTTGTAATCACCCAGTGTGGGTCAGCTTGTAAGGCAGGGATAAAAAATGTGTCTCCTCAGTTAAATCAGAACCAGGAAATAAAAGTCCTGTAAATTAGAGGCCTAGAAAAAGATTACAGTCACCATCTTTGTCCTCACTTTGACATGGAATCAGTGCCAGCTGGGCAATGCTTCTCCCTCTTGTTGTATTACTTTTTTAATTAATCTACAACAGACTCCTTAGAGTGATGAGATACATTAGAGTTGTCTGTTAAATGCAATCAATTATCTAGCTTTGTTGCTCCAGAATATATGGAGATAATTGACATGTCCTTCTCAAGTTCTGACTGACTGCAAGTGCATTTTGATTTAGAATTTTGACTTCGAGTTTGTGTCTTTTAATCAAGTGATCATAATAACATAACATTTTCCTATCAGCTTGGAATTTTAAGCTGGTTATAACATTTTTAGATTCTTTCAGATAATTAAATAAGGAAAGAAACATCATAATACAGTAACTGGTAGCATGAATGTCGGTATGTGTATGTGTGTTCATAGTGGCTTTACCGGAGTGCTGCGTTTCTGCCTGTTTACCCGTTAGAGGGGTTACTTCCCTGATCCATGAGAACTCTGTAAGTGTCTGCCTGGTGATTAACTCCACATCGCAGCACAACGTCTTCCCCCTCACTTCATAAATGGGCTTTAATTGAGGGAACTGGCTCCTTAGCAGGGAACCTCTTTCACTCTGTGTCGATTAAAACGTCATTTTACAGCCAAAAAAGAAACACGCTCCCAATCACTGCCCTTGAATTATTGTTCTGTAGCTCGAGGCTTGTATTTTAAAGTCACTGAATAATTGCAATCAGATTATTCTAATCAAGTGCTGGAACAGTAATTACAGGTTGCAGTCATCTAAGCTGCCCTGGAAGTCCCATACACACTGATGGTATGCATATTAACAGTTTGTGTCGCAGGAGATAAATTTAATGAAGAGGATTGTAATCTTTTAGCTACTTTTAGATAGGTTTCACACATGTATGAGGAGAGCACAAACTAAATCTTGAGCATCGGAGTATCTACGCCAAAGGCACTTATGCTGGATATTTTTCAGAACCTGCACCATTCTCCTCCTGCCCCCTCAGTCCCCTCGGTCAACCAAGCCCAGGCATTAGTCCCAAACAATTCTCCCAATAGGACTAGACGCGTTTCCTCCCACTCCTCTCCCCCCACTGATAACCTCATCTGTGCCCAGGTCTGGATTTCATGTCAAGGCAAACGTTAGGTGACTTAGTGCTGTGCCAAGCTGTCAGAAAGGCATGAGAATTACAATCTGGAGGTCTGTGTGACAGTGGAACCGTCTCTCCTAATCCTGTTTACGCACATCCGCATCACCCTGTTCCAAAACAGAAACCTAAGTGTGTGTTTTTTCTGTGTGCATGTGTGTGTGCGCTTGCATGTGCATTCATATATGTGTCCTTGTTTCCATCACTGTGCGAGATTGTGTATGTATTTCTGACTACAGTACGTCTCTTGCTTCGTATGTGTGTGTGAGTCTCTCTATGCATTGTGTTGATGTGGAAGGTGTCGCACATGCTCTGAATGTATAATTCAATATGACTAATCATGGTGGTGGCTGCCAACCCAGCAGCACTGGCTGACAGACTGGGCCCAAAGCTAATTTGATAAGGTTACAATGCTCTTGAGCTAAAATTTTGATTCAGCAGCAGTAGCAGCGCAGCAGCAGTTTAGTACAGTCTAGTACAGTCTAGTACAGCATCTTGCTCAGCTACCTGAGATACAGTCCCAACTGACTACTTTGGGCTCCCGTCCACGCCCAGCTATTCTACAGCAGATCCCCATTCAGTTATCTTGGCTGCATAGGAAACATCTCCCTCTGTCTTAGACAGTAATCGCTAAAAGCGTAAAATGGCGGGGGGGCTCAAAAAAGGAATGGAGTTTAACATGATAATAATCTTCCACAAAACCAGTACCTGTGCCTCATGGAACACAAAGGGGCTTACAGAAATCGATCACAAAGGCATTGATCACCATAACACGGATTTGGTGGCACATTGCTTACATGTATTGTGGTAAAACAGGTCACGTTTAATCTCTTTCCTGCCTTTAATTCACTAGCATGTCAGTAAATGTAGTGTCTGTTCAGGTACAGTATAGTAGACAAAGTGGTTAAAGGAGATTGCTTGTAGGCCTTGTATGTTGTGAAGGTCCTTTATGATATGATAATATGATAATTCAGCATGTGAGCTGACAAGCTAGAATCCCATCTTCATAATTTTTTTTTGCCATACCTAGAAGTATGATATGTTAATTAGTTGGTGAAATAAATCTTTTCTACGCGCTTCCTTAATTCTGATGCATTAATTGTAGTCATATGCATCACAACAATAGTGCACACCATTGCTGGTATGTTGGTAATGGGATGACAAGCAATTGTTCAATGTTCAGCAATTCAAAAATGATGTTCTATAAAGTTTGGAGAGTTTCCATTGCCTGCTGTTCCTGATATAGCCATACTGTAATAGTGTGTTAGTTGTGTCTGAGAAATTTGAGTTTCTAGCCCCTCTAGGGAGAGGCTAAGAAAGGACTATAGTGTAAGTGTGGGTCGCTTGGGCAGGTCAAATCACTTGGTCCGATTGAGTCTGAAGAGCAGCACCACCTCTAGGGGCATAGAGAAGGGATTTTAAATTCTATGAATTGTTCAGCTGTTAATCAAGTAGACCTATGAGCATTTTAGGGGTGAGCAAGACATTAGGTCATTTAAACTTGCAGTATCAATTTCTAATTAATGATGAAGATCATCAGGTTTTCCACATTTTGATTTATTACAGTTCCTTTTCTATCTTGTGCATAGGGTGTGCAATCAGGGCTTGTGCGCAGAACTGCAAGGGAATACACTATGAGGTAGGATTGTGCCGTTTGGCGATGAGATTGTGTATCGATGATTGAAGAGATGATCAAAGACTGTTTTTTCCTACTCCAATATTAAGGCAATTTTAACAAATGTAGCCTACTATTAAAACCTTATGTTATCAAAATAATCTCTAGAATATGCGCCCTAATGTACATTTAGAGATGTTTCTGGTGGAGCAGCATGTCCGCCTGCTGAGCCCCAATAATCAGCACGAGTGACAAATTCATTTTAAATCTTTAATTACAAACCAGTTTTCCATCTCTTTTTGATGGATCTGACAGCCCGCATTTCTGTTTTACATATACTTCCTCACCAAAACTTCGCTCTGCACTCCATAAGAGGAGTTAACGTTATGGATATGATTGATATTGCGATATTAGACGGATAGGGCTGTATTGGATGTTGTTTATTTATATTCAAAGCTTTGATTATTAAATAGATTTCTTTTTAATGTTTAGATATTTTAAATAAAATACTCACACTCTTTTACAAATGTTTACTCGCATGACTATAACTGTATTGTTTGCAGAAAGCTCAAAGGTTCCCTTTCAAAGCTCTATCAGAGTACACATTGTAGCTCATTCAAAAGATGTAGGGTTTTCATCTTCATTTCATAAAAAAGGTTGTAAATTGGTTTTAGGAGTATTTATGGTATGCAGACGAATGTTGTGTGTTTAACATATATAGGACAGGTGTTGCTATTTGCACATCATGATTAAAAAACCCGGTCTTTCATTAGCATTTTAGCCAAAAACTTCATTCCATCATCCTGTTTTAGTTTTTAAAATGCAACTCTTGCTCAAGATCAGTGTCTTTACATAAGATATGTCATCATTAGTGAAAGATGCTGGAGCAAGACATTCTCTGTTAGAGGATTTGAGCATACAAATCAGTCAGCTGCTAAAGTCAAATAAAAGGAAGAAGATATGACGAGGGAGCAAGAGGCAAAGGGTGTCAGCAAATGGTTAAGATAAAACTGGCAGGTTATTACACTTTTTTCCATTTCGAAGTCCAATATAAAATTTCTATTATAAGGACAATTAATTACCCCTGCCAAATGGCAAATGTGCATCCTTGTCAGGTGGAGTGTACTCTGATGGCCTTTCCTCAAACAGAGAATGTGAAGATTTGATCTCTTCTAATGGTTCTGCAGGAAAGGGTAATTACGGCATGGTCAAAGCTAATTTGCTTTCTGCCAGATGAACTGTTGTATTTTATTGCAGGCTGACATTTTAAAGTAATTATGGCACTGTTGACCCCAGACAATTTCAGTTGTAACGTAGTCTTGGGCGATCCTCTCTCTCTCTCTCTCTCTCTCTCTCTCTCTCTCTCTCTCTCTCTCTCTCTCTTTCTCTCGCTCTCTCTTTCCCTGAATGGAAGTCAGAGGCGTAACAAGGTAATGACACGGACGGAGAGAGCCATATGGGGCTCCTCCATCCAGCTTGCAGCCTCAAACCTTCACATCATCATTACCCACCATGCATTTCACATTGACTTTGCATCCAGATAAATATAATATATGCCACTGCCATGATGATGTGTGTGTGTGTGCGTGGGAGGGGGGGGGTGGGGGGGGGTCATGGGGGGCATGTGTTTTCTTCCAAGTGTGTGCATGTAGGTCAGAGTACATGCTTGTGTGTGAGGATAATGTGTATTGTCCTTTTATCCCTGGGTTGCATTCATAGCCCATCCCATAGATCCATGTATCGATGAGGGTGTAATTATGTGCCTCAGTGATCATCTCTCTGTTTCTTTACTGCACAGGAATTAAGTAGGCAAAGGTCAGTGTGTGCTCCCTGAAAATTGCCTGCAGAAAATCATATGGCGATGAGAGCAATTATGGATTTTTCTCCCCCTCTCAAGACCCCTCTCTCTCTTCCTCGTACTCGTTTTCTCAGTGTTTCTCCTTTTGTCGATGAACATTTGAGCAGATGTCAATCGATGTGTGCTTCCAGCAACCTCCATATTTGTACTGCAGCAAAACCCTAAATTATGTCTCCTGTATTCTTATTTTGGAAATGCATGCAGACACGGGCGTGCATACGCACAGGGGAAGTTTTGCCAATCAGTGAGAAAGTATGCTAATGAAAACAATAGTAAGGAGATGCTTCATTACCTCAGTAGATTATGTGATGACTTGTACTGGCAGCAGCATATAATATAGACAATATATAATGTACACTTTCACCTATTTTTTTATATTTACTGGCACTGATTTGTGAAAATAGTGTGTTTGTCTAACAATTGACGCATTGCTAATTCTAGTTGTCACCTAGAGTTATAAAATAGCATAAATATGTCTCTTTTTACTTGAGCAGATATTTAGCCATGAAGTTGGACATTGGTGTCTGTCCCCAAATAGTATAACCCCTGGCAAAGTAGAATACCAGGTAGCCTCGCCAATCTCTTAGACTGCCAGGGTATTCAGTATTCAGAGATGATGACATAAGAGGGATGCTCTCTATCTATCTTGCTCAATCTATCTTTCCCCTTCCTTGACTAACCATGCTCCTCCATCCCCTAATATCATTCTGAATCTAATAAAGACTGACACTTGTGACACTTCAAACATGTCGCCACCAACAGCTCCTGCCTAACAAAAGAGCCCCCAGCGCTACACGTTTTAATGGCGGAGCAGAGCAAGCCGGTGCAGCCCGGCCCAGCAGGTGTCTCCCACACATCCTGGTACTGATAAACACTCCCTCTCATTCAGCCTGTCACTGAACACAATGGCACAAAAAGCTCTCAACTGACATGTGCACAATGGCCACCATGCACAGACGGGGCCTATAGCTTTGGGATGCCCAGTGTCTTAGAATATATGTATCTGTAAACATGAAATAGAGGCACTTAGAATTGGCAGAATCGATGATATAGAGGAGATGATATGGATTGAGAGAAATGCCTTATCTGGACTGATTTGGATATTAGTAATTAAAGTATGCATGATTGTAATGCACATTTACATTTCGTATACTTTTGATATTATATGATCAATTGTTTAATTGTCTTTAGTTTTTTTTTTTTACATTTTGCTGTATTTTATTGTGCAGCAGTAGGGAGTAAACCAACTTAAATCAAATTGAGCCAGTTTATCACCTTTTAGCAAAAAAAATATAACTTTATGACTGAATTCACGCTAGTATGTATAAATAGTAATAGTATATATAGATGTAAACTAATAAAAGACAAATTAGCAATATAAGATAAATCTAAATGTAAAAATATAAAATATATTTCCTTTGCGAGCCCCGTGACCTGTCGAGGATGAAACTTTCGTCAATGTTGCAATAGGCTTCAGCTCCATGTGACCCTGAACTTAAAAAGTGAATAAAGAATGGCTAAAGTGAAAAAGTCAGAAAAATGATCACAAAAATACACCCTGCGCAAAAACACGGACAGATGATAATGAATAAATGTACACCAACTACATTTTTTCTGAGGAACCAAGCGTCTTGGAGATTTTGCTACCACTTTTCCTTACTAGCATCTCGGCTGAGCACTTGATTGTAATACCAAATACAAAAGGGTTTTGGACCTCAACAACCTCTCTAAACAATTGGGTAGAAGGATCAAAGGCGAAAGACTGTTTTCTACTGCCTGTAGGGGTTGTAAGTGAATATATAGCCTGCTGTGCATTGTGGGGCTGAGATTTCTTGCACGCCTAATTATAAAAGCCTTGTCAATTGCCTGATACAACTTTGATAATGTGAGCCTCCAGCTTAATGCGCAGTACAATTATGTTTTCAAGAAGCAAAGCTATAGTTCTTGCTAATCACATTCACCTTAGTTATCTTATAATAACTCCATCCCTCTCATTAGTATGTATTGAAGTCTTTGCCAGGTGATGGCCTTGTTACAGTGTAAAAAAGTACTGTAAGTGTAAAATTGTCATATAGTTGGGATACATTTAGGAGATTAGTTTCTGCTGAGCTCAGCAATGTTTTAATCACATTATAAAGGCCTTTTCAGCTGGAGACTTTATTAGTCCAATAACCGGACCCATTGATAGTCATACATTCATATGCTCATGTGTATGTTGATTACTAAGAGTTTTTTTTTTCATCTGTCTTGAGGCTTTTTCTGTTGGGTCCACACATGAAAAAGGTGTGAGTAGTTTCTCACAAACCTAGGTCCTAAAGTGAGTTTAAACAGATGCATTTTAGTTTGTGGGTCGGTAATGTCTTGATTTACTTTCATGGAGCACTACAGTACATAGCTTATGGAATTCCATACAGTGTGGGGATCTGTTTCTCACCATGTTTAGTTTGTAACCATCCCTTAAACGTACCAAACAGTACTTACCTAATGTTCATTTGTCGGACATGTTTTATCTGTGTGTATTTTTGGGTGAGTGAGACATGGCGAGACAAAGGAAGAGCGTGAGTCTATGCATGTATACTGAAGGTGTGAGCATGTACATGTGTCAACAAACAAGCTCGTGAAGGAAATCATTATAGCTGTGCAGACAATAACTGATGTGTCTACCAATATCTCTGGTAGACTGTTGTTCATGGCAACATGTACATTAAAATGCAATTAAGTCTTTTCTGTCTCCTATCTCTCTGCCAGATTGCATGTTTTGATTACGATATAAGTTTTCAAACAGATTTTTCCAACAGAATGAATGAAGATACATATAAGTAAGGAGATTGTTGTGTCGGGATTTGGCATGTTGCAGTCATGTATCTTCAGCTTTGGACGTTCAACGACTGTCTCCATCTTGTTGTGGATGAACTGATGGAACAGTTACTAAACCAAATTATAAAATATCCATACATATTGCAGCCTACTTGTTAATATATTAAAATCTAAATCACATGAATTTTGACTGCATGGCAATCAATACAAGCAAGCTCAAATTAGCACAACAGAACTCAAGTGTGCACTTCTGTGGTTTGTATCCTCTCTGTTGTGAAACTCTCACCATCTAAACCACATGTAGACAAGTATTAATCATGTATGTCTGTGTTTGTAATGTTGCCCTGAGACTTAAAAAGACACAGATTACTATTATTCATGGGATTGGGTCTGTCTCAGCCTATTCATTCAAGCAAACTCGTGACCAACTGTTAGCTGGAGGTGTCACATTTCAGTGGTAGTAATTAAAACAATTTAAGGTGATCGTAGACAATTAGGTTGTTTCACATTAAGTTGTAACATCTTGTTGCATTACTATGGTAATGATATGTTCCCGTATGTTTCTTAAGCACTCGTGGATCAGGCTGAGGTTACAGGTTGGACTAAGTCCCCAGAGGTGATGATGATAATCATATGGTTTTTATAATGGGTTAGACTTGTTCCGGCATGTCTGGTCTTGAATGTGCCTTAGAGCCCCCATCCTGATCGCTGTTGGATGAGGTTCTTAGTAATAAAAAAATGGCTCTTTAATTCATCATGCAATCAACCAACCATATAATTTCAATACTTCTATGGGAATTAGTGTAATGTTATGAGAATTGCTATACAATTCCATATAATCATTTTTCCCCTGGTTGAAATTACTAAATTTGTCACCATAAAGGTGGGTAATGTGAGGATTTTAATTTGTTGATAAATTATTTGAAATTATTAGTAGTAAGACGAATGTTGTTGGTGTATCACATTGGAAATGCGGAAATCCATCTGTTCCACATTATCTGGAGTAAACCTCAAATGTGGAAAAAACAATTTTCTGGATCTTTTTTTGAAAAAATATTTTTTTGAAGATGAAGGATAAAAAGAATGATGAGCAAATATGTGCGTGCTTCAAAGAGCCATATTGCTGATTATTGAATTGTGCTGCGGTTTGAATAGATGAGGCTAGAGAAACACATGTTGGAGTCAAAGTTGGAGTTGAAGGAAGTCAAGATTTCCATTTCCTGTTTTCTTTTCATTGTGTGTTTTAAATCCAGGTCACCACCCTGTTTGCCACACCCTCTTGCTTTTGTCTCAGGGCAGGGCTGAGTGGCTTAGAGTATTGTACACCCATGAGTGATATCCGTGTATTTGTGTGTCTGGCTGCCTTCGTGTACATGTCCACAGTGTGTATAGTGGGGGCAGGGGCATTGCTTTCACAGCCCATCACCTTCACTTCCACACCCAATTTGTCATGAGTGTCACGCGTCAGGGTGAGAGCTGAGGAAGTCACCACAAGAAAATGGCTGCTTCTATACCACAAATGGGGGAAGAGAAGGGGCAAAGGCTCGGGAAAGGTGATGCCGGTGTTTGTACCACGGCCAAAGCAAGACAGTGAGAATGAAACTAATAAATAAATAAACCCACAGCTGCCCTCTCCTCTGATTGTGTGAAAGCGCATGGCAACCACTCAACACCCTCCATCAGTAACCTGAAAGGAACTGCTGCTCTCGAGTTTTCTCCAGTGCTGCTCGGTGGTAATGCTAAGTGAGTGGGTGTGGTAGGTGACATGGCTGCCAAGGTTCTGACTCTGACTGATGAGCTGTGCGGTTGGTACTGGGCATCTATAAACATCTGCCCCGGTCTTGAGTGACAGGTCATTAGCAGTTTAATCAGATTCTAGCGTCAGTGCTGGTTGTGATTATTGGTTCATACTTGCCCCTCCATGACTCTGCATGTAATTATTGCTTTTGATGGCTTTTCCTGTGTTTTGGTGTTTTTCTTTGAGTTTCTTTGAGCCAGGCGAAATGCTCCATATACATCAATGCAAACTGTGAAACATACCTTGCACATGTATTCTCAACATTATTATTTTTGGTAGTACAAGAAAGGGAAAATACAACCCAGTGTGGACTTAATTTGTAGACCTGAGGTAAAAACGCAGCACAAAGAGCCACACGACAGTTCTGCGTATTTGCGGTTTCTTTGTACCTCCATGTACACATTTCCATGACTTTTGTGTTGGCCTAAGCCGAGTGGTCAGAAAAGCCATTACAGAGGGGTGAGGCTTGTAGCTGGAGGATTATGGACTATTGAAGTCTATGTTCGTCTCATGCTGGAAACTATCAGTGACATCTTCACCTGCTCAAATCCCACTGCATTAGTCTCTCAACTGACTGACCTGCCTGTACAACAAGGGCACTGACTCAGACACAGATGTCACAAAGCTACAGATTACAAATTGCTTCACAACCAACAAAAGAGCTCTGTGTTCTGGCTACAATTACCATGATTGGATGATTGGTAATGTTTATCTTAATTTTTTTTTTTTACATTTTGCATTATTTGATGTCGGTGATATTAGGTATTTTAAAGTGCATTATCTAAGGAAATTGTATGACGTTCATTATTTATATATTATTCACTTGTATAATATTCTAATTCTTCGAAACGTTGTACTCATTGATGTACAGCAAATAGCTTTGGCCTGCACAGGGAGTCATTGATTTGCAGCAATGAATGATCTCCATATTCCATGTTGAGCATTCAAGTAAAACTACTAGAAATAGACAGAAAAGTGTGTTAGGATGTGTTAGGAAATAATAGGGACTGCAGCTGAATGCTGACTGGCTGATGTGAATCTTTGGCCCTTGATTGACACATGTTTTATTTTGGTACAATGTTCTCATTGAGGGGTCCAGTGTGAAGCAGGCCTGGGGGATTGGACGGCAGGGATTCAACCTGATTAAATGCACCCTCCTCTGAGAGATGGCTTCACAAGTACAGGCACAGACAGACTCCCAACAGCTGGAAGCAGGGAGACAACTTAAAGCAGAAACCAAAACAATCCCAGGTAAAATAGAGGTTCTGAGGGCATACACCACCACATAAAAATATCTATCTCTTAAAGTGCTGGATTAGGGGACTCCATTGTGTGGAGCACTGGCAAAGAATAAAACAGTTTGAAATCTAGAAACATCTGCAATGTAAATATCAAAGGTTGAATAACACACACACAAGTATGATGGAAGGAAAGCTGCAAGTGTTTTTTTTTTTTTACTTCCTATTTTGAGAAGATGACTTAATTTACACAGGAAAAGCTGGACTCCCTCTAAAGTGCTACCTCCCTCCCTCCCGCTTTCTTTCTCTCCCTCCTTCCCTGCTCCCCTCGTTCTCTCCTCGTTGGACTGTACCGTGACCTTCATTGGCGTTCCACCTGCAGGAAGCCATGTTTGATTCTCTGTCCGCCGAGACGCCTGCTTGACAGCAGAATGGTGTCATAGGACCGAGTGGAGGAATTTCTCTTTCTCTGTCATCATTAAGGGGCTTCCCCCTATGGTGAGGGGGATGAAAAGTACGATTTAATGTTCTCTGGAGAGTGGCAGCAGAAGAAAAGCTCAAAGCCCTGCATGCTGGTTTCTGAGTGGGTCACTCCAGCCCTTGCAGCGAATGGGATGTCCCTTAGGAATTTGCCATAGACCGGCCTGAAAGGCTGGGGATTAAGACCCTTTTAAGGATGGAAATGTAACAAAAGGAGCACTTTTATGATGTAGCAGCATAAAATGAGGGGGTCCATTGTGTAACTGATTGCAAAAGATCTTTGAAACAGGCGGCCTCTACACTGCATGCTCGCCTGGCCCAGTGGGCTTTAACGGCTTGTACAAAATGACTTGTCTACATTAGGGACAGAGTGGCTCTCGTTTAGGAGGCAGTGTAGAAGATTATTAGTTTGTTTCTATTTTCACCCTTTGCTCCTCCCTCCCTCTCCCTCTCACTCACTCCCTCCTCTCTGTCTGCTATCAATGCTGGATTGAAAGTGGCGACAGAGTCCCAGTGAAAGTCTGTTAATTTAGAGCGAGAGAGAAGGTAATTAACATGCCCTCAGGCATGGCTAAGCTCGAATAGGAGGCACCTAGTGTAGCTTAGATGTGAATGAGAAACATCATGCTTGGTTTTGTGGCAATAATGACCAGATGCTGTGACTGTGCTCAGTAAAGCCAATCCTGTGAGAGAAAGAAGCTGCCAAGGCAACGTCACATAACAGGCAAATATCATTGTAACTGGATGCTAATTGTATGCTTAGTGCTTGATGTCAAATGTCAGAAATTAATTCCTCTGTGGTTTTCTTATTGCTTGTTAGTTATTCTGAGGTTACATAATAGTACATTATGATCATATATTTTGCCTTAAGTTACAGAAGAAAATATGATGAGCAGGACAATTTGCCTTGGGGTACGGTTCCAATGACATTTGTTTTCTGCCACAGTACAAATTATGCAGAGTTTTATAGAAAATGTAATATTTTATTTCTGTTAATTTTGGCTGGACCATAAGAAACTTTAGCTTTGTTCGAAAAAAAAGAAGGATGCATTCTATGGGGAACATAGCAACTTAACTTTGCCTGTTTTACACTTGAGCTATACCCAACTGAGGAGTGGGTTATTTCATAAGCACCTGTGGCACATGACATTTGAATAAAATGAAAGCAGATATTTTGTACAAGGTGTCTTTACTTCAATTCACAATAGGTCTGTATTTCAATTAACAACATAGTTGGACAATGAATGGAAACTTGTCTTTCAGTGGGAGCAGGGAATCAGAGAGAGAGAGAGAGAGAGAGAGAGAGAGAGAAAGAGAGAGAGAGAGAGAGAGAGAGTCCAGTGAACACTAGAGGGGGAGCTTACCCATGATGCAGCCTGTGCTGGTCTGACAGAGGGAGCTGTTCTCAGGGCCCCACCACATCCACGCCTTTTATCACCCCTCCATTCCTCCGTCTCTCCCTCCTCCACCTCAAGCACAGGCAGCGGGAGACCTCCAGGGATCAGAGGTCAAGGGTCGAGAAGAGCGGCAGGCCTTTTTATTGTCATTCTCTCAGGAACGAAAGGGGACTTGTTTGTGTGTGTGAGCGTGCATGTAGGATAATGTGTGTGTGTGTGTGTGTGTTTGTGTGTGTGTGTCTGTCTGTGTGTATCAGAGAGAAACAAGACTAAATGTCAGAATATGTATTTATGTGATTGCATCCATAGACATCAATGATGAATCTTTTCAGATGTGTTGAAACCAGAATAAAATGTATAATGCATACACATATGTTATGTTATAATTACTATGCACATGGGTAAAGAAAAAGATTTGTATTTGTAGAGTATGCATAAGGCATATAAGTTGTGAACAGAGGTGTTTGGAGAGAGGGGGGTGGACTGGCTGCTGAGTTTCTAAGTAGGGGGAGAGAAGTTTAGGAGGCCTCACACTGTGATATGGAGCCCTTAAAAGGCCTCTGGAGGGAGTGTAATATCAAGAGCAGGATTATTCCCAATCCCTCTTCTCCTCCCCCTCTCCTTCACTCCCCCTCTTCTTCTCCTTCTCTTCTCTCTTCAACTGACCCTCATACCCTCCCCTCTCACTCCTTACATCATTTAAATGTCTAAAGAGTAATTGAATGAATTATCATAAAATTTTGACAAATTCATTGACTCGGCAGGCTGAGCGAGTCAAACGTTTACTTCCATTTGCGTCTAATAAGACATGACATTTGAAATTAGTTTATGTGCTGGTTAGACCTTTTGCCTTTTCCCTTGGTTCCAGAAACAAAAGGCCAATAAGTGTATGAGGGGGTAAATCTTAAATGCAACACAGACTGCAGACTTTTAAGGGGAATGTGGTGACTACAGCCTGGCATTTATCCATTTTGCACTCCTACATATTCAGCCTGTGCTAAATTCTTTTTTTTAAAAAACTTGTTTTGAAGATAGGCTTCACAAACCGAAGCCAGTAGCAAAGTGAAAAAGGAACTGTTGTGGGGGATGGAATTTAGCGCTGCACAGACTGTTCTCTCTGACCTCGGTGTTCCCACATCAAAGGGCCTCCCCAGCCCACTTCCCTCGACGCGAGCTGAAAAGAGCTCTTTAGTGCGGCGGCTTGTGCTTGTGTGTGTGTGAGTGAATGTGTTGTGCTGAAACCTTCAGGCTGCCTTGTATGCTGCCAATATGTGGTACTAGATGGCAATACCAGGTTCTTGGGCTTCAACTGAAACTCTCTGTGCTAGAAAAGGAGTAGAGAGAGTAGTAATATTTTGTGCAATTCCTTTAGAAATATACTTTCTCACTTGTGTTCTTTTCCTCAGATTCATTTATCTCCCTATTTTTCTCTATCAGCAAATACAATTGTAGGTTTTTAAAAGCAGCGCCAGCTCACTGTAGTTCATCAAAACACACTGCAAGCTAATTGATGTGAGAGGTTTAAGGTTAGAAAGCAACGTGGCATATTTGGACAAGTTCCATGTTGTTCTCTTGCTCGTCACATCTGTGTGTCCTCTGTCTTTTGATGAGGGTGAACAGAGTTAAATCTGCAGTGTGTGGGTCTCACACACATGGCGGTGAACCCCATGCACCAAAGAAATTCAGGACACATGACAGCTGACAAAAATGCATACGTTGACACACACGCCCAAACGTAGTGTAATGCTTCTTGTTAGAGCAAATTGGTCATTGTGTGGAACTGTTAGAGGCAGAAGCTTGGGCGTTTGCCGTGACAAAATAAACCGGCCTGCTTCTGTGCCTCCATGTGATGCAACAGCTGTGCCTGCTATGGGCTGCTCATACCCCCCCAAATAGTTAACATCCAAACACACACACACACACACGCACACACACACACATAGGCACACGCACACACACGTAGTCGATGCATGGACATTTATATTTTCACACCAATGGAAAGTAAACATCACAAGTACATCCCACAATAAAATGCTCTTTTTGTACAAAAACATGCAAATGTTCGCCTCCACCCACCACACAAACGCAGACATACACAGAACTCCCAGTACTCCTGCTGGGTGAAAAATGTGTATTTGCTGACAGACAGAGAGAGGGCCGCCACCAAGTGCCTCATCCGGCTGGCAAACGGCTCGATACATCATGGTGCTCTCCTCTCCTCCAGCCCCGGCTCCACTCCCGGGCCAAATCGAGCATGTTATTCTCTGCTCACATCTGATTTCCCCCAGCCACCCAGTGACTGAGGATTCTCTTCTCCGACAATGGAGAGAGAGAGAGAGAGAGAGAGAGAGGGAACAAATCTGGACACACGTTCCTGCACACACACGCACGTGCACACTCACAATCCAGACAGTGAAACCGACAAAGAAAGCCACACGCCCTAATAAGCAGGCACGGACACACACACAGACGCTCACACATACACTCGCTGACCTCTGTGCTTGCCACCACAAGGCTGCCACTGATCTTCAAATACAGCAGAGCATCAATCAGTTCGTGACTGCCTTTTAGTGTCATTTTTCTTCCTTCCCCTGGCTTTTTGTCCTCATCCTCTCAACCTTTCCTCTGCTCCTTGAGTATTCTTACAGGCGTCTGCTCTTTCTGGCTGAGCCTGCAGAGCATAGGTCATATTTAGTTTATCTCTCAGCTCCCCCTCGCATATCTAGACTGTAAAATATCCCAAAGAGATAGAGCTGGATAATGTATGTAAATCCAAATTGTTGTATCTCAGGCACTTATTTATTCCACTTTTTTATGGAAATCTTTTTGATTTTTTCTCTCTTATCCTAACCCTCCCCCGTCCTGCCTCAAAGTCTCTCTGCATCATAAACTTGAATGATACACAAATGTTTCATCCCAGGACTGTAACCCATGATAGAATACTTCCAAGAGAGAAAACCTTTTGAACCATCTCATGAAATAAACTTCACTATGCAGTCTTAGTTTTTACTGACGACACATACTCAACATATGTGGACATTGTTAATGTTTACAGATTTTTAATTACCTGTTATTAGTAATTGAACAAACACAAAATATGCAAAGTACAGTACACTTTATTTTTATCATTAGCTATTGACAAATGAGCAGTTATTGCTTTTCCATAGATATTGGGAATTAATCACAATGTTTAAAGCCTAATTATTATTTCTGTGCAGTAATGACAACTCTATACCTCATGTTTTTATTAAAAAATAACGCTCACAAAATTGAAATCCATGTGCTCAACACAGGGCTTCAGCTGTTTAAATGTGGAGTCCTTGGTTCTAATTTGTGGTCTTGCTTTTTTCAACAACTCAATAATGCTCACATTCAGAGCCCATTTAAGTGTGACTGTGTTTATTTTTAGCTTTATGGCAAATGAATTAAACTTCTCAGTGGAAGACTATTAGACATTCCCTGGCAGCAGCAGCCTGCCAGCCAGCCAGCTCGCTGCTTTGGGAACGTCAGCGCATTGAACACTCACCCCGCAGAGCACATAATCGTGTTTACTTGGTTGAGGTCCCAAAATATGTGTTATCTTAATTAATAAACAAATTACTAAATAATATTTAAAAAAAACTCGTCACAAGGGTGACGAGTTTTTTTTAAAGTTCATCAATTACCAGGATTAGCTGGGCAAGAAGCATGTAATCTACACAGAGACATTTATAGGGCAACGATTGTGCCACCTTCGCCATAAGCCTTTATTGTGATGAAATTTGGAGCAATAAAGACCCTTCCCATTTCCCCTGACAAATCCTGTACTCCTCCTCAAAATCAAAAGGTGAAGCATTTAGCAGTCCGCTTCTAATGGGTAAAGCCGTGTGACGAATGAATTGCCCTACACACATCGGTGTGCTAAAGAGGGTGGAAAGTCAAGAAAACAGAGTGAAAGGAAATTAGAGACAGAGTGGGAGAGATCAAGCTATTAAATGTGGTGATATTCTTTTCATGAAAATTTATAGATTTATTACAGTATTTTAGTGTTTCTGTTTTTCTGTAAGTTCCACACTGGATGCAAGGAATAGTTATGATATGCTGCAACATAAATTGGTTATTACTGTATGGTACTGGAAATATTTAAACTGTTCCTCCTCCACATGTGTTTCTGTCTTTGCCCTCGCTGAACACCAGCTGTTAATTACATACATATAGGCGTGAAGTGCAGACTGAAACCAGCATTGTCTCATCTGGCATACTGAGTCCTGCTTTACGTCTCTCCCAACACTTTATTTCTAGTAATCTGCTGATAGAACCTATGGATTATGAACAGCAGAGCATCGTAAGTAGGTTTCTGGCTCTCTTACCTGAGAATTTGCAACAGACCCCTCAGCTCACTCACGGAGTGAGAAGGGGGGGTGGTACATGGATAGGATGCACAGGCAAAGGAAATCTCCATGTCTTTCCTTTGATATGTATATTTCCAACCACTTTCTAAATCGGATATTTTTCCCCACCCCTCACCAAATGCCACTCTCTTTTACCCGCTACAGTAGTCCTTTTTATTGAGGATCAGTTTGTGTTTTCACATCTTCCTTCTACACGAGTAGACACATCTAATATAGCTTTGATATGCTTTCGACTGGCATTTTCATCTCTACTTGTGGTTGCGTTAGTCTTTCAAGTCTTTCATATCATAAACATATACAAGGTGATTCATTGCCAGTTTACTTGTGCACTATGCGCTTGTTTCTTTTTTATTCAAAGAGGATAGCTGTAACTATTGCTGCATCCTTTTTGCATTATCTGTCACTGCTGATTAGTTAATATCAGACCCACTATACAACTTTAAACCACCTCTTTTCATGTCTCAGTGTCCAGATGTCAGCAGGTCTAAATGTACACTCTGTATATGATAGTGCTCGCTATTGTGTTCCCAATCACCTGGCATTAATATTTCCATCCCTGCTGGGGTTGATTAACTGTGTTGTCTGCCTGCCATCCATCACTGTCTCCTGGGCAGCCTGGACTTGCCGCAGAGTGATGTGCAAACCTTTTGAGGAACTTGTTGTAAATGTCAACAAAACATCCCTGTGGGTGCCCAGGTCTCTCTTTGTTTTCACACTCGTGTTCTTTATGAAGACATATGTTTTTACTTTATATATCTGAGAAGATTTACGTGAGCTGATGGCTCTATCAGTCTGTGATTCTTGGACGCTCACATGAAGTCCGTCTAGTTTAGTTGGTATGCCTTTTTATCTGATACATGGTGTATGATGGTAATTATATGGTTTACTCTGCACATATTTACAATCTGGAATTACCCTGTGATATATTCCTCCATACTGTGTATATAGTACAGTGTAAGCTTTTTCATTGTGTTTAATATTCAGTCACTCACATATTCAGCAACTAATGCGAGCAACCATCCCCGTCTATTCAAAGAAATTAATATTCAAAGGTTAAGATATCTCTTCACAAGGTGTAATGAGCACCTCTGCTCGATTGTTACCATAGGTGTTCCAATCCTGGGACTGCATTAGGGACTACACTCAGATAATTTATGATTCCCATAGTCCCCCTCAGCGGGGATTAATTTTGAATTATTTATGCTCTTATACGCACATAGAGCTGAAACATTTTAGTAGGTGTCAGACGCTCGCTCACAGATGAGGCTAATGTGCGGACTAGCAGGGGAACTGATGGCAGTCTCTTGTTATTTAAAGTCTAGCTTTTTATATTCCACTCATTCCCCGAGGGAGTAGAGGGGCAAAAGATGAAAACAGTATGTCTCCTTAAATAGAGATATACAATTCAGACGGTGGTCGGGGTGATTCAGAACAAGCACTCCAAGAGAAAGAATTAGAAGAAAGTTTGGAGTTGGGGGAAGCGTGCCAGCTTTAGGTGGTTTGTTTTGTTGTTGTAAACTTCTCTCTGGCTCGTATAGAAGGTACTCTTCTGTCAGGCAGCTATGACATATTGCTGACAACACTGGGTCTGTGACACTCTTTTATTAACCAAAGAGAGAGTGGAGTGTTTTATTTGTGGAATTCATGTTAGGTGTCAAATCTTTAATCATGTTTTTGTTTTTGCACAAACGAAAATGGATGGACGTTTTGAACCTTTGAAATGGAAGGTGCACCAGGTTAATAGTAGCTTATATTTTGCACAATTTGTACAGTAAGTATTTTCTAATATCATTAGGGAAATTAGGTGTGAGGTGATTTATTTGTTTGTTCATTTAATAAATCATTTAAACCCATTCTGAATCTTAAGCATGCTAGGCGGAAGACGAATAGCCAGCTCACTGTGCCCTTATAAACAGGAAGCCACATAAATCAGGTAATAAACTTACAACATGTTTTGCATAGCGCTAATTACTAGTGTTTTTAATTTGTCCGGTTCAGGCAGGGTTCTGTTGCCATGTGTCACATCTCATTGCTCTCTGGTGAGTAATGAATGATGTGATTCAGCCTAATTCATGTTATGGATATTCCCCTGCTTTTTTCTCTTCATGTGTACTAATTAAATTTCCTGCACTGGAATAATGTCGCTTAAAATATGCAGAAATGTATGTAAATTATTTTTGGGATTAATTTTCACGATGCTTTTTGCAGATCAGGTCAACATAAACAAACAGTAGTTTTATTGTACCACATGCTGCTTGTATTCATCATCACACGGTACAGTACTTGCACACAAGAAGACATGCACATACACACCACAGTGTCAATCCCTACAAGCCCTTATAACTCAAGCCGGGCTCTGTAATTGTGTTGGCAGCAGTATTGTCCTTGCCATAGGATCACTGCTACTATTGTACAGAAAAGGTCCCCTTTCTCGCTGCTCAACAATGTCTAATAAATCCTGGGGTGGGGAACATTGATGCTGGGCACTGACTGTGACACAAAAGAGGGGAATTTGGGAAGAGGCTGCAGAGGATAATGAACAGTATTTTAACTCGGCAGTTTAACCTCCGAGCCTGTCAGGACTGACCTTTCGTCAACCCCGGTGAGAGTCTGATTTCTCCTGTTTCTCTGTTTTTTTTCTCCCTCCTCCTTTACTCCCTTCTCACTCTCCTCTCCTGCCCCTTCCCTCGCCTTCCCTTCTCCTTTATTCTTCTGCTGACAGAGAGTATACTGGAGTAAAAGAGATGGAGAGAGAGGGAGTGTGTGTGTGTGTGTGTGTGTGTGTGTGTGTGTGTGTGTGTGTGTGTGCGTGTGCGTGTGTGTGTGTGCGCGTGTGCGTGGGGGGATTGCGGGTAGGGGCTGGGATGTGTAAGAAGTGTCAGTCCAAGACATTTACATGAAAAGCAGTTAGTAGTTGAAAGGCGAGCTGTTTCACAATCTGCCTGTACATTTTCTTTTTTCTCACCCTTTCTCTCTGGCTAAGTCTCTCTCCATCTCTTTTATTGCCGTGGTCTATGCCTAGCGAATTGATGTGAGAGCAGGGGCGACCCCCACACGTCTACAGCAGACTGGGAGGTGTTATTGACTCTCATTGAGGCCTACATGACCCTCATCCAGTATGACCTTTATACAACCTTTTGCTTCACCTGAGATTGACCTTGAAGGAATGTGGCTCTCCGCATTTATATGTCTGCTATTATTAGTGCCCTCCAACTCATGTTTTTGTCCCCCCTTGTCCTTTTTAGTCGCTTGTCCATGCATCCTCTGTCTCTTTCTGTTTTTTTTCTCTCTTTCTGTCGCTCTCATTTACACAGCAGAGGGTAGTAAGTGTAAATCAAGCCAGACCATTTTCTTTAGCAGGGCCCTGATTAGTGCTGATGATGTTTCCAAAGAGGTGAAGGGGACAGCTCAGAGGCCACCACAGCTGCTCGCCCCTATTCACCGCATACAGATTTATGTTTCCCTTTCTCTTTTTTTTTTCTCTTTCTCCCCCACTCTCACTCTCTTTCCTACCACATTTTCAACATTATCAATATCGATCTGGCCGTGCACTTAGAACCTCTCTTTAACAATTGGCTCTTGCGGTTGATATAGGCATTAATGGTGAGTGCTTGTGGATAGAGAGAGAAGGAGGGAGGGTGAGATTTAAAACTGTTTGAAAGATTTATGTAATTTCACATGAATAACCCACAGATGTCACGCAAGGGGATTCTCTCGCACATACAGCTTCATCATATAGTTATCCGCAAACGTCCAAGTTCACATTATCATAACGCTTTATCTTTGGCTAAATGTTTGCTTTTTATGGATATTTCATGGGGAGCTTAGATGAGGTAATAGTTGCGATGCTCTAGCTTATACCGCTGGACCTGTCCTGATGTCCTGACCCTCCCTGTTTGATTTATGATCATAGGAGTCCGCCAAGACTTGATGGGCTTCAATCCATTCAGCTCAATCAGTTAATGAACTTGACAGCAGACGGAACAAGTGCAGAGATAAAGCATTCAGTAAACTTTATTAATATTTCTTTCTGATTGAAACCATTTACTGCAGCATCTACAGAACTATTACATAGTTAAGAAAATTGAAGAGGAAAGGTAATTTCCCTTGCAATTACATATTTCTATAAGAATAACTGCGATGGAAGCATTGGTTAATCTCCTCAATGGCCAATGTTAATCCAGTTTGCATACAGATTTTCTCTCGACCTAAAAAAACAACAAATAGCATCTCTTTGCCCTGAGAAATCAGTAAGGGAACACTTTTGTCTCATAATGATAGATTATCCCAAACAAATACAACAAGGTGTGAAAACAAGAGACTGATCTGATTGAAAAATAATAGATCTTAATTTTCAAAGGGAGTAAGAAGAATTAGTTGTTCCACTGTAACCCCCTGCACAGCATAAATAATTATTCATGGTTGACTAATTTGAAGACACTGCATGCTAAGTATACAAATCCCCTTTCTTCCCCATGCTCCAGGGTTCAGGAGGAATAACACATGACCGCGAAACAAAGCAAACATCAAGCTCATAAAATTAACATAGCAAATGACCTGAAGAAGAGGCTCGATAAATATTCTGATCTTATCACCTCTAAGTACTGCAAGACAACTAGGGAGCAGCCAGTGAAAACTACCTCGTTAATCTTCCATACCCTCGGATAAACTTTTTACAGGAAACCATCTTTCCAGCAACTCTACAGGGGTCGGGACAAGGGCGCCTTCCCCTTAAGTTGATAGATTCTGTATTTTTTGGGAGATCTCCGACTTTTGTTCAGACAGCTTCACACTGACCTTGGACTCAAACTCAATTTAGCTTTTCCTTTCTTTTTGTGTTGCCTCCCTCTTTGTGATGTAGGACATGCTGTCTGAGAGACACCATTTTAAAAGCTGTCTTGTTTTGATTCTGTATTCAATCAGATCTACAAAGGGGTGTGTGGGGGTATGGGGTTCGTATTTGCGAGTCTGTGTGCATGTGCGCTCGCATGCATAGTTTGTGTCACAAACCTAACACCTTTTCTTGTCCCTTCTTTACTCCCTAAAGCTGTTTATGCAAGGTGAGGAGACAGAGCTTTGTACAAGTTTGAATGTTGTCTCCTTCGAATGTTGTCAGAGGAAAACAGTCGTTTTAGAGATGAAGAGGGGATCAATCAGCCTTACCCTCCTCACCTGCCATATGTGTCATGTGTCTTTTGGTTTGTCATTCTTATATGCTGCAGGTAGATACCATGCATAATCCCCTCATTTGATTTAGGTGCATGTTTTGTCGTGCTAGCATGTGGATAAAAGTGATGGCTCCCAGCATCTGAGTTTTCCAAGTATAAACATTACGCTCTGAATAAATTCTAATGTAGGTTAGGCATTGTTTGAATTTGTGTGTTTTGCAGTAAACCTCGAAGTGTCTTCCTTACAGAAAAAAATGATAACAGAAATACCACTTTATATGTATGCAGTGCATCTCATTGTACTGCATAGCAAATTTTTAAATATACAAATATACAAAATTTTAAATGTACTGTATGTCTTTCTCAAAAAGCAAGGAAAGAAAAAGATTTAAATGGTATTAATTTAAAGGTAAAATCTGTAATTTTAAGAAAAAAAAATTGCTATTTTACTGCAGTACACAACTTGACTGTTTTGACATTTTTTCTGATGTTGTTTGATGGTTGGAAACGCAGTTGGAGTAAAATAGGCTAGTGGTTAGATGTGAAACAAATAAACTCCTTACTTATTAAATCAAACCCTTCAAATATATCTGAATATAAAATCTAGTTATAACAATTTAATTTATATAGATAAAAAGATTATTAATTGAGAAGGTAATATTTGAACACATTTGATTAGAAATCATATAAATGTTAATAAACAAATAAATATGCAGCACAGAATAAGATAGATAAGTTGTACTTGTTCTTAAAGAGCTCATCTTAGTTCATATGCATTATTGTATGTTGCTGCCCAAGCTCTCCATTTTAACATAATCTAATCTACTAAATTCTAGATGAGAAGAGTTTTTTTTCATACTGATCTGATTTAAAATAATTAAATTTGGCACTGGGCATTTTATTTCAATATTATGTCTAATTCCTCTATCATTGCCCTTCCTCAAAAATGCGAGCATCACGTACCAAACATAATACATCACAGATTTTCTTTTTTTATTCCAAATATATCATACTATTTGTCTGGGTCGCTCATGTTCCCATCCTCTTGGTCCTTATACTCATTGTTTCACTGAGGTCCAATAGGTTTAGACTAGCTAAAAGTGTCTTCCTTTGAGAATACAACACTCTTTTCCAAGGCATCCTGCAGCAAGGACAAAATCAACACAGGAAAAAAAAAATAGTGTTGCCATTGCTTGTATCAAAGAACAGGGGCATCTGATGCCCTAGTTTCTCTTTTGAGGTGTACTTCTACATCCAAGTTATTCTAAGCTTCCATCTACTTTCTTGCTCTCACAAGTGCATTTGATAACTCACTTTGCCTTACGCGTTGGCAAATGCAGAGACACACGTATCTGTTTGTTCAGGGATCGTGTGTGCGTGTGTGTGTGTGTGTGTGTGTGTGTGTGTGTGTGTGAGTGAGTGAGTGTGTGAGTGTAAGAGAGACAGTTGCAGATGTACGGGGAGGGACTAGAATGTCAGTGTGTCGTGGACATATCGGGTCACTCAGAGCACACAAAATATATGTCACTCGACGATGTAGCGCAAGGACTCAGCAACACAGACGTGCTACCGAAGGCTGGGGCATAAATCACAATTATTGAAGCTAGAGACACTGACTGGTCTGACCGCACAGTGCAACACAGCACAGCATAGGGAACTTCTCCAAATAAACCTCTCTCCCCTTTCTACCCTTGCTGAATGACACTCCCAGAATAGCGATTCGTGTGGGTCCCCGGTAGCCAAACGAGACAGGACAGGAACACAAAGTTAGTGTATTTTCAGGGCACAGCCAGGAGCCTCAGTGTCAGCACAGTGAAGAGAAAAAGGCACATTGGTGTGTGTTCTTGCACTGAGCCAGTGACCTGGGTAATTAGGAGAATGTGTGTGTGTGTGTGTGTGTGTGTGTGTGTGTGTGTGTGTGTGTGTGTGTGTGTGTTCAACCATGTGTTTGACTACCAGTCTCAGCAACTGCCTCCCGTCTCCGCCCCCTCTCCGTTGGGTGACAGGGACAGGTATTTGTCGTTACTATTAGTGAGCGATTAGGCCGCCGTTTCCTTTCGCATTTTTAACCGATGTGAGCTGCTGGATTAAAGAATTAACATGTGACTGTCAAGGTGGAGAAGAGACAGACAGGTATAAATATTATATGTATAGGAGAGGTACATTGCATTCAGCCGCTTAGATACTTCACTAAATTCTGTGGGCGCACACACATACACACACATTGTTTTTTCCTGCCTCCGTCTCAAAGATATGATTTGGACTGACATTGGCTCCAGACTTCCTTACGAAACTCTGATGAGTGGGCTGACCTTGTCTCAGTCTGACCCGGTGTGACCTCCCGTCCTCCAAACCCCCTCAAAGACAAAGCCTCATTAAGAAGGAAAATGGCCTGAGAGCGGTCACTGTGTGTGCGTGTACATGTCATTTGTGGTTGACTGCTGAAATACTGTCTCTATCTCAAAATACCCCTTGTGGCTTCACAGGGGTATTATGTTTCATTCAGCATGATCACAACACAATGCTACAGTGCGGGAGAGGATTTAATGTTGTGTAAATGAGTTGAGCATTATTCTGATGATTTGTGACATTTAATTATACAGGTTTATTTGTTTGTATAAATATCTCTTCGAGGAAGTTGCTACTCACTAGATTCCTGATGGTTTCCATGTAGGGTGGGAGGTAGACTTCAATATTGCAGATATGCTCAAAGTTAATTTGCTGCAGACAGACACCGGACATTTAAAAACACACACATCATAAGAGTGTCCGATTAGCAGAAATGCTTATAATTTTTACAACTTTACCACTTCCCGTATACATTTGCTTTGCTAAACTTGGAAGTCATCATAGAAATAGAGCAAAGATCTGATATTGGCCCGATACTGACTCAAAGCTGGATCGGGTATTGGTGTCAGTAGGCCAATCTGGTATCAGACACAATTATTTAAATTAATAACCTTTCAGTGAATTTATATCTATGTATCTATTTTTTACGTTGTATTTTTCAATGTTAGGAAAGCAATGTTTAAGTCAGGCCCGATGTTGCCTTACACATTAAAGAATGAACCTAGTCTCTTCCACACAGTGAGGTATGCAGCGTGTTAATTACACACTGGTATCGGATCAGTACTCTGTATCTGCAGATACCCAAAGCCCAGGTATTGGTATTGGAATCAGGACTGAATGATCCTCTGTCTCCACACTGGTATGCAAAGAGCTATGTATGCATTGTAAAATGTAAGGCTTGTCGACTGGCACTATTGTCCCCAAAGCTTTGGATAATGTGCCGTAAGATGCTGATTTAAGGACAAGAAGGGAATGTCAGTGGCCGTGCACCACATGGAACAAGGAATAAAAGAAGACATGTTACCTGGATTTGCATTTCTAATGTTGATAACTTAGTTTAGCAAGCATTGGGGTTAATTTTAAGGAGGGGAGGTTTATCAGTGCTGGAGAACATGCACACACTGCACTCACTACAGTAATAATGTCTCTTGTTAATTATTTGGTGGCATATGACTCTCTCTTTTCAATATATTCCTTTGTTCTTTTAGGAGGACAAATTGCACAAAATATGACTGTAATTGTTCATATTACATAATTTAATACCTACTTTTAAATTTACATAGCAAATAACAATAACAAAACACACACTGCATGAGTTTCTTTCCATAATAGAAAAAAATGCCAATTTTTTACTTTGCACATTTTGTCACTCCACGGACAAAATCCTTTAAGTATACATTTTTTGAGCATTTGAGTTCTAATATCGACAGCTAATTTACATTTTGGACCTAAAATTGAAATGGTTTTGTCATTCAATCAAAGTTGCAAGGAGTCACTGTTCTCAAGCGTTTTCAATCTTGTAATTTTGAATATGTTATACCCACTTCCTCCTAAAAGTCGTGAAATGATTGTCAAAAATTAAATTCACAGCACAACAGATGTCAGTACTCTGCATGCATGTGTTACAATGGTAGTTTTATGACGATAATGATTTCTTGCCTTCTTTTCCTATATTGACACCTGCCTCCCATATCAATGGCAGACAGTCCAACAGGTAGACAGAATGCAGGAGACATTGTGCTGTTAGTTCTCTCGACATAATAAGTTCCCTCGGGTACATCCCAATACTTTATTACTGCTGCTTTCCTCCCAGTCAGAAACTTTTAAGAGATAAAGAAAGAAAAGAACAGAGGAGAGGAAAAGAGAACATGATGAGAGAAGGGGAAAAATCGTGACACACTGCACGTCAGTATTAATGATGAGAACTCAATGGATGAAGAATTTCAAGTAAATGAAATAAAAAGAGCTTTTACTCAATGAGTTTTCATTAAATTTCAGGTATTTGGCTATCTCAGTAGGGCAGGTGTTGGAGTCTTGTGCAGCACATTCCAAAGCAATAACATCATTCATTCATTGTTGAAAGTTTGCTTTTGATGTGAAATTGTGAGTATTGAGTTGTATGCTTGTAGTACGTTTTTTTAAATGATGTATAATAACATCCATAACATGACAGGTGAGATAAACAAATGCTGAATAAAACCTGTTAATGTCATGAATTCTTTTAATCTGTTAGGGTATATCCAAGTATTACATTTCCCAAAAAATACTTTTCAAGCTTTTCATTAGTAAATATAATGACTAAATATGGCATAGCTACCAGCCAATTGAATACATAGTATTTAAGATGCAATAAATTAATCAATGTATTATGCGGATAAATTGATTTATTTGCACTTGAAATGTTCGTAATCCCGCAATTCTGATCGGTTTTGGCAATGTATTTGACCTCTTCTGCAATATTTCCATAAGTCAGGAAAGAAAGGAGGATGTACTTGACAAAAGGAGGACTGATATTTGGAGTAATGGGACGCACCACAGGTGTAGCCTACCTTCTGCTGGTAATAAATGACATCCGGCCCTTTAAAGACAATTCTATTACCTCCCCAGTCATGTGCAATCAGTCTCTGTCAGTGAAATGGATATGCACATGTGTTACCAAATCGGTAGCCAAGCCCCTATCAATACAGGCTGATCTCAAGATTTATGCCACTGCTTTGGTGGCTGGTAAACATTTCAGACTGAATCGCAGCCAAGTCTTTCACTCTAAGTACAACCAGCCATATCAAAATAGTTATGGATGATTTCCAAGGGAATATAATGTTGTTGTTCATGTTCATTGTAGATTTCTATTTAAACTAAACAGTTTGTTTCATGACTTTTACAAGCCTGTTTTCATCAAAGAACAAGAAGAAAGTTTGCCACAATATTTTTAGCACCATGGACCTGTGATGGACCTTTGAGACTCATTATTTTCTCTTGGAGACGAGCATAACTTCCCCTAAATGCTCTCGTCTCTAGTTCCTCACAGAGGTAGGAACATTTAGAGACACACCACTTGCAGGATTGCATCCCTTGGATGCCTTTATTTTCTAACCAGGGTAGTTTTTTTGTTTTTGAACCACATGGCTTGAATCTTTCTGAACTGTCCTCTGTTAAATGTTTATTTTCTTTTTCTCAGTTTTTTTTTCTCTCTTCTTTTTTCTCTTGCCATTTTGCATTTGCCCTGTGAGCATGAAACCAGAGTCAATGAGAACCAGGGGTGTATGGGTCCCAGCAGGAGTGAGGGGATCAGACCCTCTTTGAGTGTCACATGTGTGGCTGGTTAAATCAGCGGCAGACTTAAACGTACACGCGCGCACACAAACAAATGCTTGCATGCTCACACTGTTTTATAGAGGGAGGCCTCTGCATAGTGGTGTAATTTTAACCTGATATCAACCATCCAATGCTCCTATTATTCAAGCACGGTGGTCATAATGAGAAATACGCTGGAAATACTTAATGATGTAGTAATGATGTCATGTTGCTATTAGTTTGCAGAGAGCGATCAGGGAATCAAACATTCGCTGTATAAATGTTGGAACATATGTACTGTAGGTGTCCTACATGATTTTCTCTTTTTGTGTGTCTCTTTGTATTATGTGTGTGTTTGTGTGGACACACTGTACTGACATGCGCATGTCTAAAATGTCTCTGAAAATCTGTACACCCACCTACAACTAGCTTTTTTTTGTTGCACCTGATACATTTCTCTCCTCTTGTGGCTGTCAAAATATTTGAGTAGAAGAGACTTTTAAGAGAGACCTTGAGAGCAGCACAATAACCCTCCACTTATGTCTCCGTTGGAAGGGAAGAAATAAAAGCGAAAAAAAAAAAAGAAGCTTTCTCAGGCGGGGGCCAGAACATCTGGAGTGCAGGAAAACACCTAAAGCTACCCTGATTAAAATCACAGTTTTCCTCCCGAGCTGTGACAAAATGACACTTAAAAACAGCCTGCCTTAGAATAACACACTCACGTATTAGAATAATACAACTTAAGACTCTCTTTTATTAGATAAAGGTAAGCACCAATAGAACTTGGCTCAGCTTCAGCTGAGACTGTGATGTCTGTTTAGCCTGCGTGTTACACGCCACCTCAATAGCTAAGCAAGTTTTGTTTTCTTCTCCCCTCTTTAGCTAATTTGTTTGTGGACTTTTTCAATTCTCATAATTTCATCTTAAACTTGCCTCTTAAACCTTGACCCCCTGAGTTATTGTCGAGTCCTGTGGGCTTGAGTGCAGGCTGGGTGGCCAGGCCAGAGAGGCAGGAAAGAGGAAAGGCTACATAGACTCTTTGGGATCTGTTTACACAAACGGGAAACTTTTTGGTGGGAGATAAAAGTTAGTAACAGCATTGGAGTGCTTTTCCCATCGTCTCTGGACTCCTCCTCACATCAACCCTTCTCCTGTCACTTTAACAGATGTTTGCTTTAGGAAACTGTAAACGATGTCTGCATTTCAATTTCTGTTATCATCTTATTACTGTAACTCTCCGAGCGCCATATTAAAGACTTGGCATGGACTGCGGATCTGCTGACAAGCCAAACACAAAACTTTGCAGTGTGTGTAACAAGCACGACATCAAGGCTGACCTCAGAGGAGACATCATTAGGGGGATTTTTGTCATCAAATCATGTTAAATAAGATAGACTGCTGCAGATATAGTGAAGGCAAACTATGTGTTTGACTACCTGATTCCAAAGAGACATGTAAAAATCAAGCCCTCTATCTATGACCCACTGTTTGTCCGCGTAAACCTCTATGCTGTAATCCCTTTAGTGTTCAATTAATCCACTCACTGCTGTTCCAACTTTGTATTACACACCGATTTGTATAACCCCTCTCACATAAGCTGTCTGTATCTATGTTAGCTCAGCCCTTGGTTTTTGCAGCCTTTACCATCACCTCCACCACCAAACAGGCAGACAGACAGAAGGAGAGAGGAAAGCAGGCTGGGAGGGAGGGTCGACATCAAATGTGATGAATGCCTTTCTACGGAAAAGCTGTACGGAATGTCCTTGACTTTAATCAAAACTATTTGTTTTTGGGGCGGCTCGTCTGTTGTCTCATGCGCTCATGTCCACTGATATCCTGACATTAATGACACCATAAATCAGGCCAAGTGACGCTGGGGTTTTTGGTAATGTTTCAGGGCCGCTACAGAGATGGCGGTCATTGAGGAGGATGAGGAGAGTGAAGAGTCTGTTGGAATGCAAGATTATGAGGGGGTTAACTTGCCCCTTGTGATAATAAAAAAGAGGTTTGAAGCAGAGCTATGCTTGAGCCAAGAAGCTAAGCTGTTTTTAATATGCATGATATAATATGTGAGACAAGAGCTACATGATCATATTTTGTCTAGAATGTTGTACACATAGTGTACAGGGAAAGAAAGAAACAATAAAAAAAACATTGCTATTTGTCCTCTTAAAAAATATAGTGGTAGAAATGCAGCTGATTTGTAACACAGGATTCTTTTCTTTCTCTATATTCAACAGCCACATAGTAACATTTGTACTTCAGCAGCATCAAAGACTTGGGCCAAACACGACTGATAAGCTTCTCTGTGGATATGTGAATGCCATGATTCTCTGCTGCACATCCCTCATTTGTCGCTGTGATAGTCCGCTCACATAAACACACAAGCCCACTCTGGGCCAGAATCTAAACAAATCTGACATGATTGATTTGACATAGTCTATGAGATAACTGTTCATCGGCCATGCACCATGACAAGAAAGGCCCTGAAATCTTCATACAGTAGGGATGGGCTAAGCAAATACTGCTGCCCGTTTGAAAAGAGGGGGAAAGGTCGAACAGATGTTTAGTATTTCTAAGGGTCAGCTAGTGTAATTCTACCTCAATTAGCTTGGATTTCAGGCATTAAGATGTTCTGTTTTGAGTCAGTGTGAACTTTCACACACAGAAATCGTTAAGATATGACACAGTGCAGGCTGTTGGAGGCTGTAGTTGAGCTGTTGCCCTGATTTTGTTACTGTGGTCAAGTATTTATAATATATCTTGCATGGATGGCAAACATAGAATATTCAGAGCTCAAATATGCTCCGAAGATATAATCTGCTAATGAACATGTAGTGTAAAATGGAATTATTGCTCATTGAAAACATACCCCCCAAAACAAAGAAAGAATCCTCTCTTATACTTCTAATTGGAAACGTGTTTAGCTTTTTAGAGCTGCAAAGTAAGTAGTGTGTGGCTTCCCCCCCCCCCACCGCCCCGCCCCCTCATCACAGTCGACGCAAAACTAAGGAGGAGTACATAGATCACAATCACAAGAGCTGTTTGGTTGAATCTCACATTGCCAAGAGAAAGCTATCTAGACAGTGCCTGCCAAAAGGAGTGTGCATTTCTAATCCCTAGATGGCTCATAGGCGCAACAAATCTTATCTATCTACATGCTGTCAAAAAATGTCACTGCCATATCAAATAGAGAAGACGATACCTGAAGGAGAGGTGCTGGAGGGAGGAAAAAGGAGAGGAAATCTACAACAATGTGCATTCTCACCAGTGTACACACACACACACACACACACACACACACACACACACACACACACACACATCTACACGAATACACTGGAGAGACATGGAGCTGTCGTCAGTTGACAAACAAATGACAGACAAATGACATGTTGGAACACCTCCACCACGCCTGATAGTAATCGCCCTGTGAGATTGTGCCAATGGCATATCTTATGGAGAGAGGGAGAGAGAGGGGGGAAAGAGAGCCAGGCCTCTGTGTCATTTTACACAAACAAAACCTCTGCCAAACACCGGATGTGATTGCTTCCACCGCTGTCAACTGTGTCCAATCTAATCTGTCTGTCAATCTGGGTTGCAGGGAGTCAGGGCATGGTTAAAAGAAGGATGATGGAGAGGTGGAATGGTAGAAAGGGAGAGAAAAGGTGGATTTGTTGTATCTGACAAGGGTTGATGCTAAAGATGTGGCAATAGGTTAACGTATATGGTCCCGATTAAACTGATGTTTTTTGCTGTTTTCTGCGCCATGGTTACAACCCGTTATCTACATGTATATAAAGCTAGCTAAACATTTTGTTTAAGAATTAACTGCGTTACATAGATGCAAGTTCTATCTTTAAGTGCTTTTAAAGATGTTCTAGTATGTTTTTTTCTCTGCCCTCAGTGTCACTTTGTTATATTCACATTTGTATGCATATGCATGTATTTGTGGAGTGTCTGTATTTGTTTGTGTGTGTGCATGTGCTTGTGTTGAAGCTGTATTGCACTGTGCAGGGTTGGGTGTCATGTATCCAGCCGTGAAGCGGGTGGATAATTGGCATCATGGTCAGACTCTCAGCAGTCTGAGCTGACCCAAGAGCTGCAATAAAGTGAGAGAGAGGGGGAGAGAGACAGAGGGACTGAGTGTAACCTAATGGCAGAAAGACTGAGTACATATATAATACAGGAACATGGGGTTATTTATTTATTTATGAGTCTATGAGTGGGGATATGAATATGATAATGCATGTGCATGTTTTAGTGTGTGTGTGTGTCTGTGTGAGTGTGAGCGTGCACTTGTGTCGACATGGGAATGCATCTGCAAGTGTCGCAGGCACCTGCACCATTACTCGCAGCACATGAACACACATGAGAGTGTGCATGCACAAATGTACTTGTATGACTGCAAATGTGTGCGGCAAGAAAAAAAACATGTAATTTTGAGTGCAGATAAAGGCCCAAAATCTACTTTTTTGCGTCTTGAAAATCCCCCAGCAATCAATGCATTTATATTCTTAATCATCATTCCTAATCAGGCCAAATTATACTTTTATGCATGATGCACTTATGGCTCATTAACATGTCATGGTGGGCCATGCTCTGCGACCTTTGTGTTTGTGTGTGTATGTTAGCATCAGGCTCAGGACCCTGCTGGTGGATACAGTATAATGTGTGCTTTTGCTTCTCCCTTAATTCAATCAAGTCCCTCCCATTGCCGTGGCCTCTTTATTCCAATTCGATTAGTGGGCTAAAGCCATCAAGATTTCCTGGACAAAATGAATGCTTGTATTAATCCCCGCAATTTCCATTTAAAACGTAAGGGCATCGACTTGATTAATAAGGGCTGATGCTGAATAATTACACAGCAAACACAGGGAGGGTTATAGGAAAAGCACAGCTGGGCCTGCCCCCAAATGCCCTGTGGGAAACCAAAGAAGGGGGGGGTCAAAGTAAAGCAATGGCAATGACTGAGGTGATGAATCTCTTAGCTGGCCCCTTATGCAATTAACGAGCAACGCTTCTATTAATTTGGTTCCCCCAGAGTGGTGACTGGTCAGATGTCTCAGGATCAAGGGTCAGGGGTGGCGAACAGAGGTCAAGCCAACAACAGCACAGAATTACAGAGAAAATAAGAAGAGAAAGGGAGACAGAAGGAGATAGAGGAGCAACATTTACACCGAAATCAAATCCCAAATTAATTTTAAAAGCTGGGGTTGCCTTTACTTTCTGACATCACAATATTCTGTGCTGGGTTCTGGTTTCTGTCAAAAAGGTATCCATGAACATGAGGTATTCATGAATGTAGGTATGAAAGGAAACATCCAGTACACATTTAATTGGGAGTCATCAATCGTTGCATGCAGTGTTTAAGCATTCAATAAAGACCCAATCAATAGCGGGTTTGGCTGGAGGGAGAAAAGACAAACAATGGCAGTGTTCTTTAAGGAACAGATAACAAGTTAACATTTATTTGTTGGAGATATTGTAAGGCCAACAACGCCACTGGTGTAATATTAAACTAGCGATCCATCGTCATCCATTACAAATGTTGCATTGATCTCACCTACATTGACTTTTCCCTCCGGTTCTGGGTGGTGGAGAATGTTTTATCCTGCTCTGTGTACTGCGGTTCATGTCCCAAACTCTATTTCTTTTCAAAGAGCATGTGGAGAAAGTTGTGATAATCATATAGCATACTAAGTATTTACTGGAAAAACCTCAGTGACCTTAGTACATGTTTTCCTTTATGTTGTATTATATTATTTTATTGTTTGTATGCTTTGGTCTGCTCTGAAAAGATGAGGTATGTGTCTATTCTGAGCTCTAACTTTTAACTACCTATATGTTCAGAGTGTCAGTTTAGGTCTTATTTCTTTTGCTGCACTGGCAGCCGGGCTCTGGAACAAACGTGCTGATAGGATTAGGTCTCATGGCACTGTCTCTGTCTTTACATCTTGCCTCAAAACCTACATTTATTGAAACACTTTCTTGACCAAATAATTGCCAAGTATTGCTTACAAGTCAGTGCTCTGCCATGCTTACATTTGTATCTGCTAAAAACGTTAGGGTCATAACTCAAAGTCAGTGACCACTATCCATTAATAACTGTTAATAACAGACTTACTGACCTCACTCTGGATACTCTCATGCTAGGCAGCGAGCACTTCAAAAGGGGTCCAGCGGCTTCAAGGTTAATGCTGTACCAAATAAAGGGAGAAGTTGTTAAAATTAACACTGTGCCAAGGCAGCTCTGTTTCCCTTTAGAATATAGGGAGTCTTGATCCTTTTATGTTTGAGAGAAAGCATTCCCACATGTTTTCAAATATGGGGGAAATGCTCCAGGGATGGACTGTCATGGCTGCCTCCTGTACGGCTTCAAAATACTTCTTTGTTAAGTGGTAGCGGAGGAGGAAATGAAGCCTGACACTATTTTGATTTTGAAAACACTATCCGGACACTCCCTGCCCTAACGATTATCATAGTTCTTAAAAATGTGTTGCATGCTCAAACTCAAGGTTCAACTTAACTGCCTTCCTCCTGTAACAGCACCCCCAAATTCTTCTTCACTTCCCCTATTTCTTCATGTCTGTCTCTATCGCTTGCTGGCTCTCTCATAAAAGGAGTGTTTATGTTTCTTTTTAATTAAAAGGCATTTTGTTGTTGTGCAATTCAATTCTACTTCAGTACAAATTTGGTTAATCAGCCTAAGCAATGCTACAATTTCTTTTTGCGAGTGTTTGAGCTTTCTCTGTTTAGTGCCACAAGTGGATAATTACATGAGCATATTTGTGACTATACACAAGCTGTGTTAGTGTATGGTGTTTAATTGGCAGATACTGCACTTCATTCTACATGCCTTTATATTTACTTGTAGATAAGAACCACAAAGTGATTTGCCCCAAGCTAATATTGCCATCTGTTGACAGAAACTCTCCCCCTCAGAGTCTCACAGCAGTTGAAGTAGAGCAACACAGTGAAAGAAGACTAACCCTAATCAAAAAGACAAAACAACATATGCTTATACTCTTGCAGTTTGAGCAGAAGTTTCTCCCTAATATGCGGTGCCACAGATGACTGACATTGTTTTGTTTCAGCTGCACTTTCCCCATCTGCCAGCAAATAGGCTGGATTCATTACATGAGAATAGGATGATCCAGTCAGTGTGCATGTACTTGTATGTGTGAGTTTTTATGTTTGGACATGCGGGGGACAAGGATGTTGGCGTGTATGTCATGCTTTTGGGAAGTACACATTACTAAAGTATCGATCTTCTCAGTGTTGAGTCCCCTCTTAGGATGCAGAGGGCAGTCGAGGAAGAACAACCAAGGCTCTCATCCTGTCTCCCCCTGGCCCCACCTTCATTGAATCTCTAACTATTGTTCGGAGACACAGATCAAGCACCAAGTGGAACTGGGGAGCCAAGGGACTTGCATGGGAGGGGGGCTGAAAAGGGAAATGGGGGTTTTCATAGTGAAGGAGAGAGAGCGATGGAAAGAAAGCGGGATAGGGGAGCTTGTCTCTATCTGCGTCCCTCCTCTTCAAGGCCGACCCGACAGGGTCCTAAGCCTGGCTCAAGGGGCTTATGCAGATTCAATGACCTTTTTCCCAGGGACCAGATTTTACACTTAAATTACTATTAGAGAGATGGTCTCCCTGGAGGGGGCTGCAGACCAATTAAACCCCGAGCAAGCGTTAAAAGCCATGGTGGCACTGTGTCTGGGCTGCATGCTAAACAAGGTGGAACACATGTAAGCTACAGAGCGGCTTCGCTGTTCGCATTGAGTCACAAACTCAAGGTGATATCTCCGGGAAGGATTGGTCATGTAGTAAACTTCTAGTGTAAATGCCGGAGGAACAGGGTGGTTTTAAGATTCATATGATGAAGAATTGGGACAAGGTTTGTTATGGTCTATTGGTGGCAGTATCATGTTGAATTTGAGCTTTTATTAGTAGAAAGTGAACTGAAGCAAATTATTTTTCCTCTTAGAGTTTTATTCAGCATCGCTCCACATCTAGTGCTTTGATAGCTCAATAAAACCCATTAAAATGAGACAGGAATTTTTCTCTAGTCTTCGACTGCAAATTTTGTCATATGCCAATGCTATTTCCTTTAAATCATACGCAGACAAAAGGCACTTGATACTTCATGGGAGTAGTTTTACAGCACCGATCATGCTAGCAAAGAAAGACATGAGAGGAAATGGAAAAACAGCAGAGTTCTGCCCTTATTACTTCCCTCAAACATAAGAGAATGATGGCATCCCCTCTACTCACACTGTAACTCTACTACAGGGACACAAGGACATACAAAGTGAACACACACACAATTTCAACTCCTCTTCCTATGGCCGCAGGTTTGTTTGTCTTTAATTCCCTGCTGCGTGGGGGTAATGGGGACTCTGTGACAGCTGTCATTCTGCCGTGACCTCAACGGACTGCAGATCAGTGGTGGCGCGATGATTGTCAGAATCAGGTATGTGCGCAACTATATGTGTGTGAAGGTGTGTGCGTGAGAGAGAGAAGGAGAGAGAAGGAGGAGGACAGGAGGGAGGGTGCATTTAATGTGAAAATAGTGGTTAAATACTGAAAGGGACTTCCTCCACTCTAAGACCCCCCAGGCCCAATAACACGCCACTACGAATATGTCTATTCAGCAGGAGACTCATTCTGACAGCAGACCAAAACAAGACACACACATTCATAGACTGATGTGACACAGAACGTTAGGAGCTGGAAAGGCAAAATCTAAGTAGAGACGGGATGGAGTTTGAAACATTTCCTCCACATATTACAAGCTTTGATGTAATAAAATATTTTATTAGGGTTGGAGTACTTGATTTCAGACCTAAACAGTGAAAAATTGTCTACAGTTACAACCCCAATGCTTATAAAATGTCTTCTTCTCTTTTTAAAGGAAAGCTATTCCCCTGTCTTTCCCCTTCTCTTCAGTTTATGTTACCTACTGTAGAGGAGCTGTCAGAGAATGTGGAAAGAGAAAGAAAAGGTACACATGACTCCGGGTGCAGAGCGCGGTTGAGTGCTGCTCTAGGGGTGTTTGGGCTGCAGAGCCGAGGGGGGTAGGAGGGTGCGGGGGGCAAAGAAGAGACAGAGAGCGAGAAGGTTCGTAGTTAGTGGTGATTCTGCGTATTGACACATCAGACTGGGCTGTGAGGTTGGTGCTCAGTTCAGCGGTCCCACTGGGAGTGGGTGTCTGCGGTCGAAGCCTTGTGTTAGACCACAGAAACAGCCACGTGCTAAAATAAGGTGGGAAAAAAAAGAAAGAAGTGAGGGTGGGTGGCGGTAGGGGGGTAGGGGGATGAGTGGGGGCACATGGAGTAACATCTCCCATCATACTCTTCCTTTGCCTCCCCCCCACGACCCCAAACCATCCTCTTCTTATCATCACACTCTGAGCTGCCCGAGCCATGCTCAACTCCGATAGGACAGTCTGTCTCCCAGAGTGAGGGCCAAAGTGTGTGTGTGTGTGTGTGTGTGTGTGTGTGTGTGTGTGTGTAGAGCCCTGCCATTGTGCATGACTCATCCTAATTGGGAAGGTCTCTGCTCGGCAGCAGATCCTTCTCCTGCTGTTTCAGCCTGTTTAAAGTGATGAACCCGGGATGAGATCAACAGTCGGACACCACAGCTTTTATTGCCTCTGTGTTTGACCTCGTTCTGTCTTCCTCACCTCTGTGTGTGTGTGTGGGTGTATGTATGTATGCATGTGTGGTTCAAGAGTATATCATTCACCTCATGGGTGTGTATGTGTATGCAATACATGGTGTGTGTGTGTGTGTGTGTGGGAATTCAAAGAACAGCACAATTTGTATTGAGGCTGCCTCCACTCGCTCTCTCTCTCTCTCACACACACACACACACACACACACACACACACACACACACACACACACACACACACACGCACACACGCACACACTCTCACCCCTCTAAAACGATTATATGTCAGCAATCCCCACAATTTGGTTCCTGCTAAAGCTGCTGTGAACTCATCGCACCCATCTGGGGAATTATGCAAGCTGTAATGCAGGTCTCACCTGCCAACGCACAGCGCAAGGCCAGCTGGGGGACTGGCTGTCATGTGATAAGTCTGCCCTGACCAGTTCAAAGCTGATTTGGCCAGGGGCTGATGCTGGCAGCTAATCATTTTAGCAATACCTAGTAGCAAGGAAGTTCAGGGGAGGTGGAGGAAGAGAATGAGTGGAGTCAGGGAGGGAAGAAGGGGCCTGGAAAGAAAGGGGAGCGAGAAAAAAAACGGATCTTTATTTTACCCTCCCCATCTTTCTGCTAGAGTTCTACTGCTGAACTTATGATGAACTCTGAATTTATTTATTTTTTAATTACCTAACTGCAGACTTTCAGTGAATTTACGGTGCAGTCCCTTATTTGTACATTTAAATATTTTGGTTGTTTTGGCTTTGTTCTCCAATTTATTGGATTTCACAAGAAACAATGGCAGTGTGGTTAGATTGCAAGATTTTATGTTTAATCTCAGGATTTTTACACATATGCTGACTTCTGTCTCTTATAGATTTCAGACAATCATTGATTCCCACACAGTCCATCTGATGTGGATGTAAACATCCTCAAATTAAAGCTGAAAGTCAGCATGCTAACCTAAAAAGTAATTGCTTCATCTCCAGACAGAACATGTGTCACTGTCCAAATACTTACAGACTGCACTGTATTTCTATCCTCTGTATTTTATTGTTCTCATCTGTTTTGTTCTGCTATGCTATTCTCTCCAGCAGAGGATACATCTGCCAAACTTTTGTAACAACCTTGGAGAAAAGGGTCTGACCAACTGAATTTGATGCTCCACAAAAGATTCATTCTTGGAAAAACATGATGATACATTTTCAGTTTCCTGACAAATGCTCAAGGCCACACAGCCAAAATGGACAAGACTTGGCACAGACAGCTGTTAAAAATTTAGTAGCTTCACATTTTTACCTGAAGAAATCACCAAACCTTGAATACACTATTGGTTTTGATCATCTACTGCCGGACCTATTATTTGGATTTCATTCTTACATGTTAAAGAAAACATACGTTTCTGTGTGTGCTGTTGTTTGTGTGTTGGTGTCTCTCAGATTGAGACATCTTTGTGAGCACAGGCGCTCTGGGTCGATGTAAGCACTGGTCTTGGCAGAGGCCCTCCATCTTCTTATCCCAGTGGGGAGCAGTCTGCAGCCAAACCCAACCTGGGCCTCGCAGCCTTTGATAAGCCCTCAAATGGCACAGGCCAAAGGGCCAGAGAGAGAGAGAGAGAGCAGAGAGAGAGAGAGAGAGAGAGGAGAGAGAGAGAGACACACACATTTATCACATTGGTATGGCATAACAGGGTGGTCTGCTTGTGTGTTGTGTTGTTGCCTCAGGATTCAAAAATGGGATTTAGTGCATTCAGGGGTTCTTTTGTGCTAATGTATATTCACTCCAAAGCTCCTCTTCTTCTTGTCAATACTTTATTTCTGGTTCACTTATATATCATACACGAGGCCTTGCTTACCCATGTTGATTTTTTTCTTTGTCCCCCATCATCGGTCGACATAAATACTCAGTATGTCACAGCAGGCTATGCTCCGAACGCCCCCTCAGTGCTTATCTCTACAAAATGTGAATCTGTTATTCTACTGTAATGGAAACCATGTTGGTAACATCTTAACATATTACATTCACTCAAACACACTGTGAAACTCTATCTTACCGCTGTGTCAAAGCTCTTTTCATACTGCGGGAGTGTGGGGGGGATGTGGTGAAACACAACGTTTTGCCCAAAGCACAAACTCTACGTGAATGCACACACAGACTACAAGGTTCCTTTTTTATTCTTTATTTATTTCTTTTCTTAAGCGGACAATTCAAAAAAGACTGAAAACACAGGAGTATTGTGTGCTTAGATGTTTTGAAGCTCTTGTATGTCTCTCTCGTTACGTTTGCAGACTAGCTGCGGTTCAGATTTCTTGAGGCAATTTGTTTCAGGTAACTGGAGCTTTCAACTGCAGTTGAGTGTATCCTGGGAACTATTAAGGAAAAAAAGAGAGTGTTCAAGCTTTTCAAAATGTTGATGGATCCAACATAATGAGCATGTAACTGATCACAAAGATAGGCAGATAAGATTTTTTTCTTTCCTTAGGAACAGTGCACTGTGACGCAGGAGAGAAGGCAGCCAAACACAATGCTAACCAGCAGTATAGATGGGATGCTAAAGATGCTCTCACTAGCACATTGTTATTCACTTACTGCTCCTGTTGGGATAGCTACAGGCTGTAAAGTTTTTTTTTTTCCCTGCCAGAAATCTTTGAATTGAATCAGTGCACAGTCAGCATACTGTAAGCTCTGAGCAAGAACAGCTAAACATTCAATTTTGTAAGGATCCTCTTTAAACTGTGTCGACAAGTTTCCGTCCGTGCATACGTCTATGTTCATTGTCTGCATTTTAAGTTTGTTCAATTTGACTTTTGTGATTTTGACTTCTTTTTTTTTCTCATTGGCAAAGTGCACATGATCCCCCCTCACATAGGTATTTTAAACACTTTCTGTTGCCTATTGGGATACCGGTATGGTGGAATAAGAGGGAGGACGAGGCCCCAGGTAAAACATCACTATTTAGGGCATGGATTCCACGGAGGGCATCGGAGAGACAAGAGGTTGGAACATGTTTTTCTAATGCAGACAGCTCTCATTTAGCCTCCAGTCTTCTGGTCGACTGAGACAGTCATCACACTCTGATGTCTTAGGTTTAGAGGACATATGGTAATGAGTTTAGACTGACTGACGTGACTAAAACCGTTGGGGGGGCTACAGCTCGGACAGGTGGGCATGTTTAAAACAGACTTTGCCAGCAGTCATGGTAGGAATAGATCAGGATGTCGGTCCCAGGAGCAGATCTGAGGCTAGGTCTGTCATTGAGGTAATTACGGCCATGGTAACGGTATCTGTCGGAAAGGCTGATCTCAGACCTGTGGCTTTGCCGGTAGCCTTGTGTCACTAGAATGTCCTTGAAGTTCTTTTTTTTCACACAAGACTTTAAACATATAAAATTGAGAAAATTCTTCAAAATCATTTGAACATTATAAGTATAAACAAAACATACTAAATTGTCCCCTCAATACTAGGCCATTTATCTTGAATGTATTTTTACAGTATCTTTCACCACGTTAATAAATATTAATAAACTTATCCACCAATAATAGTGCACTTAAAGGTTCTCTTTATGACATTCAGAGCACTAATATAGCATCAATACTATTTGCTATGTAAATATACAGTGCAGTAATTTGTACCTGAGCAGAGAATAAAGTCCCTCTCCTTCTGTGTGTGTTGTAATCCGAGTTTCTCTGTTTTTGTTGATATAGCTGGGCTGGCCGTGCATGTTTTTAATGCACGAGAGTGTGCTCCAGTGGCTAGCTCACGACCCCCAAGGTTGACACAGTTCTGCTCTTTCAGCCCCATTAGCTGCAAGCCCGCTGGCTCAGCCGTCGCCATGTTGAGAGCTGTGTGGAGGCAATTGATACAGGTATTTGTCAATTTTTATTGAGCATCTTTGAGTTTGTTTTTAAGGTTTTAGTAGATGCTAACGAACCCTGCACAACTCCGGAGTACTTCACCCTCATTAAATCTGGCTTGTTCTTGTGGAATAACATATCTCTCCCACTATGTCACCACTGTGAAATAAAACATTGCACTAATGTAGGTGCTATTAAACCATCTTTGCCGTGTCAATTAGCTAACTAGCTTCCTTTAACCCCTTAGAGACCAAACAGAACTTCATCTGACCCCTCGGTTTTACATATGTCATTTACAATTTACTTCTCACAGGTTGTCCTGAAGTGCGCTACCTAAACAGACAGATATCTTTCATTCCCTCCCCATTTTCCCCCTCTGAAGTCAGGAGCATGCTTTGAACTGAAACACATTATTTTTTTTCTGTCCTATCGTCCTTTTTCATTTATTTCTCTCCCACTGCCCTCTCTCCATCATTTATAGCCTCATCCCTGTATCCCTGCTAATGATACAGATTTCACAGGGTGTCAAAGGCATGTCAGAATTAGGCCTCGACATTAATAGTTTGGCCACTGGCACTGTCACATTTGTATCTGCTTGGGCAGGTGGATATAGCTGTTGCAGCCATGTATACTGTATATAGAAAGAGGCAGGTAGACGTCCACACATGGACGAGATGAGAATGACACAGCTGACACACCAAATCTCTCCTTGAGGACTAAAATTGAAATGGTGTGACTGAGTGGCGCTTGTTGAAGATGACATCATTACGGCATCCCCATCTCCACTACATACTATATCCCCTGATTCACCCCACCCCGCTCCACCATGATTGATTCTCCGCCCAGGGGCTGTAATCCCTGAACCCTGCTCCTCTAGTGGACCCTGTCTCTCCTCTCCTCTTTCCTCTCTCCACCACACCTTCCCCCAGCATCTGCCAGTTTCCCACTCTCTGGATGGCATCATCAGCAACGACAAGAGAATAAATCTGTGAGCGGTCTCCTAGCTTCTGAGAGACGCCCATGACAGCTCTCAATAAACTCCCCAAGATTGTTTTTTTTTTATTTTATTTTTTTATTCCTCCTTCCTTTTTAATCTCTGACAGCAGACGTTGGAATCCTACTGTCAGCATAACGTGGGCATATTAGCAAGGCTGGCCCCACCTGGACCCACCGCTCCCCGACCTGTCCCCCCCCCGTAATTATCCCCCAGCCCCCTTCCCATTAACCTACCCCCTTTGATCCCCACA